>OY856411.1:813092368-813512368 GCA_963693085.1 Alisma plantago-aquatica
GAGGGACAAATCCCATATCTATCACTCACCCCTCAAAAGCCCCATGTGTTAAAGCCACCCAATCATCACATTTATAACAACCCATGTTTCAGGACTGCGTTTGATGATGTCAAAGTGTGCCCAACAACATGTGTTGAGTGCAGTGATTTCAAGTCTAAGAATCACACTCACCACCATCACTGTGAGTACTGACTGTGACTACCATGTCATGGTTCCATGTGTCAAACTCACGGTGGGTCTGTCTGGTACACTTGTTCTCTAACAAGTACCTATGTGTTTGGTTTGATATCTCTATATCATGACTAATGAGGTTATGTCATCAACCAACACCACAATCTAGTCTTGTGTGTCATTGATGTCTATCTACCTTCCATAATGACATCTGACTAGGGACATAACAAGAATGTACAAACTCTTAGCATCCGTATGATCTCATCGTTCAGGTCCTGAACCTGAAGGCATACGTCATTGAGTATTGTCATTCTCTAGACATTCAATCTGTTCTATCACTATCTCATGTGACTGAACCAGAAAGAATTGGAAGCTTGCCTTTGATGTTTATCAAATCAATCTTAATGTATCCCACCAATCATCCCATGATTGGCTCTCAGGGCATACATACCAACAGACTCCCACTTGCACTACGAGCCAATCACCCTTGAATCATATTCATAGCGATCTTCAAACATGTCCCACATGTTATTGTGCTCTAGTGTGAACATAGTGAGTAATGGCATCACCTTGCCAAAGTCAGTATAAATTGCATGTCTCTCATCTCTTCGTTGTACATCACACGTATGAGATGGAGTTGCCGCAATATGCGATCTAGTATTCCTTTGCTAACCTTTAGCCACATTGCATGATCAAGGATTCCATACTTGTCATCAATGAGCGGAATATAAGTTCATCTTATGAACTTCCAGATCCATATAGTATCCATTGCTGTTCTCTAACGCATAGATACTCGACCTTTCCTTTTAAATGGTTTTATTGGAACACTTCCAATTATCAACAAACTTTCACTTTTATACATCCTATGTATATTTTGCGATTAATTTTTTTGTCCTTCGGAAGTTCGCATCAATGTAACCCTTTACACTGAACTCTTCCTTATCTCCATAGAACTAGTACTTCTCAAGTACTTATCAAGTTCTTATGGTATTCCAGTAACCCTTACTAGAAGTAGACAGACATCCACTCATTATGTCCCACATACGAGTTATCAGGATGAGCACATCACATTGTCATGTCGTACATACAAGATGATGAATGCATTTTATTCTTGCCATGTCGATACATGCAATATAATGGGATGATTACATACATGATAGATCCATATCTATTCTTAGTGTTCCAATTCTTCATAAGAATTGGACACTTGGCCTTGGGATACTAACTCCATGTAACATGGACAAGTTTTCTCCCAATTAATCTGTGCATACTGAACCCTTCAGTATAGATGGACAATGTATGCTTTCTCTTTCCAGGTCAAGAGATTTTTTGAGAACTATCTCTATAGATCTCTATTCCTATCACATAGGAAACATCTCTATCTTCCTTTAAAGATAATTTCCACTTTTGGATTTCCATTCTAGAACATTTCATTTCACATCAATATGTGGAATGTGAACACGCTCCCACTAAATCAGAGATCCCTTCTTTATCTTTGACATATCAGTCAAACTCTTTGACATATCAGTCAAACTCTTTGACCATATCATCAAAGTAAAGATCCAATTCTGAGTTGCTTGTACTCAATCAATCACATTGATTAGTCCATTGTAACTTATAGACTTCATTTGCATTAGTGGATTCATAAACCTTATAGGTTGTGTCACATACACATCCTTGTTTTATTCCTCATAGGAATGCAGTTTTAGTATCCATATGCCAAATGCCTTAGTCATTAAGTTGCAATCAACAAGCATCATCCTTCTCAAAATGTTATCCATGTGTCTTAACACTTAAGACTCATTTGCACTTATGGATTTCATCCAATGAGTGCTACCATCAAGGTCATACCTTATGGTTCACATGGATGTCATTTAGGATGTAATGGTCATAAACCATAACTCAAAATTCGGTTCCTCATATTCATCTAGATAGTTGACTCATCACATGACCAACTCATCACATAGATAATTGAGGTGTATCTGTTAGGATATAAGAACTCACAACTCCTTGTGATTCTTAATATCCTTTATTAGTGTGGAGTATTCTTTTATTAAGAAGAATTCAGTTATTCGATAATCATTCTCTAACTCCTTAGAGTATGATTCCTTCTTGATTTAGACATCAACATGCCTTAATCATGAGTTCACTATGATACACTATCATAATCACTCATAAGGATCTCAAACATTTGGTCCAAGTATTTCATTCATTGATCTCATCAAGAATTAACACTTTACCAAATTTGCTCTTCATCTATGATAATCTTGAACACTTCAAGATATTCATATTGGTATTTCTCTAAACACCATTTGAAGTATTAGCATTTGTTCCAATAGGTATGTAAATACATCACATGTATTATACCTAATAGGATAATCACTCTCCCACTCCATTAGTGAAGATTGATTAATCATGTCCAAGATATTCATGTCTCTTACTGGTTCTCTAACCAAAAGAGTCTAGATTTATCCATCTCATGGAAACTAGCAATGAATTTCTCATGATCGATGCTAATTAGATTGTTTGAGTTATCTATAACTTTAGGTATCATTTTATCTTATGCATATCAAATACCACAAGATAAACAAGGCCTTGCCACAAAGATCATATCTTTAAGATTGAAAACCCAACTTTATTAATTGCCATCATTGTCATACAATATGCAAAAATAAAGTGTTTCTATCTATTGGCAAATATGAAATAGCAGTTCATAACTGTATTACATGCCTTATAGGCTGAAAATAAACTAAAGTACTCCTATCTATGGCGGCAACACTTGCCCCAATTATGATTACGTTACACTTTACATCTTGGTATCATATACCTCAAAAGTGCTACAAGTTTACTTTCACGACACCTTTAAGTAGAGACATCAGTCGCCTCCTTCTTCTTTTGTTCTTCCAGATAGAGAGGACAATTCCTTTTCCAATGTCCTGGTTTTTGACAATGGTGGCAATTTTCTTTCTTGGTCACGCCTCCCTTGGCCTTGAGAGTTGAAGACGTCTTGGACTCCTGGCTAGCATCAGAACCTTTCTTAGCTTTGCCCTTGCCCTTGCGCTTGGACTTGCCTTTCTTGCTCGTGATCACCATCACACACTTAGGCTTGTCCTTCTTCATCTGTATCTCGGCTGTCCTCAACATGCCCAACAACTCTGACAGTGGCCTATCAAAGTTGTTCATGTTGTAGTTCATCACAAACTGACTGTAGGATTCTAGCAATGATTGCAGTATCACGTCAGTAGCCAACTCTTGGCTCAGTGGAAATCCCAGTCTCTGCAGGTTCTCCACATACCCAATCATCTTGAGTGTGTGAGGACCAACTGGATCTCCTTCTGTCATGACACACTTGAACAGTGCCCTTGAGACATTGTATCTCTCTTTCCGTGCCTGATCTTCATACATGTTCCTGAGATGCTGAATCATCTCAATGACACCCATGTTCTCATGATGTCTCTACAACTCATGGTTCATAGAACACAACATCAAGCACTTTGCATCAATGGCATCATCAAAATGCTTCTTGTAAGCATCTCTTTCTGCCTTTGGTGCATTAGGGGCGGGTTTCTCTGGAATTGGAGTATCCAGGACATAGAGCTTTCGCTCTTGAGTGAGAACAATTCTCAATGTCCGATAGCAGTCATGGAAGTTTTTCCCATTTAGCTTGTCCTTGTCAAGGACCGATCGCAAAGAAAAGTGATTGTTGTTTGTTGGCATTTGAACTACTAAAGGAAAATATGCAATTTTAGTCCAAAAACTAATTTTTGACTTATTCGATTGATTTGAAAATTTGATGATATAATTAGGCCTTTAATTAATTATCGCTCCCACTATTTTACTTCAAATTGATAGCCCTCACCATCAATTCGGAAGATTGCACCGTACAACCTTCTAGTGGGCAAGATCCTGAAATCCTCTAAGCCATGGACTAGCTAGGGATGTCACCCACAACATAGATCTCTCAGGTAGGCAACTCTTGCCAATTGCATCATATGCAACTCTTGATAAGATGTCATATGCAACTCCTTGCCATGATCATCTCCATGCCTCAAGGTACTAGATCCTATCTAGGTTACCTTGTTAAGTCCGACCCAAAGCAAACACGATGAATATGCACCCTGCTAGGGCAGATCCACACATTCATCCTTCGTGCTTCCACGAGATAGACGGTGCACCACGCTAGGGCGTGCCCACACTTGGACGATCAAGCTTTTCACGTGTGTCGCATTTGGAAGGCATCTAAAACTTAATATTTAATGAGGGATTTGGTTTTATCTACATATACATATCCAATCACCACAATACATAGTACGTATCATATACATGCTATATCCCACAGAAAACATGCAAAACGATAAAAGCGATGATTATGGCCATCCTAATGTGATTCCTTGAGCCAAGAGGAATCATGGTCATCTAGGTCTACATCACATGCAACCTTTACAAGATGAACTCTGTGCTTTGCCTTCTGAGTAGATCAACTCATCACATGATTGACTTGCTTATTCTGTCCCGGTCGTCTGGGTGCCACCAGCCGATCAGTTGGCTCCTCCAACCGATCGATTCGCCTGGTCATTGTGCATCTTGTCATGGCCGCCACCCGCTCATCTCGCTCCTAGAACCGGTCATCAACCGATCGGCTCACTCCTTGAACTGATCGGCTCACTCCTTGAACCGATCATTTGGAACGTCAACCGATCAGTTCACGCCTTGAACCGATCGTCTCAGCTGTCGTCTGGATGTCCGCCGCTCTTTAACATAACAGGAAATAAAATCTATCCTAATATTACATTGCTTAAAAAGGAAACCCTGAGTTACATTCGGGGGCAGCAAAGGTAGGAAAGAATCTCAAATTATTTCGAGTTACATTAGGAATAGGAGAAGGAAGATCGGTGCGCAGAACGAGATGCAAGCAACCACATACAACCATATACAAATAGGGTTTATTGACCATAACTACGCTATACATCCACCACAAAACTCGTTTAAGGGCGACGCATATCGGGTGCATTAATAATACATATCATATATGTAATTGGGATTTGTAGATTTAGGATTGGACATGCATAAAGCCAATTTTATTCGCATCGTATGCAATAAAGGCGATAAACCAAAATCGATCATATAGATATTCCCAAAATATAGAGCAGTTGATGTGGCTCTGATACCACTGTTGGGTTTTAGGGGAGGTAGAGAAGGCAACGGAAACAAAAATTTTCCTCCCCCAAACCCGGAACAAGGAAACACGTCAACGTCTATACAATAGGAAAGGTTGGTTTGTGGAATCATACCTTGTCCCGAGGCTTTGCTCGGCGACAATCCCTCGTGCCTTGCGCGGTCTTCAACTCTGGTTTTTGACGGTGTCTGTACAGCTCTTGGTCGCACCAGGACTGACGACTCCTGGTCTCACCGGACTGTCAGGTTGACAGTTGTCCTCATGAGCGGCAGAAACCTCCCGCCTCTGAAGTAGTCCCCACAGACCACCTAGAATTCCACACTCCTTGTCCCACAAGGAGTTGGAAGGAGTCGCACCCTCCTACTAACGTACTACTCGCCAACACACTCTCCTGCCTCTAGTTGCAACTGCAGTTGTCTTTCCCTTGCTGCGCCTCCCTTTGCGGGTAGCACTTGCTCGGGCTCTCTCAGTTACCAAAACTAGAGAACGACAACTTTGCAGAGCAACTGGTTGCACTAAGCTGTCCTTTGAGAAGCCCCCAATACCCCTATATATAGGAGGGTCATGGGACATGGTTCTCTATCCCGGGCAATGCGGGACTAAAAGCAGGAGTAGAAGGGTTCGAGATTTTCCACAAAAGCAACCAACTCGCAACTTGAACCGATCGTTTCACACCTGAAATAGTCGGTTGGGGACCTGAACCGGTCGGTTCACAAGTGAACCGGTCAGTTGGGACACCTCAACCATTCGGTTCACAAGTGAACCGGTCAGTTGGTGGTCCTGGTTGGTTCCCGATTGACTTTCGTTCTGTTGTTCTAATTGGTATCAAATACCAATCCTATTTCTCAATCAAATTGGGCAATTAAAATGAAAGGAAAATTCTCACCAATCCTACTTTCCCAACTTGCTCGGTTGCACTAGTTAAATTGATCGTTTCAACACTTGAAGTAATCGGTTCACCCTGATCTTGAACCGATCGGATCAACACTTGAGCTGACCGGTTCAACAACCTCAGCCGACCGGTTCAACACTTGAACCGATCGGTTGGGAGTGCAGGTTGTACAGAATCAGTAAATTGTGATTTCAATCAATCCGATACTCCAATCAATGTGTCCAAACCTTGAACAATATGATTTTGAGCTATCAATTGATTGAGTGTTTAATTGAACTACTAAACTCCTTTAGTAATCAATCTAAACATTGCTTGTCGACAAAACTCCTCTTGCAGGTTAAATCCTATGTGTGTGACCCTGCAGGTCCATTTCACATTGGCAGTGAAAGTCCATAACACTTATGACTTCACAAGCAAAGAGAGGTGCCTAGTCACACATCAGTGCTACCCAAGTGAAAGTAGAAAGTTGGAGAACAACTTTCAATCCTACAATCTGTGAATGGTTTTACAGTGAATGTATAATTCCTTTATCACTGATATCCCAAATGAACTCGAGGCATGGATTAGTCATCCTGTCAACGTTCATTCACTTTCTTGATCTCAGAGTAGATTGAACGAGATATGTATGACATCAATATCACATATTGATTCACACATGTGTGTGCACGCCTATCTCAATCCTACTCATCAAGTGGACTTAGATATCAAACTCCCTCAGGAGGGACAAATCCCATATCTATCACTCACCCCTCAAAAGCCCCATGTGTCAAAGCCACCCAATCATCACCTTTATAACAACCCATGTTTCAGGACTGCTTTAGATGATGTCAAAGTGTGCCCAACGACATGTGTTGAGTGCAGTGATTTTAGGTCTAAGAATCACATTCACCACCATCACTGTGAGTACTGACTGTGACTACCATGTCATGGTTCCATGTGTCAAACTCAAGGTGGGTCTGTCAGGTACACTTGTTCTCTAACAAGTACCTATGTGTTTGCTTTGATATCTCTATATCATGACTAATGAGATTTTGTCATCAACCAACACCACAATCTAGTCTTGTGTGTCATTGCTGTCTATCTACCTTCCATAATGACATCTGACTAGGGACATAACAAGAATGTACAAACTCTTAGCATCCGTATGATCTCATCATTCAGGTCCTGAACCTGAAGGCATATGTCATTGAGTATTGTCATTCTCTAGACATTCAATCTGTTCTATCACTATCTCATGTGACTGAACCAGAAAGAATTGGAAGCTTGCCTTTGATGTTTATCAAATCAATCTTAATGTATCCCACCAATCATCCCATGATTGGCTCTCAGGGCATACATACCAACAGACTCCCACTTGCACTGTGAGCCA
This sequence comes from Alisma plantago-aquatica, assembly GCA_963693085.1. Lineage (NCBI taxonomy): Eukaryota > Viridiplantae > Streptophyta > Magnoliopsida > Alismatales > Alismataceae > Alisma > Alisma plantago-aquatica. The sequence goes on from OY856411.1 coordinate 813,099,977, forward strand.
ATCACCCTTGAATCATATTCATAGCGATCTTCAAACATGTCCCACATGTTATTGTGATCTAGTGTGAACATAGTGAGTAATGGCATCACCTTGCCAAAGTCAGTATAAATTGCATGTCTCTCATCTCTTCGTTGTACATCACACGTATGAGATGGAGTTGCCGCAATATGCGATCTAGTATTCCTTTGCTAACCTTTAGCCACATTGCATGATCAAGGATTCCATACTTGTCATCAATGAGCGGAATATAAGTTCATCTTATGAACTTCCAGATCCATATAGTATCCATTGCTGTTCTCTAACGCATAGATACTCGACCTTTCCTTTTAAATGGTTTTATTGGAACACTTCCAATTATCAACAAACTTTCACTTTTATACATCCTATGTATATTTTGCGATTAATTTTTTTGTCCTTTCGGAAGTTCACATCAATGTAACCCTTTACACTGAACTCTTCCTTATCTCCATAGAACTAGTACTTCTCAAGTACTTATCAAGTTCTTATGGTATTCCAGTAACCCTTACTAGAAGTAGACAGACATCCACTCATTATGTCCCACATACGAGTTATTAGGATGAGCACATCACATTGTCATGTCGTACATACAAGATGATGAATGCATTTTATTCTTGGCATGTCGATACATGCAATATAATGGGATGATTACATACATGATAGATCCATATCTATTCTTAGTGTTCCAATTCTTCATAAGAATTGGACACTTGGCCTTGGGATACTAACTCCATGTAACATGGACAAGTTTTCTCCCACTTAATCTGTGCATACTGAACCCTTCAGTACAGATGGCCAATGTATGCTTTCTCTTTTCAGGTCAAGAGATTTTTCGAGAACTATCTCTATAGATCTCTATTCCTATCACATAGGAAACATCTCTATCTTCCTTTAAAGATGATTTCCACTTTTGGATTTCCATTCTAGAACATTTCATTTCACATCAATATGTGGAATGTGAACACGCTCCCACTAAATTAGAGATCCCTTCTTTATCTTTGACATATCAGTCAAACTCTTTGACCATATCATCAAAGTAAAGATCCAATTCTGAGTTGCTTGTACTCAATCAATCACATTGATTAGTCCATTGTAACTTATAGACTTCATTTGCATTAGTGGATTCATAAACCTTTTAGGTTGTGTCACATACACATCCTTGTTTTATTCCTCATAGGAATGCAGTTTTAGTATCCATATGCCAAATGCCTTAGTCATTAAGTTGCAATCAACAAGCATCATCCTTCTCAAAATGTTATCCATGTGTCTTAACACTTAAGACTCATTTGCACTTATGGATTTCATCCAATGAGTGCTACCATCAAGGTCATACCTTATGGTTCACATGGATGTCATTTAGGATGTAATGGTCATAAACCATAACTCAAAATTTGGTTCCTCATATTCATCTAGATAGTTGACTCATCACATGACCAACTCATCACATAGATAATTGAGGTGTATCTGTTTAGGATATAAGAACTCACAACTCCTTGTGATTCTTAATGTCCTTTATTAGTGTGGAGTATTCTTTTATTAAGAAGAATTCAGTTATTCGATAATCATTCTCTAACTCCTTAGAGTATGATTCCTTCTTGATTTAGACATCAACATGCCTTAATCATGAGTTCACTATGATACACTATCATAATCACTCATAAGGATCTCAAACATTTGGTCCAAGTATTTCATTCATTGATCTCATCAAGAATTAACACTTTACCAAATTTGCTCTTCATCTATGATAATATTGAACACTTCAAGATATGCATATTGGTATTTCTCTAAACACCATTTGAAGTATTAGCATTTGTTCCAATAGGTATGTAAATACATCACATGTATTATACCTAATAGGATAATCACTCTCCCACTCCATTAGTGAAGATTGATTAATCATGTCCAAGATATTCATGTCTCTTACTGGTTCTCTAACCAAAAGAGTCTAGATTTATCCATCTCATGGAAACTAGAAATGAATTTCTCATGATCGATGCTAATTAGATTGTTTGAGTTATCTATAACTTTTAGGTATCATTTTATCTTATGCATATCAAATACCACAAGATAAACAAGGCCTTGCCACAAAGATCATATCTTTAAAATTGAAAACCCAACTTTATTAATTGCTATCATTGTCATACAATATGCAAAAATAAAGTGTTTCTATCTATTGGAAAATATGAAATAGCAGTTCATAACTGTATTACATGCCTTATAGGCTGAAAATAAACTAAAGTACTCCTATCTATGGCGGCAACACTTGCCCCAATTATGATTACTTTACACTTTACATCTTGGTATCATATACCTCAAAAGTGCTACAAGTTTACTTTCATGACAACTTTAAGTAGAGACATCAGTCGCCTCCTTCTTCTTTTGTTCTTCCAGATAGAGAGGACAATTCCTTTTCCAATGTCCTGGTTTTTGACAATGGTGGCAATTTTCTTTCTTGGTCACGCCTCCCTTGGCCTTGAGAGTTGAAGACGTCTTGGACTCCTGGCTAGCATCAGAACCTTTCTTAGCTTTGCCCTTGCCCTTGCGCTTGGACTTGCCTTTCTTGCTCGTGATCACCATCACAAACTTAGGCTTGTCCTTCTTCATCTGTATCTCGGCTGTCCTCAACATGCCCAACAACTCTGACAGTGGCCTATCAAAGTTGTTCATGTTGTAGTTCATCACAAACTGACTGTAGGATTCTAGCAATGATTGCAGTATCACGTCAGTAGCCAACTCTTGGCTCAGTGGAAATCCCAGTCTCTGCAGGTTCTCCACATACCCAATCATCTTGAGTGTGTGAGGACCAACTGGATCTCCTTCTGTCATGACACACTTGAACAGTGTCCTTGAGACATTGTATCTCTCTTTCCGTGCCTGATCTTCATACATGTTCCTGAGATGCTGAATCATCTCAATGACACCCATGTTCTCATGATGTCTCTACAACTCATGGTTCATAGAACACAACATCAAGCACTTTGCATCAATGGCATCATCAAAATGCTTCTTGTAAGCATCTCTTTCTGCCTTTGGTGCATTAGGGGCGGGTTTCTGTGGAATTGGAGTATCCAGGACATAGAGCTTTCGCTCTTGAGTGAGAACAATTCTCAATGTCCGATACCAGTCGTGGAAGTTTGTCCCATTTAGCTTGTCCTTGTCAAGGACCGATCGCAAAGAAAAGTGATTGTTGTTTGTTGGCATTTGAACTACAAAAGGAAAATATGCAATTTTAGTCCAAAAACTAATTTTTTACTTATTCGATTGATTTGAAAATTTGATGATATAATTAGGCCTTTAATTAATTATCGCTCCCACTATTTTACTTCAAATTGATAGCCCTCACCATGAATTCGGAAGATTGCACCGTACAACCTTCTAGTGGGCAAGATCCTGAAATCCTCTAAGCCATGGACTAGCTAGGGATGTCACCCACAACATAGATCTCTCAGGTAGGCAACTCTTGCCAATTGCATCATATGAAACTCTTGATAAGATGTCATATGCAACTCCTTGCCATGATCATCTCCATGCCTCAAGGTACTAGATCCTATCTAGGTTACCTTGTTAAGTCCGACCCAAAGCAAACACGGTGAATATGCACCCTGCTAGGGCAGATCCACACATTCATCCTTCACGCTTCCACGAGATAGACGGTGCACCACGCTAGGGCGTGCCCACACTTGGCCGATCAAGCTTTTCACGTGTGTCGCATTTGGAAGGCATCTAAAACTTAATATTTAATGAGGGATTTGGTTTTATCTACATATACATATCCAATCACCACAATACATAGTACGTATCATATACATGCTATATCCCACAGAAAACATGCAAAACGATAAAAGCGATGATTATGGCCATCCTAATGTGATTCCTTGAGCCAAGAGGAATCACGGTCATCTAGGTCTACATCACATGCAACCTTTACAAGATGAACTCTGTGCTTTGCCTTCTGAGTAGATCAACTCATCACATGATTGACTTGCTTATTCTGTCCCGGTCGTCTGGGTGCCACCAGCCGATCAGTTTGCTCCTCCAACCGATCGATTCGCCTGGTCATCGTGCATCTTGTCATGGCCGCCACCCACTCATCTCGCTCCTAGAACCGGTCATCAACCGATCGGCTCACTCCTTGAACTGATCGGCTCCCTCCTTGAACCGATCATTTGGAAAGTCAATCGATCAGTTCACGCCTTGAACCGATCGTCTGAGCTGTCGTCTGGATGTCCGCCGTTCTTTAACATAACAGGAAATAAAATCTATCCTAATATTACATTGCTTAAAAAGGAAACCCCAAGTTACATTCGGGGGGAGCAAAGGTAGGAAAGAATCTCGAATTATTTCGAGTTACATTAGGAATAGGAGAAGGAAGATCGGTGCGCAGATTGAGATGCAAGCAACCACATACAACCATATACAAATAGGGTTTATTGACCATAACTACACTATACATCCACCACAAAACTCGTTTAAGGGCGACGCATATCGAGTGCATTAATAATACATATCATATATGTAATTGGGATTTGTAGATTTAGGATTGGACATGCATAAAGCCAATTTTATTCGCATCGTATGTAATAAAGGCGATAAACCAAAATCGATCATATCGATATTCCCAAAATATAGAGCAGTTGACGTGGCTCTGATACCACTGTTGGGTTTTAGGGGAGGCAGAGAAGGCAACGGAAACAAAAATTTTCCTCCCCCAAACCCGGAACAAGGAAACACGTCAACGTCTATACAATAGGAAAGGTTGGTTTGTAGAATCATACCTTGTCCCGAGGCTTTGCTCGGCGACAATACCTCGTGCCTTGCGTGGTCTTCAACTCCGGTCTTCGACGATGTCTGTACAGCTCCTGGTCGCACCGGGACTGACGACTCCTGGTCTCACCGGACTGTCAGGTTGACAGTTGTCCTCCTGAGCGGCAGAAACCTCCCGCCTCTGAAGTAGTCGACACGGACCATCTGGAATTCCACACTCCTTGTCCCACAAGGAGTTGGAAGGAGTCGCACCCTCCTATTGACATACTACTCGCCAACACACTCTCCTGCCTCTAGTTGCAACTGCAGTTGTCTTTCCCTTGCTGCGCCTCCCTTTGCGGGTAGCACTTGTTGACCTAGGTGTTGCACATTGCCCATATTTTGATAATGACTTAACCATTCCATTCATATGTATCTAACAAATCTATTTGAGATTGTTTCAGACATTAGGTACAAGAAAAGAATCACATTCAACTCAAAAGCTACTCATCCAGCACATGCAAAACATGTGACTTTTAACCGTTTTGTGAAATAGCCCTTATTGGCTTAGAACAATTGATGTAATCAATTATACTAATGTTTTGCATTGTAACTAAGATGGATAAAATTATTGGGACTCAAAAATCCATCATTTGTACAGTTTTACAAAAATTCCAAAATACCCATAACAGGGATTTTGTCGGCCGAATTCCAAACTCGGCCGATCCATATATTCTGGAATTTTTGTGGAAATCGGCCGAGTTACAAACTCAGCCGATTCCTGTTCGGTCGAGTTTCTAAGCTAGGAAACTTGGCCGATCCACTGATCGGTCCAAGATGAAAGTCGACCGATCGGCCGAGTTTCTCCAAGGGAACTCGGCCGACAGTCTAGCTTTCAGCCTTGTCTTTTAGTGGTTCGGCCGAATTACCTTTATATAAACTCGGCCGATCAGACTGTACTGGAATGCAGAAAAAGCAATTCCAACCGTTGGAGGAATAGGTGGAACTCAAAATAGATCCGTTGCAAGTTGTAAAATGGCTATTTTGTGCCCCTTATCTCTCCCAACCTCAAAGGGACACCCTCAACTATAAATAGGATCTCTTGGACTTCATTCCAAGGTTGCTCATTCATATATGCTTGGTCCTAGCCTTAGTTGAGTGGTTTCTAATCCTTTGAGCCCCTTTCTCTCTCTACCTTCAAAGCAAATTCGTGAGTATGAGTGAGTTAGGTTCCCATGTATGAGAGCTATCATTTGTAATGTTGTAAAGCTCTCCTTTCTACTTCTCCCATCTCCATTCCCTATGAAGATTGCTTGAAGATTCTTCTCCGAGTGAAAGAGAAGAAGGTTGCTGTTCTTCCCCGAGTGAAGAAGAAGAAGGCTAGCTGCTCCAGGCCTCCGAGTGAAGGAGGAAGGTGCTAAAGCTCTCCAAGAGAAGGAGAGGTGCAAGGCAAAGCTCAAGCAAGATGGGTAATTCCTGCAAGGCCGAAGACTAGAGCAAGAGTGGGTAAGTCCTTTGAAGAAGGCTGAAGACTACTTGCTTGGTGGGTAAGTCCTTGGTGAGGTAGAAGATCTTAGCTTGATTTATAAGTCCTTGGATGGTTGGTTGTTGTAGCTTGTAATCTTATTGTGTGATATATATAAGAGAACCAAGTTACAAATTCTAGAGTCTAACCAACTCTAGGTAGTGGACTGACATTGCTCCTAAGTTTAGGACATGGAACCACTCTAAACCACCTGTCCAAGTGCATGCTATTCCTTGTCTCTTATCCTTGCTTTGTATGCTAGTTTAGGACATCAAATTGCTGTTTTGGTTTAAGTTCTGCACTTAATATAATTTGGTGGTCTAATCAATTTTGTGAAGTTTGTGAAGCTCTATTCAACCCCCCCTTCTAGAGCCCATTGATCCAACAAGTGGTATCAGAGCAGGTCTTCTCCAAGCTACTTCAACAAGTAGGAGAAGATGGGCGATTCGGCTCTTGGGTCACTCAATCTTGAAGGAAGCTTCTCCATGAGACCCCCGGTCCTCGACGGCACAAACTTCCTATATTGGAAGAGAAGGATGCAATTCTACATCCAAGGGGTGAGCTACGAGATGTGGAAGATAGTCCATCTCAAGTATGAAGAGCCAAAGGGGAACATCACCACATGGACGGAAGATGAGATGAAGCGTGCTCAACTAAATGCTAAAGCCGTGAGCATCATCTACGCCGCCCTTACACCATCGGAGTTCAACCGCATCTCTTCTTGGGACACGACGCATGAGATTTGGCACAAGTTGTGTGTCACGTATGAAGGGACGGAGTAAGTCAAGGAGGCCAAAGTCTATATGCTTGGTGGCCTACTTGAGAACTTCAAGATGGGGAAGAATGAAAGAGTTGCGGACATGTACACAAGGTTAAATGTCATCTTGAACAACCTTGCAACCCTTGGGAGTGTCATGGATATAGGTACAATCAATGCCAAGCTCTTGATATCTCTTCAAAGGAGATGGGAGCCAAAGGTCACTTCAATTGAATAAGTCTACAAGCTGAGCGAGTTGTCAACCGAGGAGCTGGTTGGTAACCTCCAAGCACATGAACCTAGGCTCGACAAGCAAGAGGAAGAGGAGAAAAGAGAAGAGAAGGAATCAAAGAAGATGAAGGACACAGCCTTCAAAGCCCAAGTTGAAGAAATGGTCCGACAACAACAACTTGCCATGAAGTCTCCCTGCCCTTCCTCAAGTGAAGATGAAGGTGCAAATGATCATGAAGCCAACTACTCAAAAGGAAGACACTTCAAGAGCAAGCCATCCTCCTCAACTCCTAGGTGCTACGAGTGTGGTAAAAAAGGCCACTACAAGAGTGACTGCCCAAAGGCCAAGAAGGGCTATCATAAGAGAAGCCACAAGAAGGATGACAAATACAAAAGAGAAGCCAAGTACAAGAAGAAGGACAAGAAGGAGAGACGATCCAAAGATGCAGCTCATGCGGCATGGGAGGAGTCTTCTACTTCAAGTTCCTCAGGCTCCGAGGATGGAGAATGTCATCTTGCCCTCATGGCATCTACTAGTGAAGAAGTAATTGAGGTAAGTGAGGTAAGCAAGGTAAGTGATGAAAATTTACTTGAGTTATCTAAGGAAACTCTCATTGAAATGCTTAATGAATGTCAATCATCTTTTGCTAAATGTAAAGCTAAAAGGAAAAGATTAGGAAAGATAGTTGATAATCTTTATGCCAAGATTGATATTCTTGATAAAAATGAGAAATTACATCTTGATAGCATAGATTCCTTGCAAGGGCAATTTCTTGACCTTGAAATTCAATATAATGGAGTAGAGGTTGAGAATGGTACTTATCTTAAAACTATTGAAAATCTTAAGATAGAGAACCAAAATTGCCTAGATGAGCTAGATGTTCTAAAAACTGAAAATGTTGAACTTAAGCTTATTGATGATGCTAGGAGAGATGAAGTTTACTCTTATCAAAGAGAAATTGTTGTTCTTAAATCTGAAAATGCTAAATTGCTTGCTCAAACAAATGATTTATCTTCTAGACCTATCTTGCCTAGAAATGAAGTTGCTAACTTAAGTCTAGAAAAAGACTCTCTTCTTACTAAAGCCCTCTGCCTTGAGGCCGACCTTTTGCATACTAGAGAAGATCTTGCTAGTTTATCTACTACCGTTATAAATCTTAGTGATGATAATGCTAAATTAAGATCTACTTTGCAAAGGTTTCTTTCGGGTAAGAAATCCCTAAATGATGTTCTAGAGCACTCTACCAAACAAGTTGGTACTAGTGGTCTAGGATATAATGAGACTACTCCAAAAGGTAAGAAGAAGAAGAATGGTAAGAAAAAGAGTTTGGAACCTCCAATTTTCAATGGAGAGTCTTCCGGCTCTAAAAACCCCATGGTATGTATTCATTGCAAATGTGATGATCATTATTCTACCTATTGTCCTTACAAGCCCAAGGGGACCAACCCAAAGATGAAATGGGTCCCCAAGCTAACCCCGGACCCCAAAGTTTGAGTTGGGTTCCGACATCCTCTTCTCTTGCAGGTTAAAAAGAAATGGATTGTTGATAGTGGCTGCTCTAAGCATATGACTGGAGAAATCAGCCATTTCAACAAGTTTGTGAAAAAGAAAGGAGGATCGGTAACCTTTGGGGACAACAAGAAGGGTAAGGTTATAGGTGAGGGTGATGTAGGCAATGAATTGTGAATTAAAAATGTATTGCTTGTTGATGGCCTACATCACAATTTAATTAGTGTTAGCCAATTATGTGATAATGGTTATCTTGTGCTATTTACTTCTTTAGAATGCTTGCTTCTAGATTCCCTGTCCTACAATGTTATATATAAGGGAACTAGAAATGGTAATCTCTATGTGATTGTTCTCGATGCTCTTAAGCCCATACTAAATAGATGCTTAGTTGTGGATAAAAATGATCTTTCGCTTTGGCATCGTCGTTTGGGTCATGTGAACTTGCATCAAATGAAGAAACTGAACAAAAAGGACTTGGTTCGAGGACTTCCTAAATTGGATTTTGAAAAGGATGAGGAATGTCAACCTTGTACACAAGGGAAACAAACCAAATCCTCCTTCAAATCCAAAGGAGTCATGAGTACCAAGAGAGTTCTTGAGCTTCTTCATATTGATCTTTTCGGACCAATGAGAACACAAACGCTTCGTGGCTCCAAGTATTGTCTTGTTATTGTTGATGATTTTTCTAGATATACTTGGACTTTCTTTCTCGTTTCTAAAAGCGACACACTTGATGTTTTCTCGAGCTTTTGTAAACGAGTTGAAAACGAAGCTTCTTGCCATGTTGTTTCTATCCGTAGTGATCATGGGGGAGAGTTTGAAAATGATCTTTTTGAACATTTTTGTGAAAAATCGGGTTATTCGCACAATTTCTCTTCTCCTCGCACACCTCAACAAAATGGAGTTGTTGAGAGGAAGAATAGATCGCTACAAGAGATGGCTAGGACCATGCTTCTTGAGTATGATACTCCTAAGAAGTTTTGGGCTGAAGCCGTTAGCACGTCATGTTTTGTGCAAAACCGAGTTTTCACACATCCGACTTTTAAGAAAACCCCCTATGAACTATGGCGTGGTAGGAAGCCGTCTATTGATTTCTTTCATGTTTTTGGATGTCCTTGTTTTGTTTTAAACACCAAGGATTCTATCGACAAGTTTGATCCGAAATCATACAAGGCTTTCTTCCTAGGCTATAGCACTACTAGCAGGGCATTTAGAGTATTTAACATTGAACTATCTAAAATTGAAGAATCTATACATGTTAAATTTATTGAAACTAACCCTGTTAGTGGCAAGCATATTGGTGATGATGATGTTGCAGATGAAATCATTCCTATCTTAAAAGAGCTCAACATCAAAGACAAAGGTAAGCAGGTTGAAGAAGAAGAAAAAGAAGAAGAAAAGAAGGATCCCACTCCCCTCTTTGCAAAGAATCACCCCAAGGAGTTGATCATTGGCAATCCGTTTGAGAGAGTGAGGACACGAGCTGCTCACAACAAAGAACAAGCAGATAGTGCCTTCATCTCCCAACTAGAGCCAAAGAACATCAAAGAGGCCCTTTGTGATGATGAGTGGATCCTTGCCATGCAAGAAGAGCTTGAGCAATTTGAGAAGAACCGTGTGTGGACCTTAGTGCCAAGACCAAATGATAGAAAGATCATTGGCACCAAATGGGTCTACCACAACAAGCTTGATGAGCAAGGAAAAGTGGTAAGGAACAAAGCAAGGTTAGTAGCACAAGGTTACAATCAACAAGAAGGTATTGATTTTGATGAAACCTATGCTCCTATTGCTAGATTAGAATCTATCCGTATGCTACTTGCTTTTGCTAGTTATAAAAATTTCTTGCTTTATCAAATGGATGTTAAAAGTGCGTTTTTAAATGGTACAATCGAGGAGGAAGTATATGTTGCTCAACCTCCAGGCTTTGAAAATGATAAGTTACCCAATCATGTATATTTCTTGCAAAAAGCTCTCTACGGACTCAAACAAGCACCTCGAGCTTGGTATGAGAAACTAAAGAACTTTTTGTTAGATAACGGGTATATCATGGGCAAAGTTGATTGTACTTTATTTCTCAAACACACTTCTACCCATTTTCTCATAATTCAAATATATGTTGATGATATTATATTTGGCGGAACTGACCTTGATCTTTGCAAGGAGTTTAGCTCTCTTATGCAGAGTGAATTTGAAATGAGCATGATGGGTGAGCTGACCTTCTTCCTCGGTTTTCAAATCAAACAAACAAAGGAAGGAAACTTCATCAACCAAGGCAAATACACAACTGAACTACTCAAACGCTTTGGGATGGAGAACATGAAGCCGATGGATACACCCATGTCAAACACCGCAAAACTCGACAAGGATGAAGAAGGTGAAAAGGTAGATGAGAAGCTCTATAGAGGTATGATCGGAATTTTACTTTATTTAACTGCCTCTAGACCTGATATAATGTTTAGTGTTGGCTTGTGTGCTCGCTTTCAATCAAGCCCTAGGAAATCACATCTTATTGCTGTCAAGAGGATTTTGAGGTACTTAGCCAAAACTCCAAATTTTGGACTATGGTACCCTAAGTCAAGGGACTTTACTCTTGTGGCATATAGTGATGCTGACTACGCAGGTTGCTTGATTGATAGAAAGTGCACAAGTGGCACTTGCTTCCTCTTGGGACCATGCTTGGTGTCTTGGTTCTCCAAGAAATAGAGCACAGTGGCATTATCAACTACCGAAGCTGAGTACATTGCAGCCGGAAGTTGTTGTGCCCAGGTCCTATGGATGAAGCAAATGCTCCAAGACTTCAACATTCATTTTGATGCTTCTCCTATTTACTGTGATAATACTAGTGCAATCAACCTTTCTTACAATCCGATATTGCATAGTAGAGGTAACCACATAGAATTTCGCCATCATTTTCTCCGTGACCACATTGTCAAAAAGGATATTTATATCACACATGTGGATACGAAAAATCAGTTGGCCGATATTTTCACTAAACCACTTGCTAGAGAACAATTTAATTTTATTAGATCAAAATTGCTCATAATTTCTCTTGATGATATTGAATTGCTCTCTAATTAGTTGGTTACATCATATATGTGTTGCTCTTGCTTTAAATGCTTTGATTGCTCAAGATGCTTGTTTTAGCTAAAATTTCTTCTAGTTCTGTCTCTTTTTCGGGCTTTTTCTCGCAAATTGGGTTTTAATCGACAAATAGTACCCTATGATGATGGGAATGTGCCTAAATATCCTTAATATACAAACTAGACCAAAAAGAATTTTTGCATTAGGTCATTTAAGATTAGGGCTAGATTTTTAGCTTTTCCTTCTTCAGGGTTTTGGTCGGCCGAGTTTCAAACTCGACCGATCGGTCGGGCTTCAGGGTGCCTGTGCGCTCGATCGGCCGAGTTTCCATTTCCCAAACTCGACCGATCGACGGCAGACTAGTTTTATATATATAGGAATCGGCCGACTTTCTCCCTCTCAACTAGAGAAAAGTCGACCGAACCCTAGCTCTAGCACCCGCCCCTCTCTAACCCTGGCCCTTTCTCATCTCGTTCCAGCTGTTTCTACCTCCGATCGACCTTGCTTCTTCGTTCTTTCTATTCTCGGGGCTACGTCTGCCTAGTTTCTCCACGAGCTCGGCTCTCTTTCCTCCATCTCGTCTCCATGAGGTCCCAACGACAGAAGAGAGCTGTCCCTTCCCCTGCTCAGGCGACCCCTCTTGCTCCAAGGTATATTATGTTCGAAAATCTCTCTTTTGTTGATCAAGCTGCTGTTACTAGATATCAAGAGCTCCTCCCTCACACTCCTTTTCCTTTTTGAGCTCTCCATCAACATAACAGCTTTCACCCTGACCTTTATGAAGCTTGTCAAATCCTTCGAACTCATCACCTTAATCCGTTTTGCATAGAAGATGCTCGCTTCCACAATTTGAAATCTAGTTCCAAAGCTGTCCGAGAGTTCTACGCCAATCTGCGTTGGAACTATGACACTTTGGTCCCATCTGTGGACACTTCTATTGTGTTGATGTCCATGATTGCCGGTCAACTTTTCCATATCACCGAGCGTTCTTTCAATCTTTATCTTCATGGTAATGTCGGTACGGCATCATGGATCACTGACTATCCTCATTATCTTGATCTTCTCTACCCTGATGACGTGTATAAGGCAATTGAGGTTGACTTGACTGATATCCATAAATTTCTCAAGCGACCCAACTTTCCCTACACAAAAAGGGGTACTCTGCCTTCCTCTGCTTTTTCTGCTCCTCGCCGCGTCCTGGCCTTTATCTTGAGCTGCAATGTCAATCCTAAGAAAAATCAGACGGACATTGCTGAGAATACGGCTGTTATGATGTATCTTTTGCTGAAGCATCAAGGAGTCAAATGGGCACGTTATATCCTCCATCACATGACATGCTTTGACTCTGGAAAGAACACAAAGGGCACTCATCTTCCCTATCCTGCCCTCATTTGTGGTCTTTTCCAACATTCCACTGGTAAATCCCTTTTTGCCGATCTCCTCTACCGACCTGATCGCAAAGGTGTTTATATCAGTGAGACCACTCTCCTGAAGAGTGTTCCTACCCCCGGTGCATCATCTTCCTCTCAGGCACCTCCACCATCCTCAGCTGCACCTCCACCATCCTCAGCCGCACCCCCTCTACCTGAGCCTTCCTTTCAGCCTCCTCCCCAGCCTGCCTTTGCTGACTTTCATGTTTCAAATGAGGCCCTTATGGGGTATCTCATGCACCAGCAAGAGTACAACATGCAGGTCCAGCAACACCTTCATCAGGACCTTTGCCATATCATGTCCTCCATGCATATATCTTGCCCTCACCCTTATCCCACCTACCAGCCATATCCCGGTGGTGACTACGCTTCTTATGCGTATAGTCAGTTTTACCCTGCTCCACCCTTTTCTGCTTCCGCTGAGCCCTCTGCAGGTGGACACCTTTCTCCAGTTCTGGCACTTCCTGGTGGTCGTCTGTCTGAGATTCTGGCCCAGTATACCTCTTCTGCTCCTCCCCTTGAGGTTGCCTATGAGTTACATGCTCTAGGCATGTCTTGGTCTGAGCAGAGTGCTAGGTGGCCCGGGCGAGCTTCTAGTCCTCCAGATGAGGATATGCCTGACCAGGAGGATGTTGAGACTGATGCTGATGAAGACAATGAGGCTACTGCGACTGATGCTGATGACGAGGATGATGACAACGATGCTGATCATGCTGATGAGGCTACACAGGCTGCTGCTCCTCCTTCTGACGACGGAGATGAGGACTACCGGGCAGATGAGGATATCGATGCTGCTGTTGATGACATAGACATAGAGTAGTTAGCTTAGTGGGCTGATGTATCTAGTTTTAGTTTTAGATGACCATGTTGTATCTCTTTGGACTATGTTTGCACTATATACATTAGGCACATCATCTGATTTTTACTATTTCTACTCTATGCTTTCCGTGTAGTCTTGTTTTATGTTTTATGGGAACGCTTTGTTTGGTATATCTTTCAGTGTTTTCCATATTTTGATTATGACATGCTTTAGTTGTTTATCTTGGTTTTCCTATGTCTCTGTGAGCTTACTGTGATTGATTGAGTGTTTTTGTTTTTCTTTGGAGAAGACCTTGCTTTTACGCTCTTCTACCCCCCTGCCTTTTTGAGATGACAACGGGGGAGAAAAAGCTCAATCATATTGAATTTATTGCTTGTATGGTTCTTTTCTTGTCTATTAACTGAAATGCATCTAGACTTGCTTAGAATCATATAGTATACATATGTGCTTTGGTTGCTTGTTTTTTTAACTAACCATGCAGGCATGAGTAAGCATGAATTGAGGGGGAGCACTACAAATTGATCATCTTTGCATCCCCTTGCAATTCCCTAAGAAAAGGTATAATTTTCACATTCTTTTCAATATGTTGAGGAATGGTTTGTCATTGTCAAAAAGGGGGAGAATGTTGACCTAGGTGTCGCACATTGCCCATATTTTGATAATGACTTAACCATTCCATTCATATGTATCTAGCAAATCTATTTGAGATTGTTTCAGACATTAGGTACAAGAAAAGAATCACATTCAACTCAAAAGCTACTCATCCAGCACATGCAAAACATGTGACTTTTAACCGTTTTGTGAAATAGACCTTATTGGATTAGAACAATTGATGTAATCACTTATACTCATGTTTTGCATTGTAACTAAGATGGATAAAATTATTGGGACTCAAAAATCCATCATTTGTACAGTTTTACGAAAATTCCAAAATACCCATAACAGGGATTTTGTCGGCCGAATTCCAAACTCGGCCGATCCATATATTCTGGAATTTTTGTGGCAATCGGACGAGTTACAAACTCAGCCGATAACTGTTCGGTCGAGTTTTTAAGCTAGGAAACTCGGCCGATCCACTGATCGGTCCAAGATGAAAGTCGACCGATCGATCGAGTTTCTCCAAGGGAACTCGGACGACAGTCTAGCTTTCAGCCTTGTCTTTTAGTGGTTCGGCCGAATTACCTTTATATAAACTCGGCCGATCAGACTGTACTGGAATGCAGAAAAAGCAATTCCAACCGTTGGAGGAGTAGGTGTAACTCAAAATAGATCCGTTGCAAGTTGTCAAATGGCTATTTTGTGCCCCTTATCTCTCCCAACCTCAAAGGGACACCCTCAACTATAAATAGGATCTCTTGGAATTCATTCCAAGGTTGCTCATTCACATATGCTTGGTCCTAGCCTTAGTTGAGTGGTTTCTAATCCTTTGAGCCCCTTTCTCTCTCTACCTTCAAAGCAAATTCGTGAGTATGAGTGAGTTAGGTTCCCATGTATGAGAGCTATCATTTGTAATGTTGTAAAGCTCTCCTTTCTACTTCTCCCATCTCCATTCCCTATGAAGATTGCTTGAAGATTCTTCTCCGAGTGAAAGAGAAGAAGGTTGCTGTTCTTCCCTGAGTGAAGGAGAAGAAGGCTAGCTGCTTCAGGCCTCCGAGTGAAGGAGGAAGGTGCTAAAGCTCTCCAAGAGAAGGAGAGGTGCAAGGCAAAGCTCAAGCAAGATGGGTAATTCCTGCAAGGCCGAAGACTAGAGCAAGAGTGGGTAAGTCCTTTGAAGAAGGCTGAAGACTACTTGCTTGGTGGGTAAGTCCTTGGTGAGGTAGAAGATCTTGGCTTGATTTATAAGTCCTTGGATGGTTGGTTGTTGTAGCTTGTAATCTTATTGTGTGATATATATAAGAGAACCAAGTTACAAATCCTAGAGTCTAACCAACTCTAGGTAGTGGACTGACATTGCTCCTAAGTTTAGGACATGGAACCACTCTAAACCACCTGTCCAAGTGCATGCTATTCCTTGTCTCTTATCCTTGCTTTGTATGCTAGTTTAGGACATCAAATTGCTGTTTTGGTTTAAGTTCTGCACTTAATATAATTTGGTGGTCTAATCAATTTTGTGAAGTTTGTGAAGCTCTATTCAACCCCCCCTTCTAGAGCCCATTGATCCAACAACACTTGCTCAAGCTCTCTCGGTTACCAAAACTAGAGAATGACAACTTTGCAGAGCAACTGGTTGCACTAAGTTGTCCTTTGAGAAGCCCCCAATACCCCTATATATAGGAGGGTCATGGGACATGGTTCTCTATCCCGGGCAATGCGGGACTAAAAGCAGGAGTAGAAGGGTTCGAGATTTTCCACAAAAGCAACAAACTCGCAACTTGAACCGATCGTTTCACAACTGAAATAGTCGGTTGGGGACCTGAACCGGTCGGTTCACAAGTGAACCGGTCAGTTGGGACACCTCGACCATTCGGTTCACAAGTGAACCGGTCAGTTCGTGGTCCAGGTCAGTTCCCGATTGACTTTCCTTCTGTTGTTCTAATTGGTATCAAATACCAATCCTATTTCCCAATCAAATTGGGCAATTGAAATGAAAGGAAAATTCTCACCAATCCTACTTTCCCAACTTGCTCGGTTGCACCAGTTAAATTGATCGTTTCAACACTTGAAGTAATCGGTTCACCCTGATCTTGAGCTGACCGGTTCAACAACCTCAGCCGACCGGTTCAACACTTGAACCGATCGGTTGGGAGTGCAGGTTGTGCAGAATCAGTCAATTGCGATTTCAATCAATCCGATACTCCAATCAATGTGTCCAAACCTTGAACAATATGATATTGAGCTATCAATTGATTGAGTGTTTAATTGAACTACTAAACTCCTTTAGTAATCAATCTAAACATTGCTTGTCGACAAAACTCCTCTTCCAGGTTAAATCCTATGTGTGTGACCCTGCATGTCCATTTCACATTGGCAGTGAAAGTCCATAACACTTATGACTTCACAAGCAAAGAGAGGTGCCTAGTCACACATTAGTGCTACCCAAGTGAAAGTAGAAAGTTGGAGAACAACTTTCAATCCTACAATCCGTGAATGGTTTTATAGTGAATATATAATTCCTTTATCATTAATATCCCAAATGAACTCGAGGCATGGAACAGTCATCCTGTCAACGTTCATTCACTTTCTTGATCTTAGAGTAGATTGAACGAGATATGTATGACATCAATATCACATATTGATTCACACATGCATGTGCATGCCTATCTCAATCCTACTCATTAAGTGGCCTTAGATATCAAACTCCCTCAGGAGGGACAAATCCCATATCTATCACTCACCCCTCAAAAGCCCCATGTGTCAAAGCCACCCAATCATCACCTTTATAACAACCCATGTTTCAGGACTGCGTTAGATGATGTCAAAGTGTGCCCAACGACATGTGTTGAGTGCAGTGATTTTAGGTCTAAGAATCACATTCACCACCATCACTGTGAGTACTGACTGTGACTACCATGTCATGGTTCCATGTGTCAAACTCAAGGTGGGTCTGTCAGGTACACTTGTTCTCTAACAAGTACCTATGTGTTTGGTTTGATATCTCTATATCATGACTAATGAGATTTTGTCATCAACCAACACCACAATCTAGTCTTGTGTGTCATTGCTGTCTATCTACCTTCCATAATGACATCTGACTAGGGACATAACAAGAATGTACAAACTCTTAGCATCCGTATGATCTCATCATTCAGGTCCTGAACCTGAAGGCATACGTCATTGAGTATTGTCATTCTCTAAACATTCAATCTGTTCTATCACTATCTCATATGATTGAACCAGAAAGAATTGGAAGCTTGTCTTTGATGTTTATCAAATCAATCTTAATGTATCCCACCAATCATCCCATGATTGGCTCTCAGGGCATACATACCAACACGAGTATGGGTCTAGACCCGCATTACTCAATAGTCAGACCCGCACCATACCCAGAACCGCATAGAATGTGGGTATGCGGTGCGGTTCCGCGGGTATACGGTTCTGATATGCAATCTGTTTTATAAAAGCCAAAACTGATTTTTGGACACACTTTTAGGTCCAAATTAATTAAAAATTATCCCACAAAATGTACAACTTCAATGCAGTTCAAAATTCTTCATGTAATCCCTGCTAGTGTAATAAAAATTTGCTGTTTTGTGAAGCAATAAACTGACTAGAACTATCCCAAAAAGTATAAATTTACTGTTGTCTAGAATTTTCAAAGTGTTGCCTCAAAAAATGTATAACTTCACTGCATTTTTGGCTGGTAGAGTAACAAAAATCTGCTGTTGGTCAAGTAATAAATTTATTAAAATTGTCCCAAAAGTGCATAGATGTATTACTGTCCAAAATTTTCAATGCGGTGGCTGCTAGAGCAACACCAAACTACTAATTTGGAGGCTTTTTGTGCTTACAAATCATTCAAGTACCTATTTTAAACTCAAAACTCTACTAGAAAAATCATACTCATACACATATGTGGTTTAAGCACTAGAACATCCCAATGGAACAAAAGACACTAAGAGAAAGAGATCCACCAACAATAGAATACAACTTTGCTAAATGATCAACTTGAGTCTTAAAGTCAAGTCAACACAACAAAAAACATTAGTTCTCCATGACCTATTGGCTTTTGCCAAGTTGCCGACATTCACAACACTCAAGTGGGGTTACACATTAGTTTTCTACAATCAAATGACAATGTCAAATGTGAGAAAATTAAACAACATGATATGAAGTAGAAAATGAGTGGTCGTCCATCAAACTCGCCACTCCATCAACCGTGAATCAAAGAAGAAAACATGGGTGACATCATAAGAAAGAGCATAAGCATCCTGCAAATAAAATGTAACCATTTATCAATATGTTATTATGGTCATGATATGCCAAAAATTTGCACTTAACAAAACAAGTATAAAGGCTATTAAGGTCATGAAATGTAAAAAAATTGCATTTAAAACTTACATACCAATCATTCCATATCTATGATCTCAACATCTCCAAGTTCTTGCTCATCTTCAAAATCATGTCTTGCAGAACCTAGTATTGAAACTCCACAATCTTGTCCTACAAAAGAATTATAAAATAAGAGTTGTTTTCGAAAGGAATTTGCAATAAGTGGAAATATTTCTAATCTACATACCACGAATATTTTTTTTTGGTCAGTCAAAAAGGGTGTTACTATAAAGCCAAAAACTTTGGGCACAGAGTACCCATTACATGACATGGAGCTAAAAGGCTCGACCAATGATCATATACCCACACAGAGGATATTACCCAAAACCTAAAGATACTAGGAGCCGGTAAGAACATCAAACTAACAAGACAAAACCAGTCAACCCTACCAGGAAAATGATAAATTACAACCTGCATATACATGCAATAAGACCACCCACAAATAGTAACTACAGATTGCAACATGGCATCCACCAGGGAGCCTGCCTGGAGAAGCATCACCAGCTTCTGATCTTCTCAAATCACCAAACCCTTCACATTCTACCAACAAAGATGAACAAGGCTAAGAGGTTCGAAACAAACTTACATTCGTGGAACGGAACCAACTGTCTAATTGAAGCACCCACAAAGTGTGGTCCTATGCCGACAATTTGGGGTTGAACTAGCTTCCAAACCAAGCACCATCTGTTGATGTCCTGCAAAAGGATCAGCAGCCAACTTCTTACGAAGAGGCTATTCCTCAAACACCTTAGGGGTGTTCCATCACACAGCAAGGGAGGGGAACAGGAAGATCGACCCCAACACCTTGCTGTAGCCAAGACCAGGAGAAAAGCACGAAGTAGCACCTAGTCGACCAGCCACACCAGATGAGCAAAACTCCTAGATCAACCAGCCGCAGAAGGCCACCACGCCAGCGGATAAGCAACCTGGACTTCTTTGTCATGGACGTCGGTGAGCAGTAGGACCCTGCCGCTAAAAGCCCACACAGTGTGGAAAGCAGTGTCAGGAGAGCGAGTCTCACCAACCATCACCAGACCGGCAAGTCAGAAACCTAGAGGAGGAACCTCCATGGAGCAATTGGGATCACCCAACCACCCATAAGAGCCGCCACCGAGATGGCACAACAGCATCCAAACCGCAATCGAGGGTCGGGGGGTGCCGCCAAACATGGAGCACCGCCGGATGTAACCCAGGACCTAGCATAGGTCTGGGATCTGAACCCCAGAAAGGGGTGCCACCATCGCAGCCAGGAAGAGGCCGCAACTCCGAGCAGACCAGGGGGAGCCTGGTCACCCATTGCGGGGGCCTACATCACCAACGCCAAAACACGTTCCATCCAGTCAAAGCCGAAAAGCACCATTATCCTAGCCCATGATATTTCGACCACCAGACGAGCAGCAGCTGGGAACAGAGATGGCGTGGAGACCACCTGGCTTCACCATCTCAGAGCAGCAATACAAGTTCCGAACTAGACCTAGATCAGCTTCCATCTTCCCATCTTGAATGGAAGGATCCGACGAAGTCGAGACACCGAATCAACCGTCTAGGTCGGCCCTTGCGGAGCATCCCTTATGCTACGAACCAAGGCCCAAGGGGCACTACTCCAGATCGACTGAAGTCGGCGCTCCATCACCCTCTAGGAACTAACCGCGTAGACAACCTAGCCGACCGTCGTTGAGGCCAGGGGGAGGGAGGATCCGAAGAGAATCTCCCCTCCCCCCAGCGGTGCCGCCGGGTAAGAGGGCTAGAGAGAAGACGAGCGTGCCCTAGAAAATACTAATTACCATGAATATTACTTCTTATCCAATCTTGGGCACATATGAGAGCTTCCACTGTGTTTGGCTTTGGAGAACTTCTGTACGGATAAAGAACTCTTCCACTTGTGCTAAATGCCGCCTCAGATGCAACTGTGGAGACAGGAATAGCTAAAATATCTCGTGCCATTCTTGCAACAATTGGGTACTTTGCACAATTGTGCTTCCACCATTGTAAAATATCAAAATTGTCAACCAAACTATCTGCTCCCATGTGTTTAGGGTGAATAGCCTCTTCAAGATACAATTCTAAGTCATTCTTTGTTGGTTGTGTGGCTTGTACCTTTTGTAGATGGTTATCAAATCTTCCTAAAATCTTCAACAAACCCCTACTACTAGGCTTTTGATGTCCTAATGTATCATTTAAGCTTCCAGACCTATCACTAGTGATATCAATGTATTCAAAGTTTGTTCCACCCATTTGCAATCTATACTCATTGTAAAGATCCACTAAACACCCTTTGATTTGATCAATTTTCTTCTGAGCAACATTACCACCATCATTATCATCACTATCATCATTGTCATTATCATAGATCTCTGTCAGATTATATTCCACACTTTTCATCTTAAGACATGGATCAACAACTAAAGCAATAGCTAGAATCATACAACTCACATCCCAATACTTTTTGAATTTAGACATCATCTCTTTCCCCATCTTGGAAATAAAGGATACTTCACTATTACACAACTCTTTAAGATGAACATGAACATCACATATATTATTGAAATAATAGTTGGCATATGGATATAAAGTTGAGGAAAAGATATTTGTGACATCATAAAATATTTCCAAACAATGACAAGTCATTTTAGCATTATTCCATTCAACATAATTTGGCAAATACTTATATGAAGCATCTCTATTAGCAAATCTAATAAATGCATCTTTGAATTCCAAGGCATGTTTTAACATAAAAAAAGTTGAGTTCCATCTAGTAGACACATCAAGAATCAATGCTTTTTGAGGAGCTTTCACTTGAGAAGCCACTTCTTTAAACAGTTGTGAGCACAAAACAAATCCTTTAACATATTTCACACTTTCACGAATCTTTGCAGTTACTGACTTTATGACATCAACCCCCTCTTGTGCAATCATATTAAGAATGTGTGCACAACAATGAACATGAACCAATTTCCCTTGTGCCATCAAACAACCCCTACTCGTAAGTTTTTTACTCAACTCCCTAACCATAGCATCATTTGTAGTACAATTGTCAACAACAAGGCACATAAATTTTCTATCCAAGTTCCATTGAAAAATTCTATCAAGAATTGCTTTAGTAAGATTTTCAGCAGTGTGAGGAGCATCAATTTCAGAAAAATTCAATATCTTTTTATGCAACCTCCATTCATCATCAATGTAGTGCCCAGTAAGAGAAAAATATCCTTTATTTTGAATAGATGTACACATGTCAGTTGTCATGGTTACACGTGAAGTTAACTTATCTAATACTTTATAAAGTTTATTTTTCTCATTCTCATAAATTGACACACAATCCTTCTTAATGGTGTTTCATGACACAAATTTAAATTGTGGTTGAAGGTTTCTGACAAATTCCCTAAAAGAAAAATGTTCAACCACAGAAAATGGATACTCATGCAAAATTATCATCTGAGCAAGGTCATTTCTACTAACATCCTGATCAAACACAAAATTTTTCAAGTTTATGGTGTCATCATTCTTCTAATCTCCTGCATTTAGAAACATTTGTCCACAGTTCCCATTAATTTTGTTAGATGTTGCTTCCTAACATGTTTATCTAAAGAGCTAGTACCATCTGTGGACCTATTCATCAAAACTGAGTCACAATAATTACATTTTGCCTTAGGTACTCCATTAATTGTCACTTTCACAAAATGCTTCCACACATCAGATGTAGATTGTCTACCCCTTTTTTTAGTTTGTCGACATTCATCAATTTTTGGTTCAGTTTTGCTATTAAGATCAACATCGATCCTATTAGCACTCATTTGAGTGTTAGATGTCACATTATGTGTGGAGTCAGTACCACTAGTGCCTCCTATTGCTTCTTGAGCATTGGACATGATAATACCTAACAAAAAAACATAATCTTAGTGTATTTTTAAGACAAGTTGTGCAACACACAGACAACAGAATGCATTACAAGGAATCAAATTTGACATACAAACATGGATAAGGACACAAAAATAGGCAATCAATGAATCACATTCCAATTTCCAGGAAATAAAAATAGAACTAACGACACAAACAACAAGAACATGACAACAACCAATAGGACAATGAATCAAAGATTAAATTTCAGTATCATACCTTTCTCCAGTATGTAGATCACCACACACGCAGGTAAGACCGATCTGTGGATTTCAAGAGTCGGGTCCAGAATGTAGAATACACCAGCAGCAACATAGGAAGAAATGTAGAATCTAGAAGCAAGTGACGAAGAAGATGTAGGAGAATCGAGCAGCCGTAGCAGTAGAGGAATCTGGAGCACGGCTGCCTGGAAGGTTGGGATTCAGTGTGCGTCAGAGGCCTGAAGTAGGTGACAGTTGTGGTGTGCTGGTCTGGTCGGCGACTGGTGGTCGCAGGCTTGCAGCCCACTGGAGTGCCAGAAGATCTGGTCGGCGACTGGTGGTCGCAGGCTTGCAGCCCACTGGAGTGCCAGAAGATCTGGTCGGCCGGATTTGAGGAAGAGCCAAAGAGGGGTCGCCGGGGTCAATTTCTCCAGTAAGCTGAGACTCCCTTGCCGTTCCCGCTGGATCGGGTTGATTTCCGCAGTAAGTCGAAGAGCAGCTGGATCTGGTTGTATGCGATGGCCCAGCTGGCAGAAGCACTGGCACTTCCCGCTGGGACTGGCGAAGTCGCGGAAGGTAGCCGAGCCGCGAGCGTCAGAGCGTGATGATGAGAAAGTGGCCGCCGAAAAGAAGAGCAGAAGCTCGATCGCCGATCGAATGGTTGAGGCAGGGAGAAGTGAACGGTCGCCGGTTGACAATGGCGGCTGCGGGCCTGCGGCTGGGAACTGGAAGTTGGAAACCCTAGTTCTCCGCCGCTGGAACCCTAGTTCTCCGCTTTCTTCTGGAGTAAGTAAGTCACGACTGATGGACTGAGAGGAGAGAATCATGAACCGGTATGTGAGTAGTGTGATTGTGTGAAGAAAGAACGGCTGGAAGGCTGTGAGTCTGTGAAAGAAACATGGACCGTTAGATCATATTTGGGTAGTTTTTCAGCCATTAGATTATGACAAATATTCATATATATATAATTATATTTATTTATATAGTAAATACGGGTACACGGGTATAGCGGGTACGGGTATAGTTATACCCATTAGTGGACCCACAATAATACGGGTATACGGGTATGCGGGTAAGCGGGTCTAGAAATCTAGACCCCTGATGAGTTTTTTAAGGGTCTGAATTTGTGGTTCTGTGGGTCTACTCGTACCCATTTACAACCCTACCAATAGGGGACACATTGGTCTGCAAATGTGCCATTTTGGGCAATAAGTTCAAGAACGTGCCATTTAGGGAATAAAAAATGGGAAATGTGCCATTTAGGTTTTTTGGCCTTTTAGTTAAGTTGGATATACGGGATGGGTTCTCTTCCTGTATACAACATCTACTAGGCACAAATTTAGTTGACATGATCCCTGGCTCCTTCATCTCGACGGTT
The DNA here is from genome assembly GCA_963693085.1 of Alisma plantago-aquatica. Classification (NCBI taxonomy): domain Eukaryota; kingdom Viridiplantae; phylum Streptophyta; class Magnoliopsida; order Alismatales; family Alismataceae; genus Alisma; species Alisma plantago-aquatica. The sequence goes on from OY856411.1 coordinate 813,124,553, forward strand.
GTGTGATATATTAATCAAAACTTAGTGTTATACATTGTCTCCAATCCTCATGTAGTTGTGATCATAGAGTTATTACCATCCAAGGTAGATCTCATTCATATTTCATGTCAAAAGACAATCATTTGACCTATAACTAAATATCTCAAAAAGCCATCAATTTATGGATCGTAATCATGTTATATACATAAATCAACAATCAAGGTAACTTACAATGTAACTCAATGCATGATTTCACTTATGTCATTGTACATTTAAGGATTCCAAAAGTCCACTCCATCACATCCTACACACCTTAAGAGGAATTTCTTCCTCAAAATTAAGCCAAAAACCACTTTGTCACATCATATACATCTTAAAAGAAATTTTGTCCTCAAAATTAAGCCATCTTCTTTCTTCAAGGAGAAACTAAAAGGTTTACATTCGCATGTAGGGTACTAACATAGGTTCAACCTTTCAACAACAAGAACTCCATAAAAGGTTGAACGAGGATTTAGAAGCTTATGTTATGTCACGACATATTTCATATGTTAGGATTGCACCCTTATATTTACCCATGCATTAGGGTTCCCACATCATATTACCATGTTCTAAAGGAATTAACTAAATTAACCCACTATATCTTAGTGTCATTAACATTTTATTGAGATAATTGTTAGAACATGTTCAACGTTAATATATGCCTTTTAGGAGGGAGTTAAATAAAGTCAACCCACTTTATCCATCTAGATCTGTCAAGATGTTATAATCATTATGTTGTGTTGACTGTCAAACTTTGTTTTCTTTTGTCTTTATTAAGCACTAAGATTAACACCTCATGTAACTTGTTTCATTCATATGATCTTATTTCATTGTTCACAATAAATTGCAACAGTTATTAGTGATTTCATCACAAGATTAGCCAACAATTTCACATATCATCATTATTCATTTACATGGTTAACCATATATTTATAAAGAGATTTAAAACATCTCTAAGTTTCGATTTTATCATGTTTATATATCACGTCTCGAGATTAGATCGCATCCTTACATAAATTATATCATGGTTGTGCTAAAGAAACTAATGTGAGTGGCTTCTCAAACATAAATCAAAACTTCATCTAGTCCAATTGAGGTTCTCCTTACCCATATCACGAGGGTAGTCCATGATCAGTCTCTCTGAGCTCACTCAACTCAATGAGTATCATATACACACTAGCTCTATCTTACCTCTTTGGTTTAGAGTTTCCGGGTCTACCTCATTGGCACTAGTGATAGCTTTACAAACTCTAACCACATAAGTACAAACCAAAACAAGCTATGACATTCTCTTCACAGATTTTACCCATGAAACATGCTTACCCAAAACTCTCTTATATACACCACTATATTCCTATGTAGGAAACCACAAACCTGAGCATAAGGCTTCATAGAAACTAACATAGCTACCTCCTCCAGGGTCTTGGGCTCTCTCCCTCACCCGGATGGTAGGTTCTCATATTCATGTTCACATGTTCACATATATAACCAACCTTTCTCTATCTCTAGGGTTTGGTCCTCCCAAGGACATCTAGGGTTCAACAAGACTATAGGAATCATACATAGAGCGACTCAACTCAATCACTCAGGAGTAGTCTAGTTTAGGACATATCATATCACATATTTCTCATCATTCTCATGTCTTGGAGTTTAGGTTCTCTAACCTTCTCCCAATGGGTCTCACTCTCTCTGGAGTTAACCCTATAACTGGTCCCAACACTAGAGGTCCTCCTTTGTAAAAGAGCTTGAGGCTCATGTTGATTCAAAACCTTGTCTTAACTTAGCTTATCTTATCTTACGAAAACATATATACATCATCAAATCCTATCTCAAATCCTCAAAACTGAACCTTAATCCTTAAAGACAACATCAAACATCATAAACCATCTTATATCATCTATATAAGACTTACATCATATCATCAAAACTTATATCATCTATTCCATCTATCATATATATCAAAAAGGCTCTATACATCTAATCTAGAACTACTCTCTCTTCTAGACTGATGTCATTCACTTTCACTTAGGTTGCATGACCACCTCCTACTCATACATGTGTGGGGACACAGTTTTGTAATACATATACATATTAAAATATTATATAGTTTTTCTCTGATTAAACAAGCGTCAGAGAAAACTATCAAGGTTCGATCCGATTGGAATAAAAAACCAAATCCTGAAAATGAGTGTCCCACACATAGTAGAAAGTACACTGTCATGAAAACTAGTGAAAGGGGTGAGAACAAGGGGTAGACTAGTGTAGCTACTCTAGACAATGTGCGCAATATGTCTAGGGTTTCTCTTCCCTTGATGCACGTTATTTCCAAATAGTGCAACGTCCCATACCGCGGAACTATAAGGAAAGAACGACATCTAAGGACTTGCTACTCAACAAGCACCAGTCTAGACCTAGTTCTCAGACATCTAGGTTCTAACCTAGAGGCTAGGTCAGATCTAGTCTCTAAAAGACGACTAATCTAACCCTAAAGATTATTAAGGTTCAAGGTTCTTTAGTTTTGAGTTGCATGACGAGCAAATGTCAGGCTTTGCTATTTTTCATGCTCTGATACCACATGTGCTCTTATTTTGTTAGTGAGGCCTATGACATTCCAAAATGAAACCTTGCAGTTAGTCATTTGGGCACCTGTGTCTTTGTACCGTCGTGCACAATTTTTTAGAAAAATCCAAGTTACCGATGGTTCTAGTTATAGGTGAGAAACCTAAACTATAGACTCTATATGAGATACGCGAAACTATTTTTAGAAACAACCACCTCGGGGATTTATCAATGAAATCGTATGTTGGAACCATATCGCTAGTAGATTCTTTGATGGTAGTATGCATATCAAGGAACACTTGAACTAGTGTGGAGGCTATAGATCATGAAGTATAAACATCATGCTCAGGATTCAAAGAAACTATAGTGAAATTATAAGAGAGCCTTGAGAGAGAGTATGCATAGATAGACAAGCAACAAATTCAAGAGAAATAGGACATAGGAAATCTTCATGTCTAAATAGTTTGAATTTTGACATGCAGACGGGAGCCATTCATAATCAACTGTAATGTCTATAGTTCTCCTTCATCTCTCTACAGACCCACTAATATAGGGAAGTCCAAAGAAGCATCCATCAGGACTTGCATCCTTGCAAATTCAAGTTGTGAGCATTCATTAGTAGATTTGTCCATACACAAAGGAATGCCCAAGAATGAACCTATTCGTTCAAACATCCTATCATCCCATAGTTCAAGAAGAACATCCAAGAGTCTAACCCAGACTAGAATGTTTCTCAGACCAATCTTTGAAAAAGGAATGTCAGGATGCCATCTAAAAAGAATAATATGATTCTTCAACACATACTATGGACCGTGCTCCAGTGCTTGTTCCAGATCTGAAGAGTTCAAAAACCTCCACTACAAAAAAAGGGTCTTTAACTATAAAAAAATTGTAGCGAAAACCCCATATTTTGTAGATAAAGGCTTTAATTACATATTTCTTTACACATACAAGTTGTAGTATATGCTCGTATAGATAAAGCCTTTAACTATATTTTCAAATATGTAGTTAGACAATCCATTCGCTACAAAAGTGTAGCCAGATATTGTCCTTACATATTTAAATATAAGTATATTATAGCTAAATGTATGACTACAATTGCTTATATAGTCAGTATGTAGCAAAAATATGAAGTTAATACATTTTATATGTATTTAGTGTGTAGGGAAAGGCAACAGTTACTATATTCATATATATGTAGTTGATTATACATTTTAGATACATATGTAGTGTCATTTAGTACACATACATATATGCTTAGCTCGACTACATATATATACACACACATATATATATATATATATATATATATATATATATATATATATATATATATATATATATATATATATATATATATATATATATAGAGAGAGAGAGAGAGAGAGAGAGAGAGAGAGAGATAGAGAGAGAGAGCGAGAGAGAGAGAGAGAGAGAGAGAGAGAGTAATCTGTTAGTACACAAGCTCTTTTAGTAACAAAATTGTAGTATTTAGAGCAAGTTATGCTCATTATGCCAACAATATTACTTCCATTTATAATGAAACGTCGAATGTACATGGGGAGGACGTATACCTTGCCCCTATTACACAATGTTTACAAAGAAAAGTATATACATATATCAATGATCAGTGGTCTACAAACATCTTTGAGAAAGAGTTGTGTCTTTCTTGGCCAGTTTTAACATCCTTATTGTCTTCCTGTTTTGTTTGAGCTCTTGTTGTTCGGCCAGCATCGTCCAAAAGCACCCGAGATAAGAATCTAAAAAGAACCTTCTAAGTAGAGATAGAAGGAATATCGCCCCTATGAATTTGGTCGCTATGTTTGCAGATGCTGACAATGGTTGTTCAAATATATACATAGGTCTATGAAATGCAGCCTTCTCATAGCAGCAAAGAGCCATATCAAATTGCAACATATCATGATACATTGTTGTGTCGGTGGCTGTTGTTGCAGCTGTGACTGGGCGGGCCTGGGCTTCAAATGGAGATGCATCATCATGCTTCACAGGAGAGCACATGTAGTGTTGGGGATGTCTTAGATACTTCTTATGCTTTGTATCTGAATTCTTGACGTTGTTAAGCTCAATCTCTAATTCGGGTAATGGAAATTGCTACGATGGCGAAGCTTGTACTTCTCTTAAATCTGAAAATAAGGTTTTACAAATGGGGAGGCATTAAAAATAAGGTACAGATCATCCAAATAGTTTAATAAAGATATATAAGCATTCATACATGGCATAGATGAATGTTGCTATGAGAATAAGATGACAGAATTAGTACCTTAAAGAGACAAGAAGTATCTAGGCAGCTCATCCATGTTTTGTTGCAGCCCAAGCATTATATGGGAGAGTTGTAAGATAGTTCACTTGCACCATTGAGGCTTGCCATGTCCAGAATTTTCAATCTATAACCTGTACAATAAGGTCATTCATTTAGACCATTTGAAAGTACAACCCAATAACATTATTAGTTCTGAATTATACCAGATGTAAAACCGTCGTAGTTCTCTATCATATTCATTTGTATATGTAAAAGGCCTACCACGTAGCCTGACGCCTTAATAACTAAGATTGTGCTTGGTTGTCAACGTAGTAGTTACTGCCTTCTCTCCTTTAGATTTTCTTTCCCTCCTCTTTCTTGTCCCATTTCCCCTTTTGTAGTTCCTTCTATTAAACACCACTACAAGCAAACAACAAGTGACAGTGATTGAATCCCAAACAAGCACTAGTTTTAAACCACAGACAAAATACTAGGAGAAGACAGTAATATAACTATTCTACCAAATTTTAGCCAAAACCTCATAGCATCAAAATGAAATATAAGCATCAGGCACAAGAAGGCACAAAGAGTTATTCCCTTTCCTGGAGGCAAAACAATCATTTGCAAACATGAAATCAAGGTTGTCAAGGAAGAAAGGTTGTCCTAGGCCTTGGTTTAGTGCCTAGGTGTGACCCATCTAGGCTCGGATAAGAAGAACAAAAATATAATCTACTATGTTGTCAAACTAGCTACTTTCTAAAAGGACACCTTTGTTAGTTCCCCTACCTTATAATAGAAGAATTGAGAGAGGATTCATGCACAAGATGATGGTCTTCTTTTATATCAGATGTTAAGCACATTTTAATACCTACATACATAAAAAACAAATTAGTTGAAAGAGCAGTTTACTGAACCATAATTCTTTGACTAAATTCTTGCGACGGGGATGCTTACAAATTCATTATGTAACTGTCACATAGATATTGATTACAGCAGATGGTTCTCCCTCTAGTGTAGAGGATGTTCTTTCTAAGACAAGCTACATATGCACTAAAGAAGCACATGTAATCACAAGAGTAGCAGTTACATCTGAAGTAACTGATATAAATGTTAAGTTGTATAACTATGAATAAAAAGAACCAGATACAAGGAACTGGACTATATTGGATAACCAGAGTAATGATTTGTCCATGTTCTATAGTTTACCATTTGATTTTATATCAATAAAGTATAACAACCATAAACAAAATTGAAATAAATAATCAGATAGAAGGATGACAATGTCAGATGTTAGAGAAGGAATATCTTTATAGGAATCTTTTCCTTATTGGATAGGACTTTGGCAGGATTAGTTGATGAGTTCATGGCTGCGTAAGTTGGAATGCTTTGTTGTTTCAACTGATGCCTTTTGTTCCTTCTCCTATGTGTCATGTTGTGTGTTATCTTGTATGAGAGTATAAGCAATCAATTGAACGTCCCAGCTTCATAACACATTCAAGAGGCATCTTGATAATGGTTTACATGTCTAGTTTCCCTGCAAACAAAATGCCCCCCTGAACAATCCAAGTTGCTTGTGACTGAAACATGAGGATGCAAGCAGAACAATTCCAATGACTGGTATTTTCTCAATTTCCCTTGCAATATGTTTCGTTTCGTTTAGGCTTGTAGTGCTTCTTTGTATCTATTATAATGCTAATATGGATAGGTTTTTAAGCATATGATCAAATCATGTTTCATCCTGATGCAATGAGATCAACCCTCATTCCTCAGTGATTTAGCTCATAGGTAAGCACTGACATGTTGTGATGAGGTGGATCCTTAGTGATATAAAGTTTGTGACTTGTCTAAATAGAATATATTAGATGTGTGTACCTACTATGATGTGACTATGGACATGTATTCCATATGAATTTAGTATCTACCTGTCTCTCTACCACTTGATTCATTTGGATGGGTACTTATTCTCTAATAAGGTGGATGTTTGTGATATAAAGTTAGTGGGTCATCTGATACAAAGAATGTTCTTGAAATTTCTATCTGTTTTGAAGCTACGATGGACATTTTCTTTCAAGTGTGATGATCCCAACATGGCTATCCATAAAGGGATATGTTGTTCTTATGGTTCGTGTGTGACTTTACACCTACTGAGATGAAGCTATGATACTCAGGGAGTCTTGAAGAATAGTCTTGAGGCTACTGATGAGTTAGCATCTGCCAATGTACTTCTTGAGGGTACTAATCTTTAGTTATGGATCATATAACAAAATGAAGAACAACTTTCAAACCGTCCAACATGAGAAAAAAATAAATTACTAGTGTACTAATTAAGACATATTAATATGTTGGAGAGATAAAAAATTGGTGCTCTTAGGGATAAGGAGGATGAAAATCTGCAATCTAGATAGTATTTCAGACTTATGATTTTTATTTTAGTTCTTAAAGTTCTACTATGTGGAGCAAATGTGATGTGCCCATCTATATTAATATAAATATCTGACTTTGTGGTTCTCCTTCTTAACTTGAGGCCTTGGTGAATAGCTTTATTCAGAGAATTGAGAACACATGCAAGAACTACTTGAAGAATGTTGGAATATCGAAGCAAGGAAGTAGATGGGTAGTGCTGGTTGGACTAAAGACAAGAGTTACAAAAGTTCACAAGATTTCTCAATAGAGTTTTGGGAAAATTCCAAATAAGGGGGTGAACCTAGATGAGGTTGTTTCCATGGGAGCAACAATTCATTGAGCTATCCTCCATGGAAATGTTCAAGAATTGCTATTGTTGGACATTGCATTATGATGCTGAGTCAGTTACATTATGATGCCAAAAAACTTCAAAATAGGTGAAAAGGATGAAAAAATAAAAAGGATAAAATGTCTTTCTCTCCCAGTCAAGAAAAGAGTCTCTAAAAGAATGGATATAACATAAGATGATAGTACACGATGCATAAATATTTCCCAAATTTTAGATTTTGCTCCTGTGTGGGTGACATAGTAATGTTTTTCTTTAGTAGCTTGCTTCTAATGATAGTAAATATGGGATCGGAAGAATTAAACATGTGAAGTAGGGACATATGCCAAACTGCTACTGTTTGAGAACCGATGACAGTGGATTTTATAGCTGCTTTTGGTTGGTAATAGAATAAAAGTTGTAGGTGCTTACTGCTATAAATCTGTACTCTATTTTATATGTGGAAGTGCCAAAATGATAAACTCTTCAAAAATAAATAGAATGAGTAGTCACTCTGATACCATAGTTACCTCAGTTTAGCTTTAAAGCAGCAGATTGTGGCTGAATGCAGACCTGCAAGTTCTCTTATTAATGCTGGTAGACATGAAAGTAATTGTGTACTTCCCTGCGATGGTTGGATATAATTATATACAGATGCTTAATAAACCTTAAAATAAAAAGCAACAAAATAGAGCTAGGGTTTAAAAAAAAATGAACTATACAGATATAATCAACTTTGCATTACAGAACACCTTTAGCTCAAATCAAGAAGAATACATCTCAATCATCATAAAATCAGAATTACTACCAGATTTTGAGTGGAAGTTCGACAACCATTTCAAATACAAGTGAACTCACTTCCTCTGATATGTTGGAAATTACATTGCGATTAGAAGAAATTTGATCGCTGTTAGCCTAACATTAATTACAGAATAAGATGAATATGTTGAAGGTGATATGCTCGAGCCATTTTATAGAAGAATATGAATATGTTAAGTACAAGTGATTTATTTAAGAACATTAACACGAGATATTTAGTAATTTATATATAGAAACAAGTTTAACTGTAAGTATAGGATGATAGATGAAGAACATCAACATGAGACATTTAGTAATTTATCAACCATAAAGTGCAGATTTGTAGAGAGATTTCAATGAGTTGTACCATAGTCTAACTATATTTCAAAAGGAAAACATTACCAATATAGAAGACTCCGTAGACATACTTCTAGCCTTTGTGGGTTCAAGGATCAATTGTGAAATTCAAGGATCTGCAACACTTGTGGTCATAGAGATACTATAAACTTTAAACATCTTCTATTGTTATTGCTCAATTGCTCATCATTTGATTTAAAAAATGGAAGCTGATACACAATAACTGAAAGCAAATTTGATCAAGAACTGAAGATGGATCTCCATTAATACTAGTTTAAGCTTTGGTTTAATCATTCACATTAGCTGTAGGCACTAGATATATACATAAATAAGCTCCTTCCAAAAAACCAGTGAGCTCAGTTCAAGATATAGATATCCACCTCAACATGATTCTAAATACCATTGACAATTCCATTAGAAAAATTGGATACTGCAATAGAATAAAAATATTCATACATAAACTTCACCAAACAGAAATAACAAAAGTAACATAATGCCAAGTACCTGTAACAAAACTTTATCATGACACTTTGGCATAATATGGAAAGGCTTTAAATCAGATATAAACTCATATTCTTGGAGTGTAATTATAGCCAGAACACTACAAATCCTGGTGGTGCTCTCTTTTAACCACATTCATCATATATATCTATAAAGATGGTATGAATACACGCAGTTGCAGATCCCAGATTAAAAACCAGCCAGTGATACTAGTTGAGTCAAATGGGTATGTATACATGTTACCTAAGAAACATGGACATTTCTAAGGAAATTGTTGCGTCTAGGACACACCTTGAAAGGTATTCTGCAGATCTCACACTATCTTGTTTTTATGAAGAGTGACACGGGGTAAAATAGATTTTATTTTTCCATAAGTCTTTCAACTACTATGTCTCTTAATCCCCTACTAGGCTTATGAAAAACTAGTGTAAAAAATTGAGATAGAATAACATCATACATTCTAGTGCTAGGATGCACAGCTAAAGGGCATATTTCCATTACAAGCATCACTAAGTTACAAGTTTTATATATATTATTTAATTGGACCACAATCTATTAAAAACTATTCATTTATTTATAAAGAATCATATATTTTAGAACAACCAGAAACATGATAAGACAAAGAACAAGACCATAAGAAAAAAATATATACTAAAGCTAAAAATGAAAGTTACTGTAGTTCAGTCGATTGCTTGGATCTGCAGGTCTCTTGGTGTTGTGAATGCTTTTTCCCATGTTGGACGCAATATATGAAGGGTTCTTTAAGTAGGCATGATGTTTGCAATACACATAGACCTCACCCTTGACCTATAAAAGGAAAACATTGTATCATTTGTATCATATAAGTATTAATAACAAAAATGTTATAGTCGGCTACATCGATTATTTTTGTAAGCTTATTTTGGGCCAGACATGATTCAGAACAAGCAACTAGGAAAATACGATAATGTATCAACATTAAAAATGACCAAAAGATTGTCAGTATCAAAATTTAACAGTCACCTACATGGATTGTTTCCATTAATCTTGGTTTGGGTCATATTATCACTTGATAGTGAAGTCTAGCCCCTCCTTCTAGGTCTCCCTTAGCTAATTTAAATCTACCATTTCCCCTCTTATTTTTAGAGTTATTCCCAAAATCAAGTCTTCCTTTCTTGAATTCTAGAACCCCCCAACTAGGATTATGTCATTTTGAATATGAGAGAAGTAAAAGGACTCCCACTTTTACAACTAAGACATAGATTTGTTATTGCAGTTTTCAAGCTCAATGGAATAGCATAACAGCATTACAGAGGACATAAGTTATTCCCATAAAGTGTCATTTTGATTTATAACTTGCACATAGTGCAAGTTACACCATTAGAAGACATGAAGCAATAAGTACGAAATCTTGTTGGATACAACAGAGCCAATACCTTTACCAAAAAGACATACATGTTATTGATCTGGCCATCGCAAGTATGATCCTCTTCTACATTATTTGGGTGGTCACTCTAACTGTGTTGAATACATGCATCTTGCATATCTAAATCACAAGGGGATTTCTAGATGTAAATGAGAGAAAGGAATCATGTTAATTACATGTTGAACAATGGTATCAATTCCACTTAAGCATTTGTACCATCAAATGTATAGCTTAATACCTTCTTCACGAAATGAATGCACATATACAACAACCTAAGTTCACCAGGATGCTCTGTCCTACAAAAATAACATCAGCCAATTGCTTATGAAAAGTCTCTACAGATTTCTAGTTTGAGGAACCATCAGATTGCTTCAGGACATTTTATGTATATTTTAATTGGAGGTATCAGAGGCAATAGAGAAATAGATATATCAGCAAAAAAAACCCTTATTAGATTACTCACCCTATAATAAAGAACACAAATCATTTCAAATAGGCACTGGCCAAACAAATATTGATTGGATAGAGTGGAGGATGGTTTCATTTTATTTATCTAAAGAATATCTTATCATCTGGATAAGCAATGAAAAGTCTGAATATTTATTGTATACACTATAAAGCTACACTCAATATTCAATAACAATCAAAGCAAACAATAATCATATAGTTTTCACAAAACCATAAAAGTATGATGCACTAAGAAACTGCTAAATGTGATTGGATCCTATGTCTAGATACCGGGGTGATCTTTGCATTGTAGATTAAAATTTAATACACATACTCATATTGGTATAAATCTAGGTTGGGCTTCCATGAGTTCTAGATTTGGATGATAATGGATATGAATGGACTTCAACTAGTTCATTGGGCCTACACCTTGTCTTTCTAGGTTGATAATAGGCATCAAGAAACAAACCCTAGTGTCAATGAGGCCTCTATGTTAATGAATGTTGAAACACTACATTCAAGACAATTACAATTTCAATGAAAATACATTCACTAGTTTAAATTATCTCAGTTAGAGAATCTAACCAGAAATATATGAGCCCAGTAATGGTTGTAATTGTCAACAAAACGCAGCTATTGATAACAAATATTATCATTTATGTGTTTAAGTTCTGCAACTTAACTCCCATAGTTGTTTAAGCAACAATTTAACTGAATATATAATCAGGTAGTCCTATTCTATGAATTCTTATTTATAACAACTATTTATAGATATGAATTGAAAAATAAAACCAAAATAAAGTAAGCATTGCTTACTCTTCTCATCAAAGTCACTGGACTTTCTTTTTGCCTTCCATTGGCTAATTCTTCTTGTGACCCTTGATGCTAGATAGATGTGCACAATGTACTAAAAAGAATGTAGGTTGGTGAGAATGGGGAAATTTAACACAAAAATTAGCCTAGCTAAGAAATTCTTGTCTTAGTACCAATTAGATAGTGTTGTGAAAAAAATCATATCCTTGCCACACATCAGTATGAACCTGGACAATAGAGTCTAATTTGTAAGTCTAAATTCCCCAGTAAAATATTGCCTCTTAAAGATCTCTAAGAAAAAAACCATTTAGCAAGGAAAAAGTTTAGATGATGGCGACATCCAAAATTCATGAGTTGAATGGATGTAATGCATTCATGAGTTTAGCTACACTAGAACTTTTGAAGATAACAAAACCGATAAACAACGAGCTCATCCTGAGTAGATCATTATACCCTCCAAAACTCTATATTTGTCTCATGTACAAGGAATGAACTCAGCTCATCCAAGACAGTTGTGAGCTTCAAGGAGATCATACCCTAAACACAGCCATAATCTGAGATATCATTTACATGTAGTCTGTCTATAGTTAGGAAAATATAGTATGGAATATGAGTAAATGGAGAGCAAAGTTATGCAGAATGGGAGGGGTGAAGGAGGATTTTATAGGTTGATTGTAGTTGTGAATACTGCATCAAAAAGTGTGAGGTTCTAAAGATTTATCATTTTTCTTAGTAAATTGATCTCTCCACTTCCTCTCTTTCTATATATTTTCTGAATGAAGTTTATAGATGTAAGAAATATATAGGTTTTTCATGACCATCGTGAAAATAGAATCAAGAAATAAAACTAGAACTGACTGAAATTGTATAGATACAAAGGTGGATCATTTGGATTTCACTAAGTTTGAACTTCTTGATGTCTTGAAGAAATGTCTGCTACAGTTTCTAGTCTGGAGAATGTACTAGCTTGGGTTGGCTCAAGGTTAGATTATTCTATTATTTGCCTCATACGAAAGTGTATTTTCTGCTTCTTAGAGTGAGAGGGAGATACATGGATTGTTTCTTATTTTCTTGCTCTTGATGTAGGTGCTTTGGTTGATCATTTTAACAAAAAAAGATAGATGAATGGTCAACAGTCTCCTACTCTAGTTACTGAAGAATACACATTCTTAGATAAGGATTCCATGTGATCAATCATGAATAAGATTAAAAATTATAGATCATGATTTCCTAATTAGACAAAGACATTATTAGTGAACAATTTTCCTGTTGGCCTTGGCTAGGATGCAACCAAGCTCATTACACCTCTTATTGGATAGCATATAGAATATCATATTCTTAATGAAACTCATATTCATCTAACTCTAGAAAACCATATTAGATTCTATATCAAACATGAGTAAAACAACTACTAACAAATTGGTAAAGTCCTTCTAACAAAATTAGCTTACTGCTGGAGTAGAAACACAATGAATAATTACTACTAATTGATATGTCTATTCTACGTTGTCCCAAAAAAATATAACGTAAATGAAGGGTAGTACACTAGTATCCATAAAAAGAATCTAATTTGTCAATAGTTCGTCCATAACTAAAATGTGATTATAATGAAGAGAAAAAGTTGTCAACTAAGTCACATTTTGGGTTGAACACAAGAAACATATAACAGATTCCTAGCAGGTAAAAGTAAGTGTGGGAGCCATGAAGTAAGTACATATATAACATATCACTACGGCTATAGGCGATATGAGTGTCAAATTTTTTTGTTCAATTACTATGTGTTGATAAATTTAAATAAGATAAGTAACACTTATAGTTTTTAAGTTTCTCTCCTAGAACTGCTAACTGACCTTCATTAAATGTGAGGGAAGATTTCAGCCATACGTAGAGGGTAACTAAAATTTATACTCTTATTGCTTATGATGCAAGGGTAGGTTGTGACAACAAAACAAACCTGAAACTAAAGGTTTTAATACAGATCCGTGAAGGCGCTAGAGGTATAAATATTTAAGGTCACTCTACAGATGTAGTAGAGGAATAGGAAGAAGAATATGATAATTATGAGAGTGAATATAGTGATTAAGAAGATGACAAAGATACAAAAAACAAGAACAAGAAAGTGGATAAACTGCATGAGAAGAAGTTGTAATACATCTAACAGTAAGACATTGGAAAATTGTAATAAACGAAGGACAAAGTACATGAGCAAAAGTATACGAATCAGATTGAAAGTTCAACAAAATCATCTTAAAAAAAATCGACTTTCAAGTGTTTCATCTTAGTTATTATTATTAATATTCTTATTTATTTGTATCATCTAGATGATACTACATGTCCTAAATTGTATACAATTCGAACTCACATGCTCAGGTACTCTCTACTTTTCTGTGGATACTAATATCTTTGGTGGACAATGATAAGCCTTGTTAGTGGGCCATCTTGTAACCTCCTGCACTTACTAATAGCTTTGATGGAAAATGATAACATGGTTGGTCTAGTCATTGTAGATGGTAAGGCTCCTACTTAAGTCACTAAGAAACATGAAACATATTCAGTTAGTAGATGACTTGAGGTTCCTTCTAATTTCAACAAGAATCATGGACAAAATGATGCATTGGTGTGCATGCTATATGAGCTTACTTCTAACTTCTAAGCATTCCCATGTCTAGGATTAGATTCAACTTCTAAGTCCTCCTATGAAGTTTATCCAAGATTCAACGAATCCTTCACCTGAGAATAACCATTTTTCCATTTTTAATGATAAATATATAAAAAGTAAGAGAGAAGAGTTGACATAAGAATAATTGGTTTGATCCATCAAGGCCTTACCTCATCACATTTACTCAGCAAAAAGTCATTTCTCAAGCAAATAGAAAATTGCAAATGAAGAGAGTCCACTAGCTAGATATGTTTTAGCATTCTCTTCTCAGTCTGCATTCACTTTCAGGATATTAAAATTAGTAAGTATATGGGTTTACTGTTACACATTCCTACTATATCCAAAGATAAACATGTTGGCAGTGAGTTGTTTACCTCTTGCTGCAGTGATCCTTAATGTAGCTTCCTCTGTTGTTGTGAAAAGTATTTCCTAGCTCTGATCAATACTAAGCAAACAAACTTGTGAAGCATTGTTGAGAAAATCTCATGGTCTAGAAAATAGTAGATAAAAATACGAAAATGAAGTTACACCAATAAGAGGATAACTCTACTACTTGACAAACATTCATCATATCATGACAATATTATATATAGCAACTATCTGTAACGAATAATATGATCTGACAATTAATGGAATTTTAAATAAAAACAAGATGAAGTTGTAATCGAAAATTGGATGATAACATGAAGAGAGTAGGGTACCACATATGAATTGCAATCACTCTAAGGATGATTCTACAATGTCAATCCAATAAGGAGGCTAACAAATAGACCTCACTAGATTACAAGTAGTCCTAAAATTTATACCTATGGTTTATCTTAGCTCATCATTGGCCCATGCAATGAACTTGTAAGATTTTATATAAATCCTAGATGATAGAAGTTATGTTGTCTCAGGTTTTTGATAGACCAAGCTCAAACCAAAATATTCATGACTTTCTTATTTTGTGCAACCTCAGTGTCGTCGCACACAACATATGAGCTACAAACTTGCAAGGAGGATATGTTGTTGCTTGTTGTGGCTATAAACCAAGGTTGATGCTTGAGAATTTAATTACGAGAATAAATAGTGATGATGGAAACTCTTCTTATTGTTGAAAATCTAGTCAAGCTCTTGGAAGTATATATTGGATGAACTATAGGAAAGGCAAGGCATGCAGGTTTAACAAAGATTGGATTGATACAATGTAAACCAATAAATGAGCAACTTAGACCATCTCAATATATTATGAGCTAACTAAGAACCAAGACCATAAAACATCACATGTGACCCCCCTTATTTCTAGAACTCGTATAGAAACAAAAAAATCAAATCTTCATTGAGTGCACGGACTAAGTCAGGAGGAGAGGTAGAAGATAATTAAAAATTCTGAAATGACTAAGCAAACTTGACTAATTAGATATGGAAAAAGGTCAATTTTTATGCTTTCATGGCTATGACATTGAGATACATAAACTAAAACTATGTGTGATTTTAGATTCTATTTGATGGTTTTTTTGCTACTCATTCTTTGAATATGATAGATAGAAAGTAATCAAAGAAGTGCAAGATTTGACCGAAGACAAGAATTTTTAGAGTGTGTAGACCTTCCAAGTGATATTAACCGAAGAGGGACACTTTAAGTGTCATAACAAGGGACTAAAAATGAAAGTTATTTTGCTCGGTAAAGAAAATCCTATGCATGTTACCATGTAATAGTGTCTCCTTTGGTCATTGTGTCTGAATTTACACACGAACCTTTCAATGTGTTCAATAACTCATGCTGGTAGTGGAAAGACAATAGTTCCAGAGAGTTTGTATGGGTACAGGGTCAATATTACTAGATCCATTCAACCAGCCAGGGGAGAAGTCTAGCTTCCAATGTCTCTTTCTTGCATTTGAAATTCTCTATTATGGGTTTGTTGACTTGGTTTAGTTCTGTGCATCATCTTCCTACATTTTATTAAGATATTGGCTGTACACCATTTTGTGATAGACCGAAAAAATCCTAATCGTGCCACAATACTCCATTTTTTCCAACTTCAGCAAGGCAATATTTCCAATACAAGAATCCATCAAAAACCTTGTAGTTGAAATAGTAACTTTGATAAATGAAGATACTTTCAATTTTATTATGGTAACGTCTTGGTGATGATATATTTTGACCAAAACTACCTTGAATGAAGTGGTAGAATGCGATTTTTCTATATTATTATAATGAAAATAAGTGCTTCTTGCAAGAGACAAGTCCTAGACTACAATGAAATCGTAACAACTTCTTCCAAAATAAATGATGTACACATACCATCTAACTTTAACCCAAAAGTTAAAGGTTGGTGTTCATAAATGTTGTTGCAGATTTAACCATTATTGCAGATATATCTACATACAAAGCCTCATGGCGTTCTGTTAATATACCAAGGCTTTTCATTAGACATTGTCGCACAACAAGCAACCCTACTGTATTCACCACAATTACATTTATATTAGCACTGTAAGAGTAACATAGAAACAATAATGGGTTGGGAACCAACACCATAACACGTTAACAATGTAGTAAACTGAAATGAGTAGTTTATATTTCACTTTCATTTTTATATATAATAGCCTACGTGTTTAACTTCTGAGGTGGTACATATAAAATCTACTGATAAGGCAATTTTAAACTAGGTCATGGTTAAAAAGTGAATCACAAGTTAGCGCCACACACATTTGGGCATGCTCAAAACATTTTATATTGTAATTGAAACAACTCATGATACTACTCTAGCATTAGCAAACAAAGAAATCATTAGTAGGTTTAAACCTCACAAGACATGGATATACGTGTGCTTTCTATAACAAATGATGTGTATGGTACCTTAGAAGGGGAAGTACACTAATGATAATGTAGTTGTTGTAATATTAGGTACTGGAACAAATGTTTCTTATGTTGAGCCCATAGAAGCAAATTGAAAGTGGCTCATCTTGTCTTCCATTGATGACATATGACTCTGACCTAGATTGTGAGCTTAAAACTTGGTGAACATATTTCAAAATTTGATATAATGAATATATTTATGACATATCATCAACAAAATAATCTTATAGATTGCCAAAGAACATAATTCTTTGATGCTTTTACTCTTAAAATTTTGAATTGGAGCATCACATCTTATTGCATCAAACTCATAAAACCTCACACCTTAATAAGGCAATATTTTGTTGAAGCATGAAATGTATCTTCATAACCCTCATCCCTCGTGATCTATTTTTCCTTTTGGATGATAATTTATATTTTTCTAGAATCAAATATATCAAATGTGAAATTGACAATAAAACACAAAGCAAAATCTTAATCTAACCTACAAACCACGAAAGGCAACATGACATGTCCACTCAACCTTGGAACCTACCAAGACTACAACAAGCCACCATCTAGCTGATCTAACCAGCAAACAAATTGAAATGAATGGTTAAGAATGAAACAATCTAGTTTCACAATATGTTGTTTCTATATTTTTATGTGGTCACAACCCTTTGTGGATTGTCTTCGGTGTCCCAAACCTCCAACATTCAACACCTGTGGAACCGGACCCTTTACACAACAAATGAAAGTCAAAAGCTAGGGCAGCACAAAGCAACACACCCCCACATGATCCACTAGAATCAAGAAGTCATCAACAAAAAGGTATGTTGGAACAGGCACCTCACACCTAGTTTGAAGCTTCTTCACCCAAAAAAGGCTCGGATACACATTGGTGCAGGTACTAATGGATTAAGGCAGCCCGATGTTCAATGCATCAACATCTCACACTACCTAAAACTAGCCATACGCAAAGTCCACAGTTGCACCACCAGATCGGGTGTCATCACCACAAGAAAACTTCACGACTACCAAGCATCACATTGACCACTATTGAGTAGATTTTGGACAATCCATAAGACACATCAGCTAAGTGTTACCAAAACCGAAGTTAGGTTCTGTGAGCCCCGTACATATTACTACATGCAAAGAATTGTCCCTGACCAGACCTCAGACAATCAGTCATTAGAGATACTTCTAAAGATGACATAGTCACATGTTTTAAGAGGAACTATTTTAGACATAGAGATGAAAATTGCATCATAAGAAAGAGTTTTTTAGATACTTTTGTCTCATTTATTTATTAGCTCTATTGCTAGAATCATACCAAACTCTTTGAAAAATACCAACATCTATTGGTTCACTACTAGCAAACTTACTGGTACAATCAAAATAAATATCCCCATAAATTTCCTTCAATCTCACTTTTTGAAAATGTTGCTTCTTCATGCTTTAGCACTAAGGGAGGTCGGATGGCTCACTTACTGCAATGCATTTAGTAAAACTGAAAAAAAAACTTCTATATCTAACATGATCCAAGATTTATGACCCTTGAATCAAGAATGGTTATTGAACTATAGTATCCACTATATACATGAGTACTCAAAACCTCCCTTTTTAGTCAAGACATAATTATTGAGGTGCCAGGAAATATATAACCATGATAATTGTCTTAATTCTATGAAAATTTAGTCGATGAGTATAACATTTCCACTATACACCATGCCAAGTAATTTCCAAATCTACATTAAAGAGTTGCAAAATTCTATTTTCTTTTTGTACATTCAGTTCAAAGCAAATCAATTTCATAAATCCATGTCAACTAGGAGAAGTAGGTTGAATGGAAGCAAGAAGATATTAAGAAAATAATAGTTTACCATAATTACCTTTAAGAACTCTACTCAACAAGAAAACAAGCATTACATGCACAACGCTTTTTTTTTTAAATTGTGATATCCAATCTATAACATCATGGAATTTGAATGATGACATCATCATGGCCAGACAATCTTATAATAGAGTCTCTAAAGGAAGCTTATAGACAAGTGAATAGAGATTTTGCTAAAGATCTCTAGCATTTAATACTTACAAACTAGTGATTATGCGTCGCAATTAGGCTCTAATCCCCATGATCTTTTTATGGACAAGTGGATAGAGATTCTGCTAGAAATACCTATCTCGATCTTCTTAGACTTTAAAAGGAAGGTTACTTAGGGATTTACTTACCACACAAAACCAGTTCAATGGGACTTTTATGGGTAATTCCATTTTCCTAAATCAAGATTATTATGTAAATCCTAGGTTTGCATTAGGCATGATGTATTCAAGATGTCTAGTATAAAAATTTGTTCATTCTACTTGAGGTAGTCCTTGTAACCCCCTTAATAGGCATTCTAAGACACACATATGCTTCCCTTCTAGCATGAGAAATTTATATGCAAGTGATTTGGGATCTTGAAACTTGGATGGGAGTGGTGACATTATTGATGCATATGCATCCTCTCTTATAGAAAACTTCAAAAGCAACTAGACCAAAATGTTTGAATTCTCTGAGATTGATAGAAATGTTGTGGATTTTGGTTATAATCCTGTATATTACATCCATCAAAGGATATATGCATCGGAATTCAAATTCTTATAACTACCTATGCCGCTCTGATTAGTATGGAAGTCATTTCATTCTGCTCTGATCAAGAAACTATAGAGATCAAAAATATTGGAATAGTAGTCCTGATTATAAATCTTTTAGGTTTTTGATATTGTTGTAAGTGCACAATTTCCAATACAAAAGGTGATGATCGTGAAGAGATGTTGGCTGCTGATTAAATATCTTTCAGGTTATTAATAATATCTAAGTTTGATTGGTATTTTCTTACCATTGCATGTCGGGTGGACAGTAATAAAGTCCCCCTTCCATAAGAGGACGGTGACAATTCCATCTGAATTAAGATCAAAGACAGCAGAGTTCCCCTCCATAATTTTACCAGCTAGCATCTTCTCAACTAAGATCCACTTGCATGCAGTACATCCATTATGTCCATCTGGTAGAAACTAAAACAAAAAAAATTAATAGCAAAAGAAATATTCATAGGCCTCCTAAGGTTCCATTTCATGAACAAAGTGTTAAAATACTCTACATGTTCACTTCACAAGCATATCTACTCACAACTAACAAACATGAACATAAAGTATTTCAATGTTTTTATTGAACTAAGCAACATAAATGACCATATGTTTAGAGATTTCTTGTACCAAACCAGCCGTAAGTCTTCCTAGGCATAGTTTCCTGCACTTTAAATATATTACTAGAAAGCACAAACCCATTAAGTGTCTATCAAATGGCATGAACATGAGAATTCAAGTCAAAGGACACTAATCTTTGGAACGCCTGTGTAGGCATGTAGATGCATCAACCCCTTGTGATTGATGAACATATGGGAGCTAAAAAAACTGATCTGGGAGAAAAGATCCTCAGGTATTTGAGCTGAAAAAATAAGGAGCATGAGCATCTATTAGAAAAAAAAGTAACTATTGAGTTCTAGTAAAAAAGGTAATTTTTGAGTTCCAACACCCAAAAGAGGTAGTTGTTGTGTTGTAGTAACTTCATTCGGTTCATTTAGTTTTTTAATCTAGTTTAGTTTGAGAACACTCCATATACTAGTGATAGATCTTGGTATCACCCCCACATGAGGATCCAATATGAAGATTGATAAAGCATACAAAACATCTAAAATTGAAACATATAGGTAACCATTCGTATGGTGCAGATAGCTAGGCACAAACAGATCATTTCCATAGAAGCATGCTCGCCTACATGATAAAATGAATATATTACAGAACTAATAACAGACTATATCCTGTAATGAATCTTATTACCACAATTTAATGAACATAACATTTCACAAATTAAGTGAACAGTACGTGAAACAATAAAGTATATCAGGGATTCATATCATTTTTTATGACATATAACACTTCTTGGACATCAAAAGTTCATGCCAAAAGGATCTTAGTGCCAAAGGAAAACATCAATTCACCTTGGAAACTCCATTGTATGTGGATCTGGTACAAAGATTAAAATTCTGAACAATTTACTCAATAGTTTATTTCATAGACCGCTAGGTGTGGCAAATGATCTAGTCAAAGCTCTACCTTTTTTTTCTTGTTCAGGTGGGTGAATAGTGAGGGGGTTATGAATGAGCATATATTACATTGAGTTTGGACATATTTGACGGTGTCTATCGTTTGTTGCTACAAACTTCCATTAGGCATTCATATTTTTATAATTCTATACACAGACCAGGAAATAAGTTTCTTAGTGAAAGTCCAACTAATCAAGCATAAGAACCAACAAAAAATGGGCATCCCAACTATTAACGCAACTGAATATCTCAATAAGCATAACTAAAAATTAAAAATCTTAAGAAAGTTTTTCAATTTCTATAGGTACAAAAGCAATATCATTGCTTTCTCATTTAAGTTAAAACAACAATACTTAAAGAACTAGGAAGGTTTCCAGCGTGTTTCAACAAATTTTTTAAGAACATGTCCTTGTATTATACACAACCAAGGATAGATCAAAAAGTGGATGTTGATCAAAAAGTTTAAAATGATGAAGACCCTATCAGAGCCTGCATAAAATAGAATAATGTCCACTCAGAATCTTAACGAGCATACATTTCTTCAAAGTTCTGGTGTTCGTTCTACGAGAATAAAAAAAGATTAAAATATTATCCATTTCTATTTCAATATAGAGCTAAATGAAATAAGGATTCTTGCAACCAATCTCAATGTCAACACGGTTGGCATTTAAGCTTAGCTCCTTGTTGTTAACTGAATATGATCATTGTCTGTGACGTCCCCGGATTTTGGCTTCTCCAAACCCTAATGGGAGTGAGAGGTCAGAATCCGAAAACATCATCCAATCATATCAAAGAGCGATGCAGAAGCATAATACGCATACATGAACATACAACCATAACATTTCTCAACATTCAACATGTATATTTATACAACATGAATTATTACACAATGATTTAAAATTACATATTGAATGAAGATTCTACAGTCTAAGAACATGTATGCTAAACTAGGATCTACACAATAGGTACAACCTGTACAACTTGCTCACATCCTATACTTTTCCTCCCATGCTATCTCTGAACCTAAAACATACATGAAACAACAAATCAACACACAAGGTGTTGTGTACACGGGCAGAAAGATACATATATTTATGTCTTTCATAATTTTGAAAAAGATTTGCAGAAGGAAAGAAAATCATAGAAAACACTTCTTTATTAAGAGAAATACACCAATTTAAGTCATTTTCCTAGATGAATTGCATTATCAAGGTGGACTAGTACCAAAACATAAATATTGGGCCCATCCCCGTGTACCAAGTACTCTAGGGAAACTCCCCGTACACCGTATGCTCTAGGGAGGTGTACTAGCCAATATTAATCCATTCCCTCGTAAGGGGGATAATGAACACCTTAAATAACTACAAAGCATCTACTTATCATTTATGTTTACATGTGATAAAACATCGAGTACCATATAGTGCTACTACATCCAATATTTGCATATAGAAGAGAGCATACATACATATCATGATTGCAAGCAAGAAAACCATAGTCATATACTTAAATAAAACCCACGTACCTGAGTTCAGAGATTTCTAATACATCCATGGTCATCTAAATAATCTGGTCATCACCTGATTAATAACAAATATTCATCATCAATACAAGGTTCACCATTATTAATGGTATTTAGGTCCAGATTAGGGTTTCACCAAACCTAGGTTCAACTGATCTTAAATATGTTCGTGATATTTTTATACTGATCTGTATGTCATAAGTCAGGTCTGGTACAAATTTCATATTTTTCTGATAATTGGTCTATTTTCTAGAATTAAAATGAGGATAAAAGCCTTTAATTAGTCATTAATTAGGAAAGGTATAATATTTTAACATAATTTCAAGATTGGAGTTCATATCTAGATTCCTTATCATACTAGGGTTCAATAACATTTTTCTCAGATTTAAAGTCCACTATATTATAATCACAATAATTAAATGGATCATTCTCATCTAAATTAAATATCATCATTAGTTGTGATTCAAGAGCCTGATCTAAGGATCCAATAATGTAGAGGACACCTTTCTGAGTCTGGGGGTATTTTTTAGGAATTTATTGGGCACTGGAGCTATTTTTAACACATTGTCAATGATTAAGTCTATTTCTGAGAATTAAGGATCATTTACCTTATGTAATGGGCCCACTGCCCGAGGTGGCGCTCTAGGATTGGCCACCCTATTCTGAAGGGGGAGGCACACAACTCATCCTTCAGTTCACAGTGGTCCAAAAGAACCGATTGGCTCGGGCTGGATGAACCGGACGACTAGTGGCCTCATTCATCCGGCTCCCCCCCTCTTCTCGCGCACGAAGGTCCTCTCTGGAGCAGGGCGTTGCCGCACATGAAGGGAATTCCGAGGAAAAATGATGTTGCTCTAGGTCTCGGCGTTTTGGATGATCCCCGTCACGAATCTGTCGCTGAAGGAAGTTCCTTCTCGTCGCCCATCAAGATTGGATTCACCATCACCGTGAAGAGGCCCTTGGTCACCCGCATGGTCCTTTAAACCCTACTCTGGTTGGCGGCCATGGCACCACCGCCGTGCCATAAGGGTGAACTCTGGCACATAGAAGGAGAGGTCAAAGGTCAAGGGGGTGTTGAGGTTTGAGCTTGCCTCACAAGTGCAGTAGATCACAACTCCTGGGGCGTGCGTTTCCCCATGCGCCTACTTCTGGCCGTCGTGGTGCTTCGTCTGCATCAAAGATCCCCATTCGCCTCCGCCGTGATGATCACTTCCTCCACCTAGCTCGGTCTACCGAAAATTCGTCATGGTCTCCTCCCTTCCAAGCTCCTCCTTCGCCATCTCTTTGATTTCTTTCCCCTGCTCGATTTGGTGGTGTCAAGGCCTGATGCGACCCCATGGCTCTCTCACTGCCAGCGGCAAAGGTGGAGCTCCGCGGCCTGGTTCATCTCCTCTACATATCGACTAATCACTACCTCCTCTCTCTTTTCTTAGTAGAATCAAGCATGCTCTCCTAGTCGCCATTGGGGTCTCGGAGGTGACTACCCCATCCCCTCTTTTGCATCAATTGTTGTTTATAGAGATGGAGATAGGAGTGGGGAATGAGAGGTCGATCTCTCTCTCTAATGCACAAAACAGATACAGAGAGAGGTCTTTGGGTAAGTCCTGACCTCGCGGTGCGTTGGGGTCGTACAAGTATGCTTTTTCACCCCTGGGTTCGTGGAGAGTCGAGTGCCTAACTATGACCAGTTCTTCTCCCGCGGGATTCGGAGGTAGGAGACAAAGTCTCCTCCACTAGATTACTGAGGACGGCTTAGATTGAGCCACATACCCATCCTTGGCCTCACCTAGATGGAGACGCGTTCCTCTAACTTGAGTGGACTGCGTGACAAGATTTTAGAACAATTGACCATAGTTTAATTGTATTTATATCAAGAATTCAAACCTCCATATCTCTCAAATGGGTTGTTGAAAAGACATAAAATTTTAGACATTAGTTCCACATAATGTAGTCTAGATTCCATACAAATTTCATACTAAAAATCCATTATTTGATCTATCAAATAATTTCTCCAAAAAGCATCATAGCTAAGGTGTTGTAAGGTCTTATATAATTACCATTCTCTCTCCAACAATGGCCACACAACTTCAAAATACTGATATGTTGATAATATCATTAAAGGATGTTGAGACACATGAATACTCAGTTTGATTAACAAAAGCCATCCATCACTCAATTAGGCATCATAGTCCTCTTTTGTATCTCAATACACCTAATTTCGTGAAAGAATCCATAATTGGTTTACCAATTCCTCAATTTGGTATTTGTCCTCTACATAGAATACTTGTCTCTCAAATATGGTATTAGTTATTAAAACTCAAAAATCTAGGTTATCACATTCACCCCACCTTATTTGGAATTTCTTCCTAAAAATTCAACTAATCTCATTCTTAAAGGCTATTTAGAAGTTCAACTTCATATACATCATCGTTGCTTAGGTTCTAAGACCACCATAGTTGCATGCACTCTAAGTTGTCAGTTTAGGGTCTAGAGATTCTTGGGTGTGTCCACCCCACCTTATATATATGTGGAAGCATCACTTAAAGTCTTAGCCATAACATGAAATTATGATATCTTAAGATTACATCACCCCTAAGGATACATGTTTTGTTCATACTTTTAATGTTCAGGAGGAATTCATTTATATGCCATGATATTCAAATCATCCAAATCTAACATCATTAATATGTTTTATGATCAACATCTTACAATGATTTCAACATAAGAGGAGATTTATCTTCATCCTTGATATTAGAATTTTTTTTTCTACTTAAGAAGGGCTTACATATCATGTTTGACCATTAGGGTTTCACCCTATGGTGTGCTATTAATACTCAACTTAGAAGCATACACTGAGAAAAGTCAAAGTTATGAACTATATTTCTGATCATATATCCCATGATCCAAAAATATCTTTATATCAAGTTCATGAGTTCAATTTTTTTTTGCATGTATTATGTGAAGGAAAAAAAAGAATATACTAAGTTTATCCCATGATCTCAACATCATATTTTTCATGTTTCATATGAAGGGGAAGAGAATATTTTAAAGTCAAACTTATCATGATTTCAATCTTGAGTACTACATGTATGATATAGGGGAAAAATATAGAATAGATCGAGCTTATACGAGTGACTCCTTATATATAAATCATCTATATAGCTCAAGTGAGGTTTCTATCATCATATATTAAGAAAGAGAAGGAGAAGGGCAAATATGTATTTTGAGTATCTTTTGCACAAAGCATCATACTCTCATAACTAGAGTTCATTTATTACCTCACTTGCAACTAATGATGAGATTTGCAAAATATGTCACTCCAGCTAGGACCTAACTCAGCCAAAGGATTGACTTAATCATATGGGTCATCTACCCATCCTTTTCTTTTACCCAATTCTCACATATAGATTTGAATCATGCATAAGGACTCAACTCAACACTGAAGAGTAATCTAGTGTAGGACATTTGTTTTTGCACATATCTCATATATTGGAGGCTAGGTCCTATGACCTTCTCCCTGTGGGTCTTACTCTCTCTAGAGTTCACCACATATCTCATCCTACCACTAGACATCTTCCTTGTATATGAGCTTGAGGCTCATGCACACTCATATCTATCTTAACTTAGCTTATCTTAAGTAGGAAAAGGGAATGTACTTTCATCATTATAACTTAGCATGGATCCTCTAAGAATGGATTCAACTCATATACAACCCAAATCTTAATAAGGAAACTTATACCATTAGGGATAAAAGTTGGATAATATTCTATATGCTTATTTCCTTCATCTTTCTTTTGTCTATCTACCTATCACATAACCTTATGAGGCTCTAGACATCTAATCTATATCTATTCTCTCTCTTCTAGACTGATGTCACTCCCTTTCACTTAGATTGCATGAACACTAACTACTCTCCAGTGTGCGGGACACATTTTATATTTACATATATTTAATAAAATATTATATAGTTTTCCTCTGAGAAAGAAGACGTTAGAGAAAACTGTCGAGGCTCGAGCCGATTGGAAAACAAAACCAAATCAGCAAAATGAGTGTCCCACACATAGTAGATAGTCTAGTATCATGTCACCTAGTGAAATGGTGAGAATAGGGTGTAGATTAGTGTAGCTACCCAATACATATGAGCTCTATATGGAAAGGGTTTCACACACTTATCTAAACCTAGTTCTCAAACACCTAGGTTCTAACTTAGAGGCTAAGTCAAACCTTATTCCTACATAACAACTTACTAAGTTTCTAGGATTTAAGGTGAAAGGTGAGGCTTAGTTTATATGTTTCATGGTGAGCAATTGTTAGGTGTAGCTATTGTTCATGCTCTGATACCAACTGTGACATCCCCGGATTTTGGCTTCTCCAAACCCTATTGGGAATGAGAGGTCAGAATCCGAAAACATCATCCAATCATATCAGAGAGCGATGCGGAAGCATAATACACATACATGCACATACAACCATAACATTTATCAACATTCAACATGTATATTTATACAACATGAATTATTACACAATGATTTAAAATTACATATTGAATGAAGATTCTATAGTCTAAGAACATGTATGCTAAACTAGGATCTATACAATAGGTACAACCTGTACAACTTGCTCACATCATGTACTTTTCCTCCCATGCTATCTCTGAACCTAAAACATGCGTGAAACAACAAATCAACACACAAGGTGTTGTGTACATGGGCAGAAAGATACATATATTTATGGCTTTCATAATTTTGAAAAAGATTTGCAGAAGGAAAGAAAATCATAGAAAACACTTCTTTATTAAGCGAAATATGCTAATTTAAGTCATTTTCCTAGATGAATTGCATTATCAAGGTGGACTAGTACCAAAATATAAATATTGGGCCCATCCCCGTGTACCAAGTACTCTAGGGAAACTCCCCATACACCGTGTGCTCTAGGGAGGTGTACTAGCCAACATTAATCCATTCCCTCGTAAGGGGGATAATGAACACCTTAAATAACTACAAAGCATCTACTTATCATTTATGTTTACAAGTGATAAAACATCGAGTACCATATAGTGCTACTACATCCAATATTTGCATATTGAAGAGAGCATACATACATATCATGATTGCAAGCAAGAGAACCATAGTCATATACTTAAATAAAACCCACGTACCTGAGTTCAGAGATTTCTAATACATCCATGGTCATCTAGATAATCTGGTCATCACCTGATTAATAACAAATATTCATCATTAATACAAGGTTCACCATTATTAATGGTATTTAGGTCCAGATTAGGGTTTAACCAAACCTAGGTTCAACTGATCTTAAATATGTTCGTGATATTTTTATACTGATCTGTATGTCATAAGTCAGGTTTGGTACAAATTTCATATTTTTCTGATAATTGGTCTACTTTCTAGAATTAAAATGAGGATAAAAGCCTTTAATTAGTCATTAATTAGGAAAGGTATAATATTTCAACATAATTTCAAGATTGGAGTTCATATCTAGATTCCTTATCATACTAGGGTTCAATAACATTTTTCTCAGATTTAATGTCCACTATATTCTAATCACACTAATCAAATGGATCATTCTCATCTAAATTAAATATCATCATTAGTTGTGATTCAAGAGCCTGATCTAAGGGTCCAACATGTAGAGGACACCTTTCTGAGTCTGGGGGTATTTTTCAGGAATTTATTGGGCTCTGGAGCTATTTTTAACACATTTTCAATGATTAAGTCTATTTCTGAGAATTAAGGATCATTTACCTTATGTAATGGGCCCACTGCCCGAGGTGGCGCTCCAGGATTGGCCACCCTGTTTTGAAGGGGGAGGAACGCAACTCATCCTTCAGTTCACGCTGGTCCAAAAGAACCGGTTGGCTCAGGCTGGATGAATCGGACGACTAGT
Organism: Alisma plantago-aquatica; assembly: GCA_963693085.1. Classification (NCBI taxonomy): domain Eukaryota; kingdom Viridiplantae; phylum Streptophyta; class Magnoliopsida; order Alismatales; family Alismataceae; genus Alisma; species Alisma plantago-aquatica. The sequence continues at coordinate 813,153,487 of OY856411.1, forward strand.
GGCCTCATTCATCCGGCTCCCCCCCCCCTCTTCTCGCGCACGAAGGTCCTCTCTGGAGTAGGGCGTTGCCGCACAGGAAGGGAACGCCGAGGAAAAATGATGTTGCTCCAGGTCTCGGTGTTTTGGATGATCCCCGTCAGGAATCTGTCACTGAAGGAAGTACCTTATTGTCGCCCATCAAGATTGGATTCGCCATCACCGTGAAGAGGCCCTTGGTCACCCGCATGGTCCTTTAAACCCTACTCTGGTTGGCGGCCATGGCACCACCGTCGTGCCTTCAGGGTGAACTCTGGCACATAGAAGGAGAGGTCGAAGGTCAAGGGGATTTTAAGGTTTGAGCTTGCCTCACCAGTGTAGTAGATCACAACTCCTGGGGCGTGTGTTTCCCCATGCGCCTACTTCTGGCCGTCGTGATGCTTCGTCTGCATCAAAGATGACCATTCACCTCCGCCGTGATGATCAATTCCTCCACCTAGCTCGGTCTACCGAAAATTCTTCCATGGTCTCCTCCCTTCCAAGCTCCTCCTTCGCCATCTCTTTGGTTTCTTTCCCCTGCTCGATTTGGTGGTGTCAAGGCCTGATGCGACCCCATGGCTCTCTCACTGCCAGCGACTAAGGTGGAGCTCCATGGCCTGGTTCACCTCCTTTTCATATCGACTAATCACTACCTCCTCTCTCTTTTCTTAGTAGAATCAAGCATGCTCTCCTAGTTGCCATTGGGGTCTCGGACGTGACTACCCCATCCCCTCTTTTGCATCGATTGTTATTTACAGAGATGGAGATAGGAGTGGGGAATGAGAGGTCGATCTCTCTCTCTAATGCACAAAACAGATCCAGGGAGAGGTTGTTGAATAAGTCCTGACCTCACGGTGCGTTGGGGTTGTACAAGTATGCTTTTTCACCCCTGGGTTCGTGGAGAGTCGAGTGCCTAACTATGACCAGTTCTTCTCCCGCGGGATTCGGAGGTAGGAGACAAAGTCTCCTCCACTAGATTACTGAGGACGGCTTAGATCAAGCCACATCCCCATCCTTGGCCTCACCTAGATAAAGATGCGTTCCTCTAACTTAAGTGGACTGCGTGACAAGATTTTAACACAATTGATCATAGTTTGATTGTATTTATATCAAGAATTCAAACCTCCATATCTCTCAAACGGGTTGTTGAAAAGACATAAACTTTTAGACATTAGTTCCACATAATGTAGTCTAGCTTCCCTACAAATTTCATACTAAAAATCCATTATTTGATCTATCAAATAATTTCTCCAAAAAGCATCATAGTTAAGGTGTTGTAAGGTCTTATATAATTACCATTCTCTTTCCAACAATGGCCACACAACTTCAAAATATTGATATGTTGATAATATCATTAAAGGATGTTGAGACACATGAATACTCAGTTTGATTAACAAAAGCCATCCATCACTCAATTAGGCATCATAGTCCTCTTTTGTATCTCAATACACCTAATTTCGTGAAAGAATCCATAATTGGTTTACCAATTCCTCAATTTGGTATTTGTCCTCTACATAGAATGCTTGTCTCTCAAATATGGTATTAGTTATTAAAACTCAAAAATCTAGGTTATCACATTCACCCCACCTTATTTGGAATTTCGTCCTCGAAATTCAACTAATCTCATTCTTAAAGGCTATTTAGAAGTTCAACTTCATATACATCATCATTGCTTAGGTTCTAAGACCACCATAGTTGCATGCACTCTAAGTTGTCAGTTTAGGGTCTAGAGATTCTTGGGTGTGTCCACCCCACCTTATATATATGTGGATGCATCACTTAAAGTCTTAGCCATAACATGACATTATGATATCTTAAGATTACATCACCCCTAAGGATACATGTTTTGTTCATACTTTTAATGTTCAGGAGGAATTCATTTATATGCCATGATATTCAGATCATCCAAATCTAACATCATTAATATGCTTTATGATCAACATATTACAATGATTTCAACATAAGATGAGATTTATCTTCATCCTTGATATTAGAATTTTTTTTCTACTTAAGAAGGGCTTACGTAACATGTTTGACCATTAGGGTTTCACGCTATGGTGTGCTATTAATACTCAACTTATAAGAATACACTGAGAAGAGTCAAAGTTATGAACTATATTTCTAATCATATATCCCATGATCCAAAAATATCTTTATATTAAGTTCATGAGTTCAATTTTTTTTGCATGTAGTATGTGAAGGAAAAAAAAAGAATATACTAAGTTTATCCCAAGATCTCAGCATCATATTTTTCATGTTTCATATGAAGGGGAAGAGAATATTTTAAAGTCAAACTTATCATGATTTCAATCTTGAGTACTACATGTATGATATAGGGGGAAAATATAGAATAGATCAAGCTTATACGAGTGACTCCTTACATATAAATCATATATATAGCTCAAGTGAGGTTTCTATCATCATATATTAAGAAAGAGAAGGAGAAGGGCGAATATGTATTTTGAGTATCTTTTGCACAAAGCATCATACTCTCATAACTAGAGTTCATATATTACCTCACTTGCAACTAATGATGAGATTTGCAAAATATGTCACTCCAGCTAGGACCTAACTCAACCAAAGGATTGACTTATTCATATGGGTCATCTACCCATCCTTTTCTTTTACCCAATTCTCACATATAGATATGAATCATGCATAAGGACTAACTCAACACTGAAGAGTAAAATAGTGTAGGACATTTTTTTGCACATATCTCATATATTGGAGGCTAGGTCCAATGACCTCCTCCCTGTAGGTCTTACTCCCTGTGGGCAGAACATTTTTTGCTTGCTCAGAATCTAATTTTAAAGGTTGCTTCTATCCATTTGGATTCCGTGGCAATGTCCATACATGTGAAGATGTAGATGAGTGCAAGGATAAACATATATCAGCGAATACCTTGAGGATCTCATTGAGTCAAATAGTAGGTTTCCAGTTACCTAGAGGAGGGACCAGCAACGGTGTGTAGGATGAGAAGCAACAGTGGCATGTAGGAGGAGCCACAGTGGCGGCCTGGAGGAGGAATCGCGACAACGACTTGGTGGAGAAAGGATTAGGATGATGTGGAAGAGGACTGACAACATCCTGGAGGATCGGAGGCCGACTCTAAACGGAGGACGACGACAGAGTCCTAGAGCAGGGATGGCGGCAGCGACCTGGAGAGGACCGATGAGGATAGTGTGGAAGAGGATCATCGACGTGAGGGAGGACTGTCAGCGGTGGCCTGGAGGGTGAAATGGCAATGGCATCCTGGAGGAGTCAATGTAAAGAATATCTCAAATTGGGGAGGGGGTCGTGAGAGAGATGGAGTGAGAGGGTAAAGCATAGTGGTTGATGGGGGAGACGGAGAGACCAAGGTGTGGGGGGAGATAGATCGGATTTCCATGGGATGTGTTTCAGATGGAGGGAAGGGAACACGCGCAAGAAAAAAATTGGATTCAAATAAGAAGATTTAGATACTACATGTAGTTGAGAAGGGTAATTAACTACATTTTCTTGCTATACCTAATAATAATTGTAGTTACATACATTTAATTGAATTAACTACATTAGTTTGTTTTCATTCATTTATTTTATAGTTAGAAAGAGGTTTGGATACATATAAATTATATGTATTAAGAGTAATTGTAACTAAATCATATCTTTTTAGTAGTGCTTAGAACAAAAATGCCATGACTCTTGTTCATTACTTATACTATTCCATTCAGATTCCAAATATTGAGGAGGTGTTGATGAAGAAGTTGTAAGTCATGAACAAAATCGACAACATATCCCTCTAGGCATAGCTTCCATCATGCTACATTTTCAATGACTTTGGCTTTGGGGAAAATAATACAAACCTCTTTGATTGTGATTCTCATTCATTTGAGAGATCTAGTCCTATTTTATTCTGCATTGTTGATTTTCGACCAATCCTTAGGGATCTCTGGGATAACATATTGAGATTTATTGCTTTTCTCCTTCTAGATTTGCTTCCCAAGAGGATGGAAGAAGCGCTCAATCGCCCTACTAGTTGCCTCTACAAAGGTGCTCTGAGTTGCCTCAAGCATTCATCATCTTTTGTATTATTGCCCATGCAAATGTCATGCAATGCACATGTAAAGTGCAGATATTGGATCCATTCCTCAACAAATTGCACCTGTGATATCTCAATCCACCATAGATTACAAAAAGTTTTTAGATTTGAGTTTTTGTTTGTTTCTAATTTCTTCCAAAAAAATTCAAAAAGCTCTGTTGCCTCCTGATTTCTCACACGTCCAGATTCCTTCTCAAATACACACATTTGCTGATATTTTTTGTTTTAAATTTATTTCATATGTTGCGCCAAATGCTGTTATATATACACAACAATACAACTTCCAAATTTTCATCGTATATACAGTATTCTATACAACATTATATATTGCAATCTCTGCTCATGCATAATCATTGTTCTTTTTTAACTATAATTTTATGTACAGTATAAGATGTGCAGTACGAGACATACATTACTAACATATTTTCTCAAAAAAAAAATAGACATGATTGTGATGGATTCAACTTCTCAAGTATTGATTGAGGGCTTTGCATTTTGTGGTGTCACCTCTCACCTATAAAGGTTCTTTTCATCTTCTTTATATGTACAGTGTAAGACATTTATATTTGTTGTAGTAAATGCATTAAACACCTTATTTATAAATGTCTCTCTATTACTTCTCACACAATATTCTTTCACAAATCTGTGACTATTGTACTTGTTTCAATTTTATTAAATTTTATTATTTCAATTGTTTCCAATGGCATAATATTTTTATTTATTATTGTAGATGCAATATGTTGAGAAAATTTGTATTTCTATATTCAAAAGGAGTACAACCCTCTCCTACAAATAGGAAGGGATACAACAAGGAAGCACATAGAAAACCCTATTACTCAAAACTTAAGTAAAAAGAATTAAAAGGGAATAAAAAAACTACAAATAAATACATATCTCAATATTCCCCCTCAATCTAGAGCATAGATATCAATCATGCCCAACATGGAACATCGATCTACAACTCTTTTTCCAAAGAGAGGCTTTGTAAAAATATCTGCAATTTGCTCATGTGTAGGGAGGAAGGGTGTAGTGATCTTCTTAATCAGCAAAACATCACAGAGAAAATGGTAGTCCACCTCAACATACTTGGTCCTTTCATGAAACATAGGATTATTAGCAATAAATGTGGAAGTACGATTATCATTGTAAATTGTAATAATGTGAGTGATGGGAAATCTAAAATCAGACAAAATAGATTTCATCCATAATAGCTCACTAGTAGTATGTGTCATAGCACGATAGTCAGTGTCTACATTGGATCGAGCAATGATATTTTGTTTCCTACTTCCCCATGTAACCAAGTTACCTCCTACAAAGGCACATTAATCAGAGGTGGATCTCCTTTTAGATTTACATCCAGCATTATCAGTGTCAGAATATCCACACCCATCTAGATGCCTATATCTTTTATAAAACAGTCCTTGTCCAGGTGCATTCTTCAAATATCTCAAGACTTGACATGCAGCGTCTCAGTGACACTACCTAGGACAATCCATGAATTGTCTAAGAACACCAACATCAAAGCATATATCTGGCCTTGTAACAATAAGGTATAGAAGTTTTCTAACCAAACGTTTTATAACTAAATTTGTCTTCTAAGGGTTGAGTATATTTTGTCTATAGATCATGAGATTGATCCATAGGATATACTACAGGCCTGCAACCAAGCATTCCAGTTTCACTAAGTAAGTCCAGAGTATACTTCATCTATGATAAAGATACTCCATCCGGGTTATGTGCTACCTCAATGCCAAGAAAATACTATAGACACCTAAGGTCTTCGGTAACAAAATGCAACATAAGATATTGCTTCATATTAGCAATTCCATCCAAATCGCCGCCAGACATGATTATACCATCCACATAAACAATAAGAATAATAATGCCAGAATTAGTGGTTTTAATAAACATAGAGTGGTCACATTGAGACTGTATGAAGCCAAATATTTGCAACACAAGAGATAACTTATCAAACCAAGATCGGGGACTTTGTTTGAGGCCATAAATGACTTTCTTTAGAAGGCATGCTTTTCCACTGTGCTCCTCCTTAACGAGATAACCTTGACGTTGTGACATATACACAGTCCCCTACAAATTATCATATAAAAGGCATTCTTAGCATCTAGTTGATGTATGGTCCAACCTTTACTAAGAGCAACCAAAATCAGAATGCGGACAGAATTAAGATGATCCATTGGGGAAAAGGTTTCAAAGTAATCAATCCCATGTTTTTGTGCGTATTCCTTAGCAATAGGTCTGGATTTTAGATGTTCAATCATCGCATTAGGCAAATATTTAATAGTAAAAACACATATGCAGCCAATAGGTTTACTACCTACAAGGATATCAATAAGGTCCCATGTCCGATGAGAATGAAGTGCACCCATCTCCTCACAGATAGCTTCTTTCTATCTAGTGTGTAGTAGCGCCACTCAAACATTCATAGGAATAGAAATTGTAGATAAAGCTAAGTAGTAGTAAATTGAGCAATGGAAGCACTTAAATGATTTGTAGACACTTGTTAGAAAATACAATATCTAGCAGTAGATCGTCGCCCTTTCCATAATGCAATGGGAATGTCAGAATCCGAAGTTGTAACAAAGTCAATAATATTACCATTGTCTTGAAATGGATCATTAGTCTTACAAGATGTCAAAGTAGGGAATCCTTCATATAAAGTGGCAGACACATTAGGTTCAGGAATGGGAATAGTTGGAAGTGGAACCTGGTTACTTGGTTCAGCAAAAAAAAGATGTATCTTTAAAAAAGGTGATTTCTACAATGACAAAAAAATGATGTGCAACATGATCATAATATTTATACCCTTTTTGTGTATGAGATTAACCAAGAAAACAATAGTGGAAAGCACGAGGTGATAGTTTATCATTCCTAGGTTGGTGATTGTTAACAAAACATAGGCATCCAAAAACTTTTGATGGTAAAGCAAAGATAGGTTTGTGGGGATGAAGAAGATTGTGAGGAATCTTATTTTGAAGCATAGAAGACAGCATATGATTGATGAGATAATTAGCTAAAATAATTGCATCATCCCAATAAAATTTAGGTACTTCCATTTTAATTAGGAGAGTGCGAGCTACATCAAGAAGATGTCTATAGTTTCTTTTGGAAACTCCATTTTGTTGTGGACTATAGGGACATGATGTTTGGTGAATGATTCCTTTGCCAATACAAATCTTTTGAAAACCATGTTGCACATGTTCAGAAGCATGATCAGTGCGAATAAATTTGAGAGTAGCATAAAATTGAGTTTTTATCTCATTAAGAAATTTTGAGAAAACAATTAAAACTTCAAAAGGAACTTTTAACCAAATAGATCCAAATGGCACAAGACTATTCATCAATAAAAGTAACAAAATATTGTACACCAATACGGTTAGCAACATGACATGGTCCCCAAACATCAGAATCAACTAAGTAAACAAAAATTGAACTTATAATGTTATGACGACAAGGAAACATTGTTTGATAATGTTTTCCAAGTTGACAATACTGACATGAAAAGTTATCAGTTGATAAAAGTTGGAAATAAAGACTTCAATTTGGAGACACAAGGGTGACTAAGTTGTAGGTTCCATTGATGAAGAGAACTAGATTGGGCCACAAGAGTACTAGTAGTCGGGTTTGACGAGGTCTGCAAGTAATACATGTCATCTCCACCTTCATATCCCCTAACCATTCCTCTTCTTTGTCCTGATGTCCTACATAGAGATAGTGCAAGGAAAGAAGGTTACACTACATTATAAATTTTTGGTTAGTTTACTGACAAATATCAAGTTTCACAAGAATTTAGGCATGAATGAGATAGATTTAAGGAGGTGGCTATTCATATCTCCTATCCCAATTACTAGAGAGGTGGTCACATCTGCTACACACAAGAGGATGGTAAGTAAATTTCTTTAGATAAATAAATAATTTGTTATTACCTATCATATGAGTTGTATCACCTAGATCAATAGCACAATCATCTTTTGATGAAGAAGAATAATTTGAAGACACGAAGGGTCACCTGAGTGTTGGTCAATGTTTGCTTGAGGAGTAATAGTAGTAGCAGAAGTGGCCTTGATTAATTTATCAAGGTCAAAAGAACCCAATGTCACCATTTGAGGATTAGTGACATGAGGAACAAATGTAGAATACCCATCAGCATCAGGAGTTGACGCTTTATTTTTCCATTCGGGTTTCCCATGCTTTTTCCAGCATTTGTCTTCAGTGTAATTTGTTCACTTGTAGAATTTAGAATATATGGGTTGCGACGAAGAAGAAGAGAATCCCCGCCCACTATTATTGGGACTTTTACCTTGTCCACATCCAGGATTGTCTTGTATGGCAACAACGAGGGTTGTAGGCTCCTTGATAGAGGGAGTAGAAGAGACAAGGTGAGATAATCACAAATAAACATCATCTAATATTGACAGGGGCTCATAAGAAAGAATTTGTTGATGAACAACTTCGTAACTAGAAGGTAGTGATGCCAAAAATTTACAAAGTTGTATTTCCTCTTGTTGCTTTTGCATTTTAACAATGTCAGATGATAAAGGGTGATGAAGCCTTAGTTCACCCCTAATACCTTTGAAGGTATCGAAGTGGGAGGTGAAGTCAGAGTTATCTAAGATTTAGATAATGCAACCGCTTGTATATATCAAATACTTGGGATGCAATTCCTTTACTAAAATATACTTGGTCAAGGTGATCCTATGCCTCCTTGGTAGTTAGTGAATAGAAGATTAGCAAAAATATGTGATTCACAACTATTCATGATATAGGAGAGAACTATTGAATCGTGTTTAGCCCACCTCTTAAAATATGACTTCAATTTATCATATGCTTTCTCATTAGTTTCCTTTTTTTCAGATGTGTCTTCCTTTAGTAGGGGTAGATCTGTCAGATTTTCTAGTTGTCCAGAGGAAAGTGCATAGATCTGAAAAGAGTACACCCATAGAACATAGTAGGTGCCATTAAATTTTGCAGAGTTAACACACTTGGGGTGTGTGTCGGACATCCCAACCACAAAAGAAGATGACCCCATAATATAACAATGTAAGGAATAATGGAGCAGCAAAGAAAAAATAGAAATAGGGGCAGGAAGTCACTGACACACCGTGTCAGCATACTAGCACAAAAAGTCTTCGACACATCGTGCGGTAAGACACACGTTGTGTAGAATGGAAAAACAACAAATCTTGCACAGACATCAAGGTCCATAATAGATGGTGAACCTTACAGATCACCAAGATAAATGGAGATATAATGGAAAGATACAATTATATCAAATAATATGTGAACAACTTCCTATAGAAGGTGGTCATAGATGACCACAAATAAGATTTTGTATGGCTTTTCAAGCACCGACCTTTAGGGCATAAGACTGGCGGAAAGACTGTAGGCAGTTTCCTTGGATCCACTTATTGAGAAGAGGATATAGATAAAAAGGAGACTAGATCTCCTTTGCTCTGATCAGCAGTGGTGGAGAAGGGAGAAGACGAGTGGGGATGGAGGAAGAGACAACGACAATGTTGTCTTGGAATGGAGAGGTCATGTGGTTGCTATCTGGCCTGCTTTGATACCATGTTGAGAACATCTGTCTTTCTATATTCAAAAGGAGTATAGACCTCTCCTATAAATAGGAGGAAAACAACAAGGAAGAACATAGCAAACCCTATTACTTAAAACTTAAGTAACAAGAATTAAAAGGGAATAAAATAAGTACAAATAAATATATATATCTCAATATGTTAACCATTCTACCTTTATTAGTTGTTTGCATTTTTATACTATTAATTTTCTTTAATCATTACACAACATTTTAGATTGCAATCTTTTCTCAAACATATCATTATTATTTTTAACTTGTCACCTTATACATATGGATTCTATGTCTTAAATAGTTCTTTTTCAAGTATGAATGTAGTTCACTGTCCCATTCAAGTGATTGTTCCTGATGATCGGAGGTTGTCTTAGATTTTCAAGCGTACAATATAAACACAAATTTCAAGATGTACAATACAAGATGTACAATACAAGACATACTATACAAGACATGAAGTACTAACATCCATATATTACATGCACCTATCTTGCTGGTCCATGAACAATTTTCTTGTAGAAGCTAAATCATTTGTTAATCTTTGAATGAAGTTCACTCTCTCATTCAACTGATTGTTCCCAATGATCAGAGGTTTTCTCAACTTTCCCAATGCACAATACCAACACAAATTACAAGACATACAGTACAAGATGTACAGTACAATACATACAATATGATATGTAAGTACTAACATCCATATGATATCCATCCTGCTAGTCCATGAACAATATTGTTACAGAAGCTAGATCATTCCTTAGTCTTCTATTTACTCAGAATGACTTGATGAACTATTTTGCATGTGAAAACACATATTTTAATACATTAGCAACACTCAAAATATGATCACATGGTACTACAAAAAATTTGAATACATTTTGTACTAGATTATGAAACATTGTTGGACTGAATAAAAGTACAATACTTAAAGATATCTTATAAATTATTAAACCATATCTAGAGTAGTGTTTATGTGATAATGTACTATGCAAGTTCTAGGAGAAAGCATGTACTATGCAAGCTCTGTGGAAATGCATGACTGTGTAAGATTTGGAGCAAAGACGAATGCATGATTTTTATACATGTTTGCGGGAAAAACAAATATACTATGCAGGTTGAAGTAACCCAGAATTACCTGAGCATAATAGAAGGGAGCCTAGAGATTGTGTTTCTCTAGAAGGGATCCTAACGTCTAGAATGGATCCCAGGTTCTATTGCCTCCTGCAAGATTAGCCAGAGCATTTGAAATTAGATCGAAAATAGCTGAGCTCTAGTGTCGTCCGTCAGTGATAGAGAGGGCTCAATGCGGTGGGAGGTATTGTACTAGTGTGGAGGCACCTAGTTGGATGCAATGGTCAGGATGAGAGAGGAGTTGCTAGAGAGAGATAGAATTAGACAAAATCTGAGGGAGAGAAAGAAGTGGTGAGAGAAATTTGGGACTTTTCAGCTTATACTGCTAATTAATTCATATCTGCAGAAAATGGCTGGGGTAGGATTATCTCTAAATCCGAATGTGTTGGGTGGGTAGTCGGGTGGGAACTTGACTATCTATAGTGTAACTCTATATCTATAAAGTTTCAAATTAGTTTTCACTTATGAAATTACCACGAGTCTAACTTTTAGTAATAAAAATTTGAACACCAATAGTTATGGGTTTTGAGATGTCTAATATAATTGTCTCAATTTTTTTAAACAATAAAGTCAATTAACATTATTCATATAGTTATTAGTTTCAAATTTATTAGTTCTCAAGTCATAAGAATCTAATGAATGTAAAGCAAAATGAAATGTGAATGCCCAAGGACCTTAAATTGTACTTATTAGTATTGGACTAACTCATGAACTACAATTGAGAGACCAATTTGCAAACATTATTTAAAGGAAGGGCAATGTTCATTTAAGAAAAGACATTCACTTATGAGACTTAACTAGTTTCTAGATGCATGATATTTGAATAGAATAATTAAATGGGCCTCAACATGAAGGGAAATTTGCAATTGGGGGATCAAGTTTAGAAAAATGATAAGTATATCTCAAATATAGATTTATTACCAAAAATCTAGTATGTTACACTATGTCTTTATCATACTCGGACCGAATGGTGATAATGTTTCTTTTAATATGTTTGCAAGTCACTTTCTCATGAGGCCCCAAATCTAGTTTGTAGTCCCTTGGAGAGCTTTAAAGTTGTAGGGTCTTCTTGATTGGAGCATTGCATCCATGACATTCTCAGTCTTGTTTGTATCTACTTCATTATGTTCTTATGAGAAATGTGCTTCATCCTCATCCTCCAAGGTAAACTTCAATGCCTAAATCTCTTTTCTAGTTCATTGTCCATAGGTTGATAATCTTTTGGCTTGCCACACATGGTGGGGGAGACGAATTTGAAGCACTTATACTAGTAAACAACTCCAGTTGATTAGATTAAGGATGGGAAAACACCCTAACACGTCTCTCACTAAAGTGGTGGTTCTAGGCCAGATCATTGGAATTCCTCCTAGAGTGGCTTAAGTTTGTCATAATAAATGTATAGACAAAGTCATACATGTAAAGCTCAATATTGATGGTGTTATCTCTCATTAAAAAGCTCAATATTGATGGTGTTATCTCTCATTGTCCTGATGATATCAAGAGATATATTTCCTTGTTCTATAGTAGTTTGTTTAATGCTAACTCTACTGGTGTTTATGCTTGGAAGGGTGATTGGAAAGGTAAAACCCTTAATCCTAGACAAAAGTTTTCTCTTATTAGTGGTATTACTAGAGCTGAGATTGATGATGTTGTCAAGAATCTCAAGAATGATAAGGCTCCTGGCCCTGATGGTTTCAATGATGCTTTCTATAAGAATGCTTGGAGTGTTATTGGGGATGATGTTGCTGATGCTATCATGGAATTCTTTGCCAATGGTAGGCTTCTTAGGGAGGCTAACAAGACGTTCATTACTCTCATCTCCAAAGGTGGTGATTCTTCTGACATTAAGAATTGGAGACCTATTGCTCTTTGTAATGTCTTCTATAAAATCTTGTCCACGATTCTTGCCAATAGAGTTCAGGAGGTTCTTCCTTCAAATATTGATCAAAGGCAATGTGCTTTTGTTAAAGGTAGAAGCATAAGGGATGTTGTTTTACTCACCAATGAGATTCTTAGTGACTTTAAGAAGCATTCTAGTCATAATATGATGTGTAATCAGGCTGATATTACTAAGGCTTATGACTCAGTTAACTGGAATTATCTCTTTTCTGTCATGGTGAAGATGGGGTTTCCTATTTTGTGGGTTAAATGGATTGAGGAGATCTTTGTTTCTACTTCTTACCAGGTTCTTGTTAATGGTGAACCTTCTGAGCCATTTAGACCGTCTAATGGTGTGAGACAAGGGGATCCCCTCGCTCCCTATCTGTTTGTTATTGCTATGCAAGGTTTCACTGAGCTGATCAATGTGGCTGAGATGGAGGGCAAGATTTTCCCCATTAGAGCCTCTAAAGATTATGCTATTTCTCATCTTATCTTCGTTGATGATCTTATGATTTTTTCCAAGGCTCATAAAGATAATGCTAGTGCCATTAAGGATATTCTTCTTGAATTTGGTAGGATGTCTGGTCTTCATGTTAACTCTTCTAAGAGCTCTATTATCTTCAGTAAAGGGGTTATCAAGGATCCTATTGTGGAGGTTCTTGGTTTCAAGGAAAGTTTGTTTCCCTCTAAGTATCTTGGGCTTCCGTTGTTTACGGGGAAATTATCTAAGAAGCTTTGTTCTAATCTTGTTGATAAAGTCAAAGACAGGTTGGATTCTTGGAAAGCTAAACTTCTTTCTATGGCTGCTAGGTTGGAGCTTATCAAGTCTACTCTTCGCAATTTGCACACTTATTGGCTGTTTTCTTTTCCTCTCCCTGCTTCTACGCTGGATCATATTGATAAGATCTGTAGGGATTTCCTTTGGAGTGGCACTGAATCTAAGAGGAACCTCCATTTGGTGAAGTGGGACAAAGTTACCGAGCCCAAGAAGGAAGGTGGTCTTGGTCTCAAGAAGGCTAGAGATATGTCTCTTTCTTGTTTACTTGTTAATACTTGGAATGTAGCTAGCAAGAAGGATTTGTTATGGGTCAAATGGATCTCGGAGAAATATTTAAAAAAGATATCCTTTTGGCTGATTAATGTCTCTTCTAACTTTTCTTGGATGTTTAACAGTGTCATTAGAACGCGAGACTTGCTGAAGACTCATACTTAATGCCATATTGGTTCTGGGTCTAATACTTTATTGTGGTAGGATCCATGGATTTTTGATGGTATCTTTCTTAGTGATCTTGTTGGGAGGAATCTCATTTCTATGTCTGGGCTTCCCTGGGATGCTAAGGTGGACATTATTATCAAGAATTTCGAGTGGTGTATGCTGAAATGTACTAATAGGCACCAGGAGGTTATCTTAAATCATCTTAAAGCTGAGAAGTTTGATACCACGAGGGATGATTATCTTACTTTTATGAACTTGAAGTTTCCTAAGTATATTGATTTATAGAATGTTGTCAGAAATCATAGCCCTGTGGATGATGGGTTTTCATGGTTATGGAACATTAAAACTCATAAAAGAGCCATTATTCACTTGTGGAAGGCTAGACATAATCGGATTCCTACTTCTGACTTTTTGAGAAGAAGAGGTATCTCTCTTACTTCTATGTGTTTTCTGTGCAAGTCTAGATATGAAGACTGCTGTCATTTGATGTTTGACTGCTCTTTTGTTCATAGTATTTGGGATTTGGCTTGTTCTGTTCTGTCATCTATCTTGATTCCTCATAGTTGGGAGGACCTTATTTTAACTGGAAGTAGTAATATTGCTATCTTAAGCAGCCTCATTTTTTATCATTCTTGGTTTGAGCGTAATAAGAGAGTGCATGATGAGGTTTATAGATCCTCGGAGGATGTTTGGAAGTGCATCTATGAAGAGTTTGTGATTCTGGGTGCTTGTTGATGCTGTCTTGTGGGTCTTTGCTTCTTCTTTGCTGGGGATTATGTTGATGCCCTTCTGAAGTGGTAGAGCTGATCCTGTTGAGGAGTGGTAGAGCTCTCTTCTTTGTTCAGGGGTTTTGGTCTTCCTTTGGTTTTCTCTGTTACTGATAGGTTGGCCTTCCTGGAGCTGTTTTGATGGTGTTCTTTGCTAGTTAGATGAAGTGGTCGAGCTGATCCCGTGGGGAGTGGCAGAGCTCACTTCATTGTACCTATTTTGGTTGGGGTTTTCTGCTGAGGATGTATTATCTTCTTTTTTGAAGCCTTGACAGTGATGTTGTTCTGCTGGCTGGAGGTGGCTCTTTGTTCTTTTCTATTCATTTGCTGTTGTTGGGATGGCCTTTTGGTGTTGTTCAGCTGGTCTTCTTGCTGTTTTGATGAAGTGGTCGAGCTGATCCCTTGGGGAGTGGCAGATCTCGCTTCATTGAGCTTGTTTGGTGGTCTTTTGGCTGAGTTTTGTTAGCTGGTGTTTTTTCTGTTGAGGATGTATTATCTTCGTTTTTTTGGAGCCTTTTGTCAGTGATGCTGCTCTGCTGGCTGGAGATGGCTCTTTGTTATTTTCTGTTCGTCTGCATCTGTTGGGTTGGCTTTCTGGTGCTGTTCTGCTGGTATTCTTGTTGTGTTGATGGAGTGGTCGAGCTGATCCCTTGGGGAGTGGCAGAGCTCGCTTCATTGAACTTGTTTGGGTTGGTCTTTTGGCTGAGTTTTTGGCCTGGAGTTTTGGCTGCTGGTTTGTTCTACTGTAGAAGTTAATCTCTTTTTTTGGAGCTCCTTGATGGATGGTGCTGCTGGTTTGCTGGTTGGGGATGGACTCTTTACTGTCTTTTGTCTGCAGGTCTGTGATGGGCTCTGTTGATGCTGGGTTTTGCTGGTGTTCAATGTTTGTGTCATGTTGCTGCTTCCGGTTTGGCTGAAGTTGGCTGGAGATGGGTGGTCTTCTCAGGTGTGTTCTGGTCTTTCAGCTTTGGCGATCTTCTAAGTCTTGCTATGATGGGCTCTGTTGCTTTTTTTGCTGCTCTTTTTTGCTGTGATGCGTGAGGCTATATGCTGGGATGCTTTGAATCTTTTTCTCTCTTTTCGCTCTTGATGTATAGATATTCCACTTTCATTTCTTATGATGTATAGTTTTTTCTGTTTTGGCTGGTTCTCGCTTTGAGACCACTTAGTTTGTACTTACCAAGAACAAAAAATACAAAAAAAGCAACAGAGTTTTGGCTGACCAAAAATGATACTTACTTCAAAACTCAAATTAAAGTCATACACAAGTACAAAGTGATGTTTAATCAAAATTAACTCATCAATTGAGTATAAGGCAAATTAAAGTCATCAAATTGAGGGTGAGGGGTGTTATTGAGTACATTATAGCATCTAATGAGTCAACAAGTACATAAGATGAATGAGAGAAAAACCAAGTTATCACAGTTATAGTGCAAGAGATCATCCATAATACGAGAAGGAAGACAAGTGCTACCTATATAGACATCAAAGTAGACCTATCCAAAATGTATGATAGGATATCCTGGAGTTTGATTGAGAACACCCTCTACAAGATGACTTGGCCGAACAACATATAGAGTTACATCATGAACTCTCTCTCAGACGACAGCACCAGCATCATACTTAATGGAGAGACTCTCCCACCTTTCAAAACAACTCGAGGTTTGAGACAAGAGGACCCCCTTTCCCCTTATCTGTTCGTCTTATGCATGGAACGGTTGACGCAACTAATCAACTTGTATGTCAAGAGCCTCCAAGGAAACTGATTCAAATAGCACAACAAAGACCTGTCATCTCGCATATCTCCTTTGTTGACGATATTGTTATCTTCGCACATGCATCTATGAACAAATTTCTATTATCGATAAATGTTTCAGGCTATTTGAGGAAGCCTCAAGCTAACAAATCTTCACTAAAAAATCAAAGATTTTCTTTTCAGCAACCGTGAGCCGGGAGGTTCACACAAGCATCTACGCAGCCAGTGGAATATCTGAAACTTAGAAGTTGGGCAAATATTTGGGAATTCACTACTACATACAGGGGTGGATAAGGACACCTATGAGTATTTGGTACAATGCATGGAAGCTAGAGTTAATGGCTAGGTGGCCCACACTCTGTCTCTAGCTGGTCAGGTATGTTTAGCAAAGGCTGCTGTCACCTCCCTCCCTACCTACACTATGCAAACGACGATCCTTCCTATATCAGTACGTAAAAAACTATACGGTGTTATAAGAAGATTCGTGTGGGGGTGGTGGACACAAGTCAAAACCTATCTCATTGGTCTCCTATAAGAAAGTCACTACGAGTATGGATAAAGGAGGCATTGGCATTAAATCCATGGCCGACTGGAATAAAGTGTTGCTCTGGAAGAATACATGGAACTATCTAAAAGAGAAGCCATCTTTGTGGCTAGAGGGAGTGAGGAAAAATTACAAGCACTACTACAGAAAAGGCCTTTGGCGTCGGTTATTTAGATCCTTTAGCGTCGATTTCCAAGCGACACTCAAGTGGGCACCGCTAAAAGTCAACATCTTCAGCGTCAGTTTCTAACCGACGCCATAACCCTTCCTGCCACTAACAACGCACCAACAAGGGAACTATAGGCGTCAGTTATTAAAGAAAACGAACACTATATCATTGTTAGAAATGTCGGTTAATAAAAAAAACTGACGCCATAACCCTTCCTGCCACCAAAAACGCGCCAGCAAGGAACTATCAGAGTCAATTTTTTGCTAATAACTGATGCCGTAACGAGATAAAAATGTCAGTTTGATGTTAATAACCGACACCATATCCCTGCCAGCACGACCCACAATAGGCATCGGTTCTTACATATAACCGACACCAGCCATGGAAGAGACATCGGTTTTTTGCTAATAACCTACGCCATATGTCTTTGGTGTCGGTTTTTGTTATGATTTTTTTTTCTTATCAGTTTGCAGGCCTGCTATATGGCTGGTCAGTAGGATGCAAAACCTGCAGTTCAGTTTTGAACTACAGGTTTACAACATTCATTGATATCTGCCAACAACATGCCACAAACCTATAAAGTCATTCACATTCAGACACATGTATTGTCAGATACATGTAGAAACATGCAAAGTCATTTACATTCACATTCAGTTCTATTCATTTCATCTCTTTTCACATTCAGACATTCATGTATTGATTAGAAAAAGTCATTCACATTCACACATAAGACAATTCAGAAAAAGTCATTCACATTCACACAAAAATAATTATGAGAACAAAGTTTAGAAATATCATTCTTTATTCATCATTATCATCATTGTCCTAATTATATTTAAAAAATCCCACTACTTATAGGGCTTTTACTCATTCTTCTCTTACAATATCTAATTCCTCCCTCGTATAGGGAGTATGTACATCTAATAACTTTCCACCTGTACTGAAGTCAGTTTTAAACACATGCAAAGAGAATGATGTATATATATAATTAATAATATATAATAAGATTGATATATTTCATATTATCTAATGAGACTATATATAATACCTAATGTATAGTTTCAATTTCCATTACGGCATATTTGATGATTAGGTCCATAAATCGCATCACATAGTAGGCACATGCCCAGCCGTTGTCTTGTGTAGCACACTATAAACCGAAACATACAAAATATTCAAAAATACAAATAAGCATAGTTCACATAAATAATATATACATTGGAGCCGGGAAATTACTTTCACATTCTCCCAAATTAGTGGATGATTCTTTTTCCTGGGTACCTTTCCTCCAGCTTTTTTAATCTTTTCTAAAACCCTACATGTTAATGTAACACATTAAATAGTATAACTAAATAATAATGTAATAACATATGTTAACAGATATAAAAATATGAAATATTTCGCATGGGAATAATGTCCTTTTCATTGTGTGTCCATATAATGTATTCAATTCCTTCCCCATAGGATCTAGATAAGAGACAGTGAACGTCTTGGGGACAATAACTAGTAACTCTCAATGCCTACCACTATAGGTAAGAAAGTTAAAAATTAATAACTCAAAATCTATAATAAAATGTAATTTTCTTAAGTCCAAATTACAAGCAAAGTAAACTTACTCGACATTGAATGGAGCTATTATCACCGTCTTCTTATTTTTACCAAAATATTCAAAAGCATCACAGCAGTATGAAGTAACTGAAGAAGGGTTTGTATCTATAAGACTAATCAAAGATGGAACCAAAAATCCCACATGGGAAAATGCAAAATCTGTACATATCGTGTGTAAGTGGTTGCAAAACATGTATTATGTATGCATTAATATATAAGAAACCAGATCACCGTATATAAAATAAGGTATATGGATGTATAAACAAGATCTCACCATATCCATAGCTCTATCATAGATGTGTTCATCCAGTCATAACGAAACAACTCCAAAATATCTTGTATAAATAGTTTGTTATCGTATGATTGACATGCATTAATACGTATGCATTAATGCATATGCAAAACTTGTATTATGTATGCATTAATATGTATGCAAAACTTGTATAAATAGATTGTTATCATATGATTGACCTACAACATCCTCTGGAATAGTAACATTTATAGGGAAATTTGAATTAGAGTGTGACAATCATAAGATTTAAGACCTATCAACTTCAGATCTTTCATTGATACCAATGTACGGATGTTGGATTAGTAATCGTTTGGCACCTTAACATTTACCAAGCATTCACAAAAAGCTTTCTTCTCCTTTCTCAACAACGTGTAACAAGCGGGAGATAAGTATGTTCTCTGATCTCTACTAACTACTTCTGTTAATTCTGTCCTTATTCCTATTTCACGTAGGTCCATTCTGGATTTTATCCCATCTTTAGTCTTACCTAGTATATTCAACAAAATATCGATGATGCTATCACAGACATTTTTCTCAACATGTATGACATCGATACAATGCCTGACTGCCAAAGAACTCCAATAAGAAAGATCCCAAAATATTGACTTGTTCTTGAATAAAGATTTGTCACTCTGTTGGTCATCGTACATTGTGATCTCTTACCAAATTCATTGGTAAAGTCTTTTACTCTTTCATAAACATCCTCCCCTGGTATAGGTTTAGGTGCACTCCGTTCCTCATTCCGTCCATTGAATGCTTTGCGCAACCTATGATACGGATGGAATTTTGGAAGAAACCTTTGATGACCAAAATATACATTCTTGCCGCTGTGTTTTAGTCGTATTGAATCAGTGTTCTCTTTACATATAGGACACACTTTAGATCCTTTGACACTATATCTAGACAAATTTCCATATGCTGGAAAGTCATTCACAGTGCAAAATAACATAGCGTGCAAATGAAATGTCTCTCTTTGTGAAGCATCATAGGTCATCACACCTTCACCCTAGAGTTTCTTCAGATCATCAATCAAAGGTTCAAGATAAATGTCGATATCATTTCCAGGTTGTTTAGGGCCCGATATAAAAAACGACAACATAACATACTTATTTTTCATACATAACCAGGGAGGAAGATTGTATATAACAAGCATAACTGGCCAAGTGTTATGTTGGCTGGTCAATGTACCGTACGGATTCATCCCATCTGTATAAAGCCCAATTCTTAGATTCATGACTTCTTCACCAAATTCAGGGTACAATAAATCAATCTTCTTCCACTGTAGGGAATCAGACACATGTCATGGGATCTCGTCATTATTTTTCTTAACATTTGCATGCCGCCTCAAATTCTTCGCATCTATCGGATTGGCAAACAAGCATTGAAACCATGGTATTATAGGTAGATACTACATCACCTTGGCAGGAGAACCAATTTTGGACTCCCCCAAAATCGTCAATTTATACCTTGACGCACCACATTTGGGACAATCTTTCAAATTCACATAGTCCTTTTGAAATAATACACAATCATTGGGGCATGCATGTATTTTCTTGGTCTCCATTACCATTGGGCACAACAATTTCTTTAACCGGTATGTTGAGATTGGCAGCTCGTTTCCTTCAGGAAGAATTTCTTTCAACAAAGACAACAATGAAATAAAGCTTTTGTCGCTCCATCTATTGTTAGCTTTCAGCTTATACAATCTCAACATAGTGTTAATCTTCGTAAACTTACAACCCGTGTATAACGGTATCCCAACATCATGCACAATTTTTTTAAACATGGGAGGTGGATCGGTGTGCTCTACCCCACAACTATCCAACATCGCATCAACAATGTCTACTGAAACTGGTTCGTTCACATCTACGTCATCGGAGGCAATTTCTTATTCCACCCAAGCACTACTATCGACATCTACTGATTTCAGGTTTGAAATATCTCCATGTCAGTGCCATTCTATATAGCCTTGTAAAATCCCGTGGCACATGACATGACTTTTGATTTCGTCACCAGTGCTGACTTTCAAGTTGTTACATCAATGCCTACATGGACAATAGAACCTATCTCCAGGTTGTTTCCTATGTTCCTCGACAAATCTAATAAACTGATCAAGACCAGAAATAAACTCTGGGGTGCAGCGATTTGGAATGGACATCCATGATTTATCCATTCTATGATCAAAGAGAAAACAAGTATATATTAGAACAAGATTAGGGTATAGGGTTAAAAGATTAGGGTTTATAGTTAAAACTTTAGGGTTTAAGGTCTTATATATAATAAATGTGTACCACCTATCCCATTCTTGAACACCTAATCTCACTAGTAAGTGTATAATGTGTATTGGGCTTTCAAAAAAATTTCGGCAGCATTTCCCCGTTGTTCTCCAAGTACATATGTACTTAGAGAACAAACGGGGAAGTGCTACCAAAATTTTCTTGAAAACTAAATACACATTATACACTTACATCCTAAGTGAGATTAGGTGTTCAGGAACAGTCCCAAACTAGTTACTATCTAAGATTTACTCCTAATGAGTAAATCTTGGATGGGTTTCTAGGCCAACAAAATATAACACCACTCATAAGTAGGCGGGTCTGATCACATTAAATTTTTAGGATCGAACCTAAGGACATTTTTTCTTAAGGCCAATTTGGATTTTAGTCCAATTAAGAAAAAGTGATCAACAATGTTGGATCGAATTGACTATCTTTTTATATAACTAAGTTATGTAAGGAAGTAAATAAAATAAAAGCAAAAATTAAAAATAAGATAAAAGAAACATAAAAGAACATAGACATAAGATTTCACCACCACTACATGTATTTGCTCACTTACATTGCATCACTCACAATTTGGATATTAGATCAAGGGTCAAACACATTCCAGATCTTGTTAGAGTATGTAAATCACAAGGACAAAGTTCCCCATTGAAGTGAGGTCTCATTACTTATATATCATGAACCCATCACCCCAGATAATATCATTCTAATGTCACATCTAGGTTTCATTGATCATTTATTGATGCTCTAATTTCATATACATATGTCTCTACTATAGGATTTTAATAGACATGATAAGTACCTAATCTATAGAGCATTATTAAATAATAAATGAAAAATTCAATAGTTTCAAACATGCAATAATTCACAATGTAATGTTATAAACTACAGGCAACATGGAAAGATGAGACTAGAGTTCATATTAGATTAAAAAATAGCAACTTAGGAAAAAGTCCATCACTAAAGTCCCAAACTCAGCATATATGCACAATTAGCATCAAATATAGGACAAAAGGGTAGATTAGAACATTGATGTACTGTTGTTTGCTTCCTCCATTTGCCCATCTTGCCCAGCAACTGGGTTTAATGAAAGAAACACAACCACATTCGTTCTACTCTCTCGTAGGCGGAAGAAGAGGAGGAATATGGTACCAGTGTCAAGCAACAGTGGCAGTGGAGAGAAGCGAGTAGGTGTCAATCGGCGGCGGCGAGAAGCAGGTGTCCAATGGCGGTAGGAGCGGCGGCAAGCAACAGGTGTCCAACGGTGAGCAGCGAGTAGGCGAGTGGCGGCCAGAGTGGCGGCGGCGGCAGGTGGCAGTGGCAGCGAGCATCGGTGGCAGAGCAGAGAATCGGCAGACCTAAGCTCTCACAATCGAGAATGAAACAGAGAAAGTAGAAGAGCATGGCTCACGCGGGTGTATTAAGTTAACCATAGACGTTAGTTATTCAAAACAGCTGATACTAAAAACAATCAACGTCGGCTGCCGTAAAAAATGACGTCAAAGAGGGGTGAAAATTTTCGCTGGGACAACGCGTGAAAACACATCAGCGTCGGTTATTGCAAGAAAACCGACGATAACAATGTGCCCAATTTCTATCTCGCAAAAAATCTTTAGTCGTCGGTTAATTAGTTAATAACCAACGTCGTATGTTATTTTTGGAGGTATTTTTTTCCATTGGAAAATTTAGATTTGACGGTTGATTTTAGGCGTCGGTTTCTTATTAAGGAACCAACGCTAAATTAAAAGTGATACTCGTATCTGGCTGCTCTTCATAGATAGATGTCGGTTTTTGTATTCAACCGACATTGTAGGGTTTAGGCGTATGTTTCTTGTATACAATCGACGCCTGTAAATGAGACCTTATAAGCCATTTCTGTAGTAGTGAAGGGATTCAAAAATTAAAAAGGACATAGATCGACAGCTGTCTACATAGGGAAGAACTTCGTGTGATCTCAGTGTACAAGGACGATTGCAAATGGCAACCACACACTCATTTGATCAGACAACTGGTTGTCTGGGTTCAACAAACTAGAGGACATCAGCTGTCATCCCATTTCTCAAGAGATTCAGGACTTGCGAGTATTTAGTTGTGTGAATCTAAACAATGAATGGGATCTAGAGCTCCTTCAATCACACCTCCCGAGGGAGTGTGTGAGTAGAATCATCAACCTGCCTATCACATGCATACAAAATGGATCTGATACTCTAAGTTGGAAGCACGAGGTGAGTGGCAAATATACAACTAGCATCACCTACGAGTTGATCCATGCAGATGAGGAAGTGCAAGTAGAAGGACCTTGGGCTGGCATATGGAAACTCAAGGTTCCATCCCAGATTAGGATTTTTTGTGGCTAGCAAACCATGAATCTCTCATGACGAACGTCAGGCGACAAAGGCGTACCTTCACATAATCAGTTATCTATTTGAGATGTGAATGCACGGAAGAGACTATTATGCATGTATTACATGAATGACCACGTTCCATTGAAGTGTGGTACCAAACTTTTCCCACTGGACCAAGCACAATACATCAGTACAATGTAGTAGGTTATTGTCTCATGATGAACCTGCAGATGGGCATAAAACTAAAGATATGCTTTGCAGTCACCTGCTGCTCTATATGGAAGGTGCGGAACACCTCCATGTTTGATCATGCTAACCTATCCACAGAGCGATAAGTTACTCTCATGAACTCATTATGCCACTCAAACCATAAAGGATGCATT
Source organism: Alisma plantago-aquatica (assembly GCA_963693085.1). NCBI lineage: Eukaryota > Viridiplantae > Streptophyta > Magnoliopsida > Alismatales > Alismataceae > Alisma > Alisma plantago-aquatica. The sequence goes on from OY856411.1 coordinate 813,177,556, forward strand.
CAAGGAGAAGGACAAAAAGATAGCAGATGTGAACATGAGGTAAAATGGATAGAAAGAAATGAAATTCAAATCCTAGTGTTGAAAAACACAGAAGTTCATGGCAATCAGGTGGCCATAAGTATTGGGGTTGTAGAATCAAGTGAAAGTTGGAGAGGGGGATTCTCTAGTTCGAATGTTGTCAATTTAGTAGTAGAAGAGGTGCTAAAAGTGATTTATATGGTAGAGCAATTGTGTAAAATGTAGAACTATGAACATGTCATCATTCAGATGGATAGCTTAGCTGTTTTCGTGGACCTAGAAGATCATGCTTACCGTGCACCTGCCTTGAAGGCATGGAGTGATATCCACCAATAAGAGCCTGGATGACATTAAGGATATAAAGTTAATGAAGGTCAATCACAAGCTGATGAATCTAGTTGATTCTCTTGCTAAACACCACCTTAACAACTTTAAGGAGGATCATGTTTGTCTATATCCTCCCCTCGACTATGTGGGTCATCCCCTCCCCTTTCCTATGTGTAATGGTAGGAGTCCTACCAAGTTTGTTTTTTCAGTAGGTACTACTTGTATGTGTTTTGATAGTCCTGTGAGAGGAGGACGGGATGAATAAATGTCCTCCTTACTTTCCCCAAAAAACAAATGAAGTTAGGTTTTTGAGTCAGATATTAATAAGTAATCATGAACCCAATATCATATCAAGATCAAAAGTCGGTCTAGGGTTTCTTTGAACATTTGGATTTCTAGGATTTTTTTTCACCTATATAACCTACATTGAACCTTAATTGATGATCAAAACATTATATGTAGGTTTGAGGTGAATTTAGACTTGGAAGGGTACAAATTGATCTCTGATTTGAATACTCAAGTCAAGGTATGTGCATATTACCCTTTGAAGTTGGTCATATTTATCATCTAAACCCGAATTTCCCAATGAGGCATGGACTAAACCCTTTAATCCTACTTAGTTGATTTAGTCTAACTTAATAATTCATGTGAAATTTCCTTTTTTTTTGTTATGGCAAGAATCTTATTTTTATGTGCGACATACTTTTGACTCTCATATTATTACACAAGCTTTTCCTTTATAGTTCTTATCTTGTTCTTGTTCCTTAATTTGACACATACCTTGTTTTCTCCTCATGTTGGGTGATACCAGCCACCCAGGCCTAGGACAAGGAGTGGAACAAGACCAAGGAGTACCTTCCCAAGAGTAGATTTAAGGAGACTTTGCTGAGATGTCTAGGTTGATACTACTAGATCCTGTAGTTTTCCTTTCTAGTTCATGTTTCATTAAACTCATGTAGTGAACTTGGATCAAATCCATGTAATAAATCAGTCTTTTCTTTCCACTACTATTGTTTACAATTTTATATGTTAATCATGCTTATTTAAATGGAATTGTTATGCATGCATCCTCATGATCAAAATTCGTATAAGATATAGATGTTATGTATTTTATGTTATATTTTAGTAAGGGGTAATCTCACTTCCTTACAACATGGTACCAGATACTGTTAGGTAGTTATTACTGTATAAGTTGAAAGTAATGGTGTCTAGAAAGGATCAGGGTTTGGAGGCTGACAAGATTTTTATCCACGCCAATAGCTTGGTTTATGGGGAGTCTCATATTCGCATGATACCTACCTGGCCTGAAATGATACTGACTATCCAAAATATCATTCATGTAGGCAATAGTAGCGTTGGACATCTATGTTGGATACATTGGTAATCTAATATGACGACCTTGTGACTTGTTTGAAGATGGATACCTGATATAATTCTATTATTCCCATAGGACTACATGTTTGGGTAGTCTATCTCGAGAACCTAGACTTTGAGATTTGGTGATATTAATCAAGTGTTAGATCTTATACATGGTTTAGTTATACTCACTCTTTTACCCCTAGTTTTATTTTGACTTGGTAGGCGAAACCTTTTAAGGACTGGAAGGGTAGTAGTAGTACCTTGATAGGACATCGATATGATGATTTCGGGTACAAAATCCCTTTTATGGGGATGGAGTCCTATAACATACCAAAATATAGATACTATGACTCTAGAAACACTAACTCTATTATTAGAGGGTTAATGTGCTTTGATCCTTAGTTTTGACCAAACAAGGTTATAGTTATACCCTGACATGCTAATGAACATATAATGATGACATGGTGAATAGTTCACATGTTTGAGCCACTAATAAATATTTAATGTACATAATATGAGTAACTCACATATTAATCCTAATTGTGGATACAAATGATGTTGACCATGTCATGGACTAGGAAACCCTAATTTCATGATGAGTGTGACAAATGGAACCTAACCCTGGACTTAATGCATAAATAAGTGGCATGATGTTGATCATGTTGACCTAAATCCTAAGTTGTAATCATCTAACACTGATATATGCATCCTTGATGACTTTCATGATGTATTAGTGACATTAGGTGTTACAATCAGATAACATACTTTGCTACACATAAATGGTATATAATCACCTAATCCTGAGCTAATATATGTCAAATTTTTAATATGTAATATGTTTCACCTTGTTTGCTAATATCCACCAAATGACTCAAATATGGTTAATGAGTAATTTGATGCACATAAATATGCATGAATGCCTAATGTGGTGTAAATGGGTGTAATTAATAATAGGAAATGTATAAACATGAGTAAATGAATTATGAGGAAATCAATATCAGCAAGAAAGGTAATGTGAGAATGAATATATGTTTAATGTAGGTAGATGTAATTAATGTGACATTATTTGGGTTAATTGTAGACTTGATAACAAATTGGATAAAATATTCCTACCTCATGCAAAATAATCTAATATAATACAGTATGGTGAAAATATAAGGATAATGGCCAAATATATTAAAAGATATTGAGATAATTGAGTAAACTCTAATTGTTCTAAAGCTCTTAATGAGATAAATAATAAATATAGATGAATTTGTGCATAATAATGAAATATAACTCTTTTGGCAACAAGGTGAATATAATAGGACACAATTTTAAGAATAATAAGGATAATAATAAATATATTGTTAATAAGCCTAAAATGTTAATTGTGTTATATCTAATAAAAGGAAATCTCAAATTCATTTTACATGTGTATTGCAGGACAAGACAACAACTCTTGAATCTAGTTTTGAAGACGCATTAGAATCTTTAATTGCTAGCTATCTTATTTTTCTATAGTTATGTATCATCTCTTGAATAATATCTTAATGTTGTTTTTCGTCACCAATTACATGATGGAACGAATATTGATTCTCCTCATTTGGGTAAGATTTACTTTTTATTTTAGCATAACAACTAATTTTTTATTTTGTTAATGTATTACTAGTGTATTTTGTCTTGTCTTATTTTTAGATACTAAATGAAATGTCACAATAAGGCATGCACACTTTTATGTGTCATTAAATTAATATATATACATACATCATTGAATTTCTTTTATCTGATAAACTATGTGTGTATTATATTGCTTTGTTATGGAACAATAACATGCATACAAACTATGACATGATTCTTATAATTATAAAAATAGCATGAAGTCGTCTATACAAAAAAATGTTGAAAAATACATTTTTTGTCATGTATATTTGACTTGAATATTTTGTTCTTATAGGAATACAAATAGCATGCAACATATTTGGGAAAGAAGTAACATTTCAGGAGACAAGACCTGAAAAAGACTAAAATATCATACAACATTGATGTAGTTACTGCTACTATGGTACCATGTCGTTAGATTTTTAAAACACGACATGTTGTAATGTTTATGTTCAGAATTTAATGGAAAAGCTATGACATTTTTACAATTTCTAGAGGCGTGTCTGACACAAATAGAGCTATCATGTTTTTATTTGTTTCAAACATATGAAAATAGTTTATGGAATCTATTTATTATTGAGACCACTAGAAATATGATCCCCACAAATATGAATAGAGTTTGAATGAATTATTATGTCTTTTGAATTGTGTTCAAATAAAAAAATTACATTTAGAATTTGTTGTGATTATTAAATATCTAAAATTGTAACATCTAATATGAGTACTTCATGAATAAATATGATAGTTTATCAGGTTCTCTTTTATGTGATATCATATTTTAAATGAGGTTGCATATTAATGATTCAAACTGGATCAAAATATATATTTTATAAAAAATAAAATTAAAATATAACAATAAAGTTGTCCATGGTTTTCACAGTCGAATGTAAGGTTTCAAAATTAAAAAATAACAATAGTTCACAATTTTTACAATAGATTGTAAATTCTAATTAAATTATAAAAAAAGTAATAGTTCATGGGTATCACAGTGGATTGTATTATTTTTAATGGGAAATCAAAATAGTCAACGATTTTCTACCAGTCCATTAGTTTAACCGTAGACTATGGGGATTAGTCTATTGATACCTAATCTATAACAATAGTCTACGGTAATTTTATACCCCACAATTGAAACCATAGATTATGAAGCATAGTTCACATTAATGATTGTGGATTGCGAACCTTTTTCCTCTAGTGTTGGACAGGGTTCTCCAAATGTAAGCACAATGCATGAGGTCACAACCTATAGAGAGTTGGCCATAACTTCACACGTTGCTAGGGTACTCAGGGATTTCATTGTGAGGCCGTAATGATGCCATCCCTAGTGGGATCGACTGTCAAGAACGGAGGGACAGGAGTAGAAAGGGCGGCGACTTTGTGTCATGTCAAGATGTTTGTAGGTCTGAAAATGGATTTCATGAGGATCACAGAAGATGAAAGACCATTGTGGTGGAGAGATTGGGTGGTAACGAGTGCATTCTGGTGGAAATTTGGAGATGCCCATACTGTTATCCACATATCAGTAGTCTATAGATCCTTGTGGTGTCTAGTGGATGGATGAGGGTTGACGCTGAGGGCATGGATGAGAGTTCAAATTTGTTTTTGAGTTATCTTATGGTTGGGTGCAGATCTGTTGTGACTTATGCTTCAAAAAATTGTGTTGTATAAGGAAGTATGGATGACAGTTTATGCAGTTGGAGTTGTAGGTTGTCATTGGGTTATATTATGGTTGGGTCCAGATCTGTTGTGGCGTATGCTTCAAAAAATTGAATTGTATAGGGAAATATGGATGACCATTTGTGCAAGTGGAGTTGTAGGTGTGTGGGTCTGTCGATGTTGCCCTATGAGTTTCATGGTTGGAGATTGGTGGCATTGGGTCTGAGTTGCATACTGACAGTTGCTGACGATGAGGATGAAGTTGGGAATTTACAGGAGTGCATGTGAATATGGGGTTTTGAGGAAAGAAATATGAGGAGGATGGGAGGAGGGGAGGAAGAGAAGGAAAGGAGTATGATTGTCATCATTCTTCTATAATGACGGTCATCAATGACGACCGTTCTTGGGGTTGGGTTATGTGGAAGGGGACGGGGCTTTAAGGGTCTAGAAACGATAGAGGGATGACCATTTGGGGTGTTGGTAAGATGGCTCAAGATCAAAAACTGAAGGGAGGGGGCATCCTTGTAATCTAACATTATCAGATTAAAAAGAAACAACATCTCAATTTCAAGATTTCTCTATGATCTAGGGTTGCAGGTACCAATTTTTAAGAGCTTGAAGATTGTGCACTACTGGCAAGGAAAGGCATGGTTGAATGGTATCAAGATTAACAAATTTTTTTGTTGTTTTCTATTGGAAATTGATGTGGCATGGCCTAGACACCTAGAAGGTGATTATTGCTCATCAATATCCATTTAAGGATCAACAATTTTGGGAGGAATGACTCTTCCCGATCTATTCTAACCACCGGTGCTATGTTGACACAACTAATAAACATGTTATTGGATATTCATGTACTCGATACTAGTAATCACATTTACTTCTACATTTTAGATCCATAAAAAATTCTTGCCATAGTCAGTCACCCACCCGCTGGCCAGAGTATGGAAAAAGTGAGTTTTAATGCATCCCAGAGATATTCTACATGCAGCTAAACTTTTGTATATTTTTGTCAACCAAAACTCATGTTCCTTTTTTTCTTTTTATTTTGAAAAATAGAAAAAAAGGGAGAGGAGGAGAGAGAATCCTAATTTGGCTTTTTGTCTGAAACTAAAGAAGAATACAAGCTCGCATGCTTTGACAGTGAGGTGGGAAAGGAGAATGTACATCAAAAAAAGCAAACTTTACAAATGTAAAAGCTATGAAAAACTATCATATCCATAACTCCACTCAAAAAGCCATCTTCAAAACTAGGATCAAAATAGTATAACTTTCAGAAAAAATTCATAGGAACAAGAAGAAAGAAGAATGTATCTATAACTATGCAAACCACTGAACCAGAGAGATCCATTAAGGGAGAATTGTCAAACAGATACTAGGCAACATTCGATATTGAACAAAAACAATCTTCCAAGAGGAATCTTTGGAAGTACACAACTTGAACTAGTCATCCAAGAAGACCAATAAAAGTTCAGGGAAAATCTCTAGAATTTCCAAAAGAAAACTTCCTCTATTTTCATGGATTGAGACCATAGAAGAAAAACCCAAGACTGTACAGAACACACTAAACCGTAAAGAACAACTCATAAACATGATAATCAAGAGAAAAGAGATTCAACATTAGCTTTGATAGCACCCCATACTACCATATGATTTCTTTCTTTACCCTCAAGTTTCTTTCCCTCCAAATGTTATAATAAGCACACATAACAAGAATCTTTTTGTTCTTCTTTTTAATTTGAACAATATCAGACCAAGAGGAAGGAAAATGAATCTCCTCAACTAATTCCCTAAATTTACCCCAAGCAGAACTAGTTAAGGGGCATGAGAAAAATGTGATTGGTATCCTCATAATCAAACATACACAAAAAACACCTAGAGGGAGTTTGTATACCTCTCCTTCTTGCACATTTGAAGTTTATGTCATTTGGATCTTTAATGTCCCAAATTCATTCAAAAATCAATTTCACATGAGAATGACTTCTAATACAATTCCAAACGGCTTTGATCTTGGGAGTTGCTTGCTCATAGAATTTAATAGATTCTTCACAATAGTTGGGATGTGGACTAAAAAGAAGAAAATCAAAAATTTTCTTCTTATTTCTTGAGTTAGGCACATTTCAAGTATCATCCGTAATAATTGCACTCAAATTGTAGTTTGAAGGTTATCCTAATTCAATGATAACATCCTCACCAAGGTTATCCTTGAGAAATTTTTTATTAGTTAACCAAGGATGACACCAAGTTCTGATTCTACTTCCATCTCCTATCTTGAAAGAGGTGTGATTAAGCAAGACCTTTCTATGATTGAGGATCTTAGTAAACATCCATGACATATTTGGACTAGAAGAAACGTTCCAAATAGAAGCCTTGGTTAAGTATTTTTCATTTATCCACTTGACCCAGAGGGAGTCTTTTTTGTTTGCAACATCCCAAGCATTCAAAAGCAAACAATCTAGATATATATCTTCTACTCTTCTGACATTGAGACCATCATCCTTTATTTGGTTATTTGACCTTTGACCACTTCACAAGATGGAGATCATTTTTATCTTGACTTTTGCTCCATAGAAAATATCGGGATATTTTATCATTGTCCTCCATCACATACTTTTGTAAAGGAATGGAAAAGAACAAATGCAGATGAAGAGTCCTAAGAGCAGACTAAATTAACTCTAGTCTACCTACCATAGATAGACACCTAGATTTCCAACATTTCAATGTAGCTTTCAATTTATCAATCAAAGGAGAACAAGCTGATATATTAACTTCTCAATAACCAATGGGACACCAAGATATTTAGAAGGTATCTTAGAAATATTGAAATCTAGAACTTTGTTAATCTCTTCAGAAGAAGGTTCCTTGCTAAAGATAACCTCACATTTAGAAGGACTCATCTTGAGACCAGATAAGTTATCAAAGAAGTCCAAGATTTTCAGAATATTATAAGCATTATCCACATTAGCTTCAAGGAAAATCATTAGGTCATCTACTAAAACCACGTGAGAAATAAAAACAATCTTGGAAGACTTAAGAGGTTGAATAATATTATCATGAACAGCTTGGTCCATTATAATAGAAAAAGCTTGCACCAGAACAACAAAAAGATAAGGCACTACAGGGTCTCCCTACCTTATACCATTACATGGTTTAAAGGAGTTAGTAAGCTCTTCATTAACCAACACCTGATACGAAGTAAAATTGATGATCTCGGAAATTTTCTTAATCTAGATTGAAGGAAAGCCCACTTTGTGTAAGATAGAAAAAATGTCCAATTGATAGAATCATCATCCTTCATAATATTGATCTTTAGACACACTTTCCCCCAAAAGAATATCTATTGAAGTCATGCAATATTTCATTTGACAGAAGGATCAAATCCTTGATTTTTTCCTTTTATAAAGCCATTTTGGTTGAAGTTATTGATAGAGGGGAGGATTGGTTGGAGTCTGCTAGCGAGAATTCTTGAGATGATCTTGTAAACTACATTATAGAGGGTGATAGATCACTAGTATTTGATATTAGAAGAATCCTGACCTTTTGGGATAAGGGTAATGTAGGTGTTGTTTTCCTCTCTCATAAGCTTCCCTTTTGATAAGAAGTCAATTACAACACAAGAGATATCAGTCTCTATGACAGACCAACATTTATAAATGAAAAAGTAATTAAATCCATTACATCTTGATGCTTTATCCGGATTGAGGCCAGAAACAATATCATCAATATTTTTTTGATTTACTTTGCCAATCAAGGAAATCCTTTTCTCACAAGAAACCATCAATATAGACCATTTAAAGGAATCAATTTCAGAATAAGAGAACCCATTATTAATGAAATTGAGATAGAAATCAGAAATGTACACTTCCACAACAAAAGGATCATACTCCATATTACCGTTGATAGATATACTTTTGATGAGATTTTTTTGATGTCTCATTTGCAAAGAATAGTACAAGAATTTCAAATTCCTATCACCTTCTTTTAACCATTGTATTTTAAATTTCTGTCTTGAAAAACTTTCTTCAATGTTTTCTGTCTTATGCAAATCTTTCGTGAGAAATCGTGCAATATTTTCAAGACTAGAATCTAGTGGATTGTGATCAGCCTCTGATTAAGCTCTTAGAGCTTTATATTTCAAAGTTTTGATTTCATTCATTCACATTACCAAACTGCGTTCGGTTCCACCATTTTAGTTTGTCCCTCAATAACTAAAATTTCCTATAAACTTTGAACATAGAAAAACCTTTAACATTAAGCCCCAGAATCACTAACTAGAACAAAAAGATACTCATTATATGACCAAGAATTAATAAAACGAACAGGAGATTTTATGCATCTAGGAGCTTCAATAGTAACCTCAAGCTTCCTATGATTGGGAGTGAGCAGAATTCAGTTAATAACTGATTAACTGAATGGCTAATTCCAAATGCTTACTTTTTTTAGACAAGTTGGTTATTTCAGTTATTTTGGTTAATTTATTTTGGTTAATTGGTTAAATGGTTAATTTGTCAGTTAAAAATATTTTATGTTTGGTTAACTAAATTAATCAAATAGTCATAATTGATTCAAAAAGAAATATCTTGCTCATATATATACCTATATCATTTTATTTTTATTTCAAAAAATTGTCTCATTTATAAACAAATCAAGTTTTATGAACTATATATCACTATGTTTATATTTAATATTACTATACTATAATAATTGTTCAAAATTTTATGATTATTTTCATACAATAGTATTACAAGAGTGTTATCTGGCTAACTAAATTAACCGATGAAATTAACCATTAACCGATTAACCATAACTAAACTAATTGAAACTAATTCATTTAGGTTAACAGTTAAATTCTTAAACCACAAATTAACCATTTAACTAAACCAAATTAACTATAACCGATCAAATTAACCGGATGCTCACTCCTACCTATGATCACTGACTGTGTTTGAAAGCATTTCTCTAGAAAAAATTTCAAAGGAAGATAAGAAACGAGTATTAAATAAGGCTCTATCAATCTTAGAGGTGATAAAATATTCTCTACCTTGATGATTGTCCCAAGAGATAAAGGGCCTTTACGCTCCATTTCAAAAAAGAACACTGTTAAGGTGAAAGGAAGTGAAATTGTACATAGATTTCCTAGAAGGGGGAAGCTTACACAGTCTTTCATTATCTTTTCTTAATACAATAAAATCCTCGCAAATAATCCAAGGTTTCTCATGCTATTGACTTGAAAAAGAGAATCCCAAAGGCTTACTTTGTCATAATTGTCATTATATCCATGGACATCAGAGATGAGGAAATTTTGATCATCAACGGTGACCTCTAGAAGAATATGTTGGTCCATTCCAAGAAGTTTAACTACATTGCATTCATTAGCTTTCTATAGAACGACAATTCTCCCAAGAGCATGGAATTGATATTAGGAGTAAAGTTGAACTCAGAAAAGAACTTAGAGAAAATAGTTGAGATTTTCTTCCTCCTAGCCTTGGTTTCAACAAGAATGAAAACATGACTGTCAGATCCTCTAATTTCCTCTTAAACACCTCTTATTTTGTTAGTGAGGACTATGACATTCCAAAATGAAACCTTGCAGTTAGTCATTTGGGCACCTATGTCTTTGTACTATCGTGCACAATTTTTTAAAAGAATCCAGGTTACTAATGGTTCTAGTTATAGGAGAGAAACCTGAACTAGAGACTCTATATGAGATACCAGAAACTATTTTAGAAACAACCACCTCGAGGATTTATCAGTGAAATCGTATGTTGGAACCATCTCACTAGTAGATTCTTTGATGGTAGTATGCATATCAAGGAACACTTGAACTAGTGTGGAGGGTATAGATCATGAAGTATAAACATCATGCTCAAGATTCAAAGAAACTATAGTAGAACTCACAATAGAGCCTTGAGAGAGAGTATGCATAGATAGACAAGCAACAAATTTAAGAGAAATAGGACATAGGAAATCTTCATGTTCAAATTGTTTGAATCTTCGACATGCAGATGGGAGCCATTCATAATCAATTGTAATGTCTATAGTTCTCCTTCATCACTCTATAGAACCACTAATATAGGGAAGTCCGAAGAAGCATCCAATCAGGACTTGCATCCTTGCAAATTCAAGTTGTGAGCATTCATTAGTAGATTTGTCCATACACAAAGGAATGCTCAAGAATGAGGCTATTCGATCAAACATCCTATCATCCCATAGTTCAAGCAGAACATCCAAGAGTTTAACCCAAACTAGAACGATTCTCAGACCAATCTTTGAAAAAGGAACGTCAGGATGCCATCTAAAAAGAATAATAGGATTCTTCAACACATACTATGGACTGTGCTCCAGCGCTTGTTCCAGATCTGAAGAGTTCAAAAACCTCAGAACGAAAATGACATGGCTCTTGTTCATTGCTTATACTATTCCATTCAGATTTCAAATATTGAGGAGGTGTTGATGAAGAAGTTGTAAGTCAAGAACAAAATTGACAACATATCCCTCTAGGCATAGCTTCCATCGTGCTACATTTTCACTGACTTTGGCTTTGGGGAAAATAATACAACCCTCTTTGATTGTGATTCTCATTCATTTGAGAGATCTAGTCCTTTTTTATTCTGCATTATAGATTTTCGACCAATCCTTAGGGATCTCTGGGATAACATATTGATATTCATTGCTTTTCTCCTTCTAGATTTGCTTCCCAGGAGGATGGCAGAAGCGCTCAATTGCCCTACTAGTTGCCTCTACAAAGGTGCTCCGAGTTGCCTCAGCCATTCATCATCTTTTGTATTATTGCCCATGCAAATGTCATGCAATGCGCATGTAAAGTGCATATATTGTATCCATTCCCCAACAAATTTCATCTGTGATATCTCAATCCACCATAGATTATGAAAAAGTTTTTAGATTTGAGTTTTTGTTTGTTACTAATTTCTTCCGAAAAAAATCAAAAAGCTTTGTTGCCTCCTGATTTCTCACACGTCTAGATTCCTTCTCAAATACACACATTTGCTGATACTTTTTGTTTGTAATTTATTTCATATGTTGTGCCTAATGTCGTTATATATACACAACAATACAACTTCCAAATTTTCATCATATATACAATATTTTATACAACATTACATATTGCAAGCTCTGGTCATGCATAATCATTATCCTTTTCTACTCAAATTTTATGTACAGTACGAGACATACAACACTAACATATTTTGATAATCTTCTGTATATGTACAGTGTAAGACATTTATATTTGTTTTAGTAAATGCATTAAACACCTTATTTCTAAATGTCTCTCTATTACTTCTCACACAATATTCTTTCACAAATCCGTGACTATTGTACTTGTTTTAGTTTTATTAAATTTTCTTATTTCGATTGTTTCCAATGTCATAATGTTTTTATTTATTATTGTAGATGCACTATGTTGAGAACAATTGTCTTTCTATATTCAAAAGGAGTTCAACCCTCTCCTACAAATAGGAAGGGATACAATAAGGAAGCACATAACAAACCGTATTACTCAAAACATAAGTAAAAAGAATTAAAAGGGAATAAAATAACGTCAAATAAATACATATCTCAATATTCCCCCTCAATATAGAGCATAGATATCAATCATGCCCAACATGCAATGTCGATCTACAACTCTTTTGCCAGAGAGAGGCTTTGTAAAAATATCTACAATTTGCTCGTGTGTAGGCAGGAAGGGTGTAGTGATCTTCTTAATCAGCAAAACACCACAGAGAAAATGGTAGTCCACCTCGACATACTTGGTCCTTTCATGAAACATAGGATTATTAGAAATAAATGTGGAAGTACGATTATCATTGTACATTGTAATAGTGTGAGTGATGGGAAATCTAAAATCAAACAAAATAGATTTGATCCATAATAGCTCACAAGTAGTATGTGCCATAGCAAGATAGTTAGTGTCTGCATTGGATCGCACAATGATGTTTTGTTTCTTACTTCTCCATGTAACCAAGTTACCTCCTAAAAAGGCACATTAATCAGAGGTAGATCTCCTTTCAGATTTACATCCAGCATTATCAGTGTTTGAATATCCTCTCACATCTAGATGCCAATTTTTTTATAAAACAGTCCTTGTCTAGGTGCATTCTTCAAATATCTCAAGACTTGACATGCAGTGTCTCAGTGACACTACCTAGGACAATCCATGAATTGTCTAAGAACACCAACATCAAAGAATATATATGGCCTTGTAACATTAAGATATAGAAGTTTGCTAACCAAACGTTTTATAACTAAATTTGTCTTCTAAGGGTTGAGTATATTCTTTCTATAGATCATGAGATTGATCCATAGGATATACTGCAGGCCTACAACCAAGCATTCTAGTTTCACTAAGTAAGTCCAGAGTATACTTCCTCTGTGATAAAGATAATCCATCCTTGTTATGTATTACCTCAATACTAAGAAAATAATATAGACGCTCGAGGTCTTCGGTAACAAAATGCAACATAAAATATTGCTTCATATTAGTAATTCCATCCAAATTGCCACCAGACAGGATTATACCATCCACATAAACAATAAGAACAATAATGCCAGAATTAGTGGTTTTAATAAACATAGAGTGGTCACATTGAGACTGTATGAAGCCAAATATTTGCAACACAAGAGATAACTTGTCAAACCAAGCTCGGGGACTTCGTTTGAGGCCATAAATGACTTTCTTTAGAAGGCATGCTTTTCCACTATGCTCCTCTTTAGCGAGATAACCTAGACGTTGTGACATATAGATAGTCCCCTGAAAATTAGAATATAAAAGGCATTCTTAGCATCTAGTTGATGTATGGCCCAACCTTTACTAAGAGCAACCAAAATCAGAATGCGGACAGAATTAAGATGAGCCATTAGGGAAAAGGTTTCAAAGTAATCAATCCCATATTCTTGTGTGTATCCTTTAGCAATAGGTATGGATTTTAGATGTTCAATCATCACGTACAAATATTTAACAGTAAAAACACATATGCAGCCAATGAGTTTACTACCTACAAGGATATCAACAAGGTCCCATGTCCCATGAGAATGAAGTGCACCCATCTCCTCACATATAGCTTCTTTTAATCCAGTGTGTAGTAGTGCCTATCGAACATTCTTAGGTATAGAAATTGTTGATAAAGCTAAGTAGTAGTAAATTGAGAATGGAAGCATTTAAATGATTTGTAGACACTTGTTATAAAATACAATATCTAGCAGCAGATCGTCACCCTTTCCATAATGCAGTGGGAATGTCAGAATCAGAATTTGTAACAAAGTCAATAATATTACCATTGTCTTGAAATGGATCATTAGTCTTAGAAGATGTCAAAGTAGGGGATCCTTCAGATGAAGTGGCAGACACATTAGGTTCAGGAATGGGCATAGTTGGAAGTGGAACCTGGTTACTTGGTTCAGCAAAAAAAAGATGTATCTTTAAAAAAGGTGATTTCCACAATGAAATAAAAATGATGTGCAACATGATCAAAATATTTATACCCTTTTTGTGTACGAGATTAACCAAGAAAACAATAGTGGAAAGCACGAGGTGATAGTTTATCATTCCTAGGTTGGTGATTGTTAACAAAACATAGGCATCCAAAAACTTTTGATGGTAAAGCAAAGATAGATTTGTGGGGATGAAGAAGATTGTGAGGAATATTATTTTGAAGCATAGAAGATGGCATATGATTGATGAGATAATTAGCTAAAATAATTGCATCATCCCAATAAAATTTAGGTACTTCCATTTTAATTAGGAGAGTGCGAGCTACATCAAGAAGATGTCTATAATTTCTTTTGGAAACTCCATTTTCTTGTGGACTATAAGGACATGATGTTTGGTGAATGATTCATATGGCAATACAAATCTTTTGAAAACCATGTTGCACATATTCAGAAGCATGATTTGTGCAAATAAATTTGAGATTAGCATAAAATTGAGTTTTTATCTCATTAAGAAATTTTGAAAAAACATTTAAAACTTCAAAAGGAACTTTTAACCAAATAGATCCAAATGGCACAAGACTATTAATCAATAAAAGTAGCAAAATATTGTACACCAATACGGTTAACACATGACATGGTCCCCAAACATCAGAATCAACTAATTAAACAAAAATTGAACTTCTAATGTTATGACAACAAGGAAACATTATTCGATAATGTTTTCCAAGTTGACAAGACTGACATGAAAAGTTCTCAGTAGACAAAGTTGGAAATAAAGACTTCAATTTGGAGACACAAGGGTGACCAAGTTGTAGGTTCCACTGATCAAGAGAACTAGATTGGGCCACAAGAGTACTAGTAGTCAGGTTTGATGAGGTATGCAAGTAATACATATCATCTCCACCTTCATATCCCTAATCGTTCCTCTTCTTTGTCCTGAGGTCCTACATAGAGATAGTGCAAGGAAAGAAGGTTACACTACATTATAAAGTTTTGGTAAGTTTACTGACAAATATCAAGTTTCACAAGAATTTAGGCATGAACAAGATAGATTTAAGAAGGTGGCTATTCACATCTCCTATCCCAAGTACTAGAGATGTGGTCACATCTGCTACACACAGGAGGATGGTTAGTAAATTTCTTTAGATAAATAAATAATTTATTATTACCAGTCATATGAGTTGTATCACCCAGATCAATAACACAACAATCTTTTGATGAAGAAGAATAAGATTGAAGACATGAAGGGTCACCTGAGTGTTGGTTAATGTTTGCTTGAGGAGTAATGGTAGTAGAAAAAGTGGCCTTGATTAATTTATCAAGGTCAAAAGAACCCAATGTCACCATTTAGGGATTAGTGACACGAGGAACAAATGTAGAATACTCATCAGCATTAGGAGTTGACACTTTATTTGCCCATTCGGGTTTCCCATGCTTTTTCTAGCATTTGTCTTCAGTGTAATTTGTACACTTGTAGAATTTAGAATATCTGGGTTGGGACGAGGAAGAAGAGAATCCTCGCCCACTATTATTGGGACTTTTACCTCGGCCACATCCAGGATTGCCTTGTATGGCAACAACGAGGGTTGTAGGCTCCTCGATAGAGGGAGTAGAAGAGACAGGGTGACATAGTCACAAATAAACATCATCTAATATTGACACGGGTTCATAAGAAAGAATTTGTTGATGAACAACTTCATAACTAGAAGGTAGTGATGCCAAAAATTTAGAAAATTGTATTTCCTCTTGTTGCTTTTACATTTTAACAATGTCAGATGATAAAGGGTGATGAAGCCTTAGTTCACCCCTAATACCTTTGAAGGTATCGAAGTGGGAGTCAAAACCAGAGTTATCTAAGATTTAGAGAATGCAACCACTTGTATAGATCAAATAGTTGGGATGCAATTCCTTTACTAAAATATACTTGGTCAAGGTGATCCTATGCCTCCTTGGCAGTTAGTGAAGAGAAGATTAGCAAAAATATGTGATTCACAACTATTCAAGATTTAGGAGAACTAGTGAATCATGTTTAGCCCACATCTTAAAATCTGACTTCAATTTATCATATGCTTTCTCATTAGTTTCTTTTTTTAGATGTGTCTTCCTTTGGTGGAGGTAGATCTGTTAGATCTTCTAGTTTTTCAGAGGAGTGTGCATAGATCTGAAAAGAGCATGACCATAGAACATAGTTGGTGCCATTAAAATTTGCAGAGTTAACACACTTGGGGTGGGTTTCGGAAATCCCAATCACAAAAGAAGATGACCCCATAATATAACAATGCAAGGAATAGTGGATCAGCAAAGCAAAAATAGAAATAGGGGCAGGAAGTCACTGACACACCATGTCAGCATACTAGCACAAAAAGTCTTCGACATGCCATGCGGTAAGGCACACGTTGTGTAGAATGGAAAAACAACAAATCTTACACAGAAAACAAGGTCCATAATAGAGGGTGAACCTTACAAATCACCAAGATAAATGGAGATATAATGGAAAGATACAATCATATCAAATAATATGTGAACAACTCCCTATAGAAGGTGGTCATAGATGACCAAAAATAAGATTTCGTATGGCTTTTCAAGCATCGACCTTTAGGGCATAAGACTGGTGGCAAGACTATAGGCAATTTCCTTGGATCCTCTTGTTGAGAAAAGGATATAGATAAAAATGAGACTAGATCTCCTTTGTTGTGATCAGCAGTGGTGGAGAAGGGAGAAGATGAGTGGGGATGGAGGAAGAGACAACGACAATGTTGTCTAGGAAAGGAGAGGTCTTGTGGCTGTTATCTGGCCTGCTTTGATACCATGTTGAGAAAAAGCATATTTCTATATTCAAAAGGAGTATAAACCTCTCCTATAAACAAGAGGGAAACAACAAGGAAGAACATAGCAAACCATAGTACTTAAAACTTAAGTAACAAGAATTAAAAGGGAATAAAACAAGTACAAATAAATATATATATCTCAATATGTTAACCATTCTACCTTTATTAGTTGTTTGCATCTTTATACTATTAATGTTGCGTTAATCATTACACAACATTTCAGATTGCAATCTTTTCTCAAACATATCATTATTATTTTTAACTTGTCACCTTATACATATGGATTATATGTCTTAAACAATTCTTTTTCAAGTATGAATGTTGTTCATTCTCCCATTCAAGTGATTGTTCCTGATGATCGGAGGTTGTATTAGATTTTCTAGCGTACAATATAAACACAAATTTCAAGATGTACAATACAAGATGTATAGTACAAGACATACAATACAAGACATGCAGTACTAACATCCATATATTACATGCACCTATCTTGCTGGTCCATGAACAATTTTCTTCTAGAAGCTAAATCATTTATTAATCTTTGAATGAAGTTCACTCTCTCGTTCAACTGATTGTTCCCGATGATCAGAGGTTGTCTCAACTTTCCCAACGCACAATACCAACACAAATTACAAGACATACAGTACAAGATGTACAGTACAATACATACAGTATGATATGTAAGTACTAACATCCATATGATATTCGTCCTGCTAGTCCATGAACAATATTTTTGCAGAAGCTAGATCATTCATTAGTGTTTTGTTTACTCAGAATGACTTGATGAACTATTTTGCACGTGAAAACACATATTTTCATACATTAGCAATGCACAAAATATGATCACATGGTACTACAAAAAATTTGAATACATATTGTACTAGATTATGAAACATTGTTGGACTGAATAAAAGTACAATACTTAAAGATATCTTATAAATTATTAAACTATATCTAGAGTAGTGTTAATTTGATAATGTACTACGCAAGTTCTGGGAGAAAGCATGTACTATGCAAGCTCTGGGGAAATGCATGACTGTGTAAGATTTGGAGCAAAGATGAATGCATGATTTTTATACATGTTTGTAGGAAAAACAAATATACTATGCAGGTTGAAGCAACCCAGAATTACCTGAGCACAATAGAAGGGAGCCTAGAGATCGTGTTTCTCTGGAAGGGATCCTAACATCTGGAATGGATCGCATGTTCTATTGCCTCCTGCAAGATCAACCAGAGTGTCTGAAAATAGATCAAAATAGCTGAGCTATGGCACCGTCCGTCAGTGATAGAGAGGGCTCGATGTGGTGGGAGGTATTGTACTAGTGTGGAGGCAACGAGTCAGATGCAATGGTCAGGATGAGAGAGGAGTTGCTAGAGAGAGACAAAATTAGACAAAATCTGAGGGAGAGAAAGAAGTGGTGAGAGAAATTTGGGACTTCTCAGCTTCTACTCCTAATTAATTCATATCCGTAGAAAATGGCTGAGGTAGGATTATCTCTAAACCCTAATGTGTTGGGTGGGTAGTCGGGTGGGAACTTGACTATCTATAGCGTAACTCTATATCTATTAAGTTTCAAATTAGTTTTCACTTATGAAATTACCACGAGTCTAACTTTTAGTAATAAAAATTTGAACACCAATAGTTATGGGTTTTGAGATGTCTAAATAATTGTCACAATTTTTTTAAACAATAAAGTCAATTAACATTATTGAGATGTCTAATATAATTGTCTCAATTTTTTAAACAATAAAGTCAATTAACATTATTCATATAGTTATTAGTTTCAAATTCATTAGTTCTCAAGTCATAAGCATCCAATGAATGTAAAGTAAAATGAAATGTGAATGCCCAAGGACTTTAAATTGTACTTATTAGTAATGGACTAACTCATGAACTACAATTGAGTGACCAATTTGCAAACATTATTTAAAGGAAGGGAAATGTTCATTTAAGAAAAGATATTCACTTAGGAGACTTAACTAGTTTCCAGATGCATGATATTTGAACAGAATAATTGAATGGGCCTCAACATGAAGGGAAATTTTCAATTGGGGGATCAAGTTTAGAAAAATAATAAGTATAGCTCAAATATAGATTTATTTCCAAAAATCCAGTATGTTACACTATGTCTTTATCATACTCGGACCGAATGGTGATTATGTTTCTTTTAATATGTTTGCAAGTCACTTTCTCATGAGGCCCCAAATCTAGTTTGTAGTCCCTTGGAGAGCTTGAAAGTTGTAGGGTCTTCTTGATTGGAGCATTGCATCCATGACATTCTCAGTCTTGTTTGTATCCATTTCATTATGTTCTTATGAAAATGTGTTTCATCCTCATCCTCCAAGGTAAACTTCAATGCCTAACTCTCTTTTCTAGTTCCTTGTCCATAGATTGATAATCTTTTGGCTTGCCACACAAGGTGAGGGAGACGAATTTGAAGCACTTCTACTAGTAAACAACTCCAATTGATTAGATTAAGGATGGGAAAACACCCTAACACGTCTCTCACCAAAGTGGTGGTTCTTGGTCAGATCATTGGAATTCCTCCTAGAGGGGCTTAAGTTTGTCATAATAAATGTTTAGACAAAGTCATACATGTAAACTATGTGTAAGATGCTAACATTATAGAATGTTGTAGATTTATATACAAATACATTACATAAGTGTTCTTAGAAGAAAGCATTATTAGAGTCTGGTCTAGCATAATATGAAATTGTTAGTTGCAATATATACCCACTACACAATACAATTTGATGTCAGAGAGTGGGTAACATGTTTTAAGGTTACTCTCTTCACATAGACTTCTTGAAACACTTAGGTTATAAGTCCTAGTATGTTTACAATATATTCAAATCAATTTGATATTCCATAGAAAATCTATATTTGTAATAGTTAACAAAGTTTAAAACATATTTTCATGTGTGATGATGACCATTCTAGCAATTTAAATCTACATTGATGATTCATTTTTCCAATATATATTAGGAAACATGATTTCATCACTCAATATCACTACAATTAGACCTATACATGAAATGAATAAATATTTTTTTGCCGAAATAGACAACCTAGCATTTTCCCTTTGTGGGATACCTTCATTGCATTTGTATGAATTGATGTTCAACATGGATACACGTTGGATTTTTCCATTAGTGAAAAGTATCTTGGAATGAACATCCCATAACACTTGAAATTTAATATCTTATGGGACCCACAACCTATTAATAATTTTAGAATACAAGGCTCCTTTATAAAAAATACCAAGAAATTAATTAATATTATTTTCTTAGTAAATAAAATTTGTTTCAGTATCACAATAATCCAAGTTAAAATCATTTTTTTCTGATGTATATGTCAACATTTATGTATCAATTTCTTTGTTAAGGTGGTGTAATGAGTCAAATAAGTTTGACAACAAAATATAAATGACAAAAATACAATATTCTTCTGTTCCTTTAAGACTTTTAGTGTTCTGGCAAGAAGAACAATTAACATAGTTCATACTACTTTTTATGTCCCAAGTTGATGCATTTAATGACAAAAATTCCAGAATTGGTTACATAAATAGCTTGAAATTATTGAAATAGGTTAATTAGTTTTTTTCTTTTTATTTAGACTAATTGTGGGTATTATAATGTTCATTGTTTGAAGTTTAGTTCATCTGGAACCAAGGTGATCCTCATCAATGAAAAGAAATCTTGAGCCTTTCCTAGATAAGAAATTGCATGCACATGCTCTCACCTAGGAGCTTCCCCAAATTCTCCAAGTTAGATACATGGGATACATACTCATGTGCATGTCATGCTTAATCTCTAAATCTATTAGAAACAACAACTCAAATGCACATTATGTGTGCCACCACAATAGCAATGCTCTGGATGACCACCCCTGCATAACATGCCTAGACAATGGCATGACATGCAATCTTATTAGTAACCACTCCTCATGATTTCTTGGATGGAATGCACCCTCAAATCCATGTCGTGCCAATTTTTTTTTGAGTTGTAACATGTAAAGTGTTAAGGTTCACGATGTGCATGACCCAGTTCATAAAGTGAAACCATACTACTTCACTAGTACATGGTGGGCTTTGGAATATTTAAGTAATGTAATGTCAATTTCAAAGCGACGCCTAGGTGGGTGACACATCAAATCAGCATCTTCAATGTCAGTTAACTAAGGAAGAGGAAATCACCATATTTCCCATGAGGTGGTTCAAGAAACAAAAGTTTAGGGTAATAAACAAAGACACAAAAACTCTCCTAACAACAAATTGTGTCTAAATATGAGGTCTGTAACACTAGCATCTTTAGTAAAAATTGGTGCATTAAAAACATTAGAATCGTTGTTTTTGTGACAAAATTGACATAGTAGGAAGTTAAATTTTTTATCATTTCATATGTTTAGTGCCATCATTTTTAGTAGGAATCTGACATTACAATATTGACCCTCAAAATTGATGTAGTAGTATCTTATTAGTTATAAATTGTGCTGATAAGATTGATGGTAACATCCCTTTTGTGCTCAAAATTTGACTTCATAATATTTCAATGTTGGTTTTTGTCTAATAACTGACATTGAAATTCGAGTTCTATTTTCAAGTAGCAGGTCTACAGACATGTTTTCTGTCTATTTAGTAGGGTGCAAAGCATGTTGTTTATTAGAAAAGTAGGTTCCATCCTATGTTTAGATTAACAATAGGCCGCTTCAAACTTGCAAAACCAACCATCACCAACACAAACACTTACACATACATTCCACATCTTCAATTCCCCTTTTCATTGATATACATATCTTCAAAAGACACTTCTATTCACACATATTCATTATGAACCTATATTTGTTCACATTAACATCTTCATTTGCCTCATCAATGCAAATAAAATGCAAAGTTAGTTGCACTCGTTTACAATTTAAATTCAAATACAAAGTTTAAAATACTTATGATGCATCACATAATCATAGAAGCAATAAAATTCAAAGTTTTTGTAATGAATTGAAATCTTGGTATATTCTTAATCTAGCCTTTTTTTCTAAGTTTTTCCTATCCTTGCTATCCTTTTTGTCCTTGGTGTTGAATTTGTCAAATAATTAGTGGTTTGGAGTATATGTGATCACTATTCATGCCAATGCATGGGTTTGTACACAAATACCTCGGTCAGCATTTCAATCAGGGTCTAAGATGCAAAATTACCACTTAAGTGATATATTGATAAAGTAATTTCATCCTAGAACTTTCTATGGCCTTATGGAACAAGTAAGAGAAAAAGGGATAAATAATAAATCCTTAAACAAGATAATGTGGCATTAAAATTTTTATGTGAAAAATAGTGACAATAACGAGTAATGGGCTAAAGCTCATAAAAAGAAAACTCTAAGCATAAATCCAACTTCAGTTCGAGTTCCATGGATCCCAGTTGCCCTGGGTGCCAAGTTACACATTATTTGCATAATAATAACTATTTTTAATTTAACTGGGAAATAAAAAAGGAATAAGAGTCAAATATATTAAATAAATTATTAAATGACTAAATAGGGAAAATAAATATCAAATTAGAAATTTGCTTGCCAAAATTAGGCTACGGGTAAATTTTTCATCTAATTTGGAAAATCTTATATATTTTATTTATTTAGGAGAGTGAATATAATTTAAAGAACAAAAAAATTACAAAATATGTTTAAAAATTAAATGATGGAAATATCGTGTTCCTCAAGTTTACTATTACTTTGGGCCAAGATTCATATTGTTACAGAATTTCTAAATGTCTCTAATTCATTAAAGGAATTAAATAAGTGATAAGCTTTAAAAGTTTTTAATAAAATACTAAAATGTCTCAAAAATAGAAAATAAAGCCAAAATCGGGTTCCTCACCCCAAAATTAGCTAACCTACCAAAATATGGGTTTATTTAGACTTAATTTGCACCCTTAAATAATTATAGAAAGTTTTGTACATTGAATGCATCAAAAGACAAAGTTGGAAAGTTGTATTATTCATTGTAGATCCGTTGCATTAACAATAACCATTGACCAAAGGAGTACAGTATTTTGGGCATGACTCCCTCTTTTCTCAATGAATTTCATTAAATAAGTTATGTTAGATTGAAAATGAAATTCTGCATCCATCCATACCCTATTCAAAGCCTAAAAACATATTCGAGAAACACCCAAACTTGTTCTTCTAGTATCTAGAAGTTTCTATCTCCCAAAGTATCAAAACCGAACTCCATCTATATATACCTATACCTAGACCTCTTCTAGACTTTATGAACTCTTTCTCTTATGTCAGTTGAATTCAATTCATTGTCATATGCCTCCACCAAGTTGATTTTCTCTCCGTCATAAACACTCTCACCGACGACAGTTCTCTCCACTGTAAACTCTCTCACTGACAGCAATTCTCTCCACGACAATTCAATAGATCTTTGGGTAAGGTTTTCTATACCCTCTTCTTCATTTCTATGTTTTTGAGGTTGCTTAATTTCACTCAAACAGTTTGTTCTCAATTCTTCATCCACCCATACATGCTCTATGTTGTATGTCATGGCATGGACAGAGTTGGTAGAAGCCTCCTATGCATGTTCTCTGATTTGCCCCTCATGATCTTTTTTGTGTTTTTGTCATATGAGTATTTCCGTCTTCTTACATTCTACATTATTTGTTTTGTCATTTTAATGATGATATGGTAATATCACGAAATATCCTATCATGGTATACAGTTCATTATGATAATATGAGACCAATATGGTCTTTCAAACAGAATTTACATAGTAAAATTAGTAAAAGTATATAGAACTATAAAATCCATAACTTTTTACTGGAAGCTCCAAAAATTATATAAAAATATGTTTTGGAATAGGTAAAGCGTTCTCTATCTTTTGGCATTAGTTTCTAATTTCTAAGTTTTAAAGTCTGAATGTTTAGTGTTTCGATTTACTTATGATCTTAATAATAATAGGCAACATAATGATTTGTAAAGTTGGCAACATAATGCCAAAGAAGTGACATGTCTACTATGGGAAAATATGCTCACCAGACGGCCTCCTAAGAATAAGGAGACCCGTATGAATTCTCCTAAAGAAAACCACAGAAACAACCGATATTAGGCTCTACATGAAGAGGAGGAGGATGCACCTCTGTCCAAGAAGAAACTATAGATAGTTCAAGTGCAGACCGAAAGATAAATGTGGGTCCAAAACATGGAGAAAGAAGAAAAAGATTAATAAATATTTTGATGTGTTTACGACACCCACCTCTGAGAACCCTGTTGGTGACAAGGTAGAAAATGTGGATAATGTTGTGAGCAAAGAACAGGAATGGTCAGCGGCAAGCCACACTTTTGCTATCCCAGAAGGCAATGAGATCATTATGAGTAGATCGAAAAGCATGACATAGTGGGGAAGAGAAAACCTAAATAAGTTCACTGACACCACTGTGGTGGTGGATGAGGTTAACCCCAGCAACAAGGAGACAAGAAATGTTGTTGTTAACATAGGTCGCAAGGCCAAGGAGAAGAAAATAGGATCGACTATCCACAATCCTCAAAAGTGTCACTCATATCATACACGAACTAGAGCAAAGCATGGAGGTGATGACAATGAAGGATTATCAACCATTGTGGTCCAGTAATTTCTCATCTACCTATTACCATGATTAATACACTAGCCTGGAACATTAGAGGTGTTGGTACGAAAAAAGCTAGTTAGTCTCTTAAGCAAATTATCTTGAAGTAAAACATTAAAATAGTATCTATAACGAAACCACACATCTCTGGTGAACAAGCCAACCAAGATATTAAAGATATGGGTTTCTCGAGCTCTCATAGAGTGGAGGTTTGGGGTTTCTCTGATGGAAAATGGGTGCTCTGGAATGAAGCTGACTACAATATTCAAATTACCTAGAGCCATCGGTACTTTGTGCACTGCTACATTAATGGGAGTCTATACCTCACATTCATATATGCTTCTCCAAACCCCACAAGTAGACCTACCTTGTGGGAACATCTGTTTCAACTCAGTATATCCATCAATAAGGTTTAGATCAGGATGGGAGATGTCAACTGTATGCTTATGTTGGAATAGAAAATTAGAAGCAATAAGTTCAACCTGAAAGAAGCAACTTGCTTCAACAATGCTCTTATACAATCTGGTTTAACAGACATTGGGATTACAAGTTACAAGATTGCATTCAAAAAGGGCATACTCCACGACCTTGCTGTAGCGAATTCTGAATGGATTTAGGATCTTCCTAATTGCATTTTTGAAACTCTTCCTCACATAGGGTCAGACCAAAACCCCATTTCAATCTTGAATAAGCAAACTCCTACGTACAATCCTAGATTCAAAACTAAAGCATCCTGGAATGAATACCCTAAATTCAATAACCTTCTGAACAGTCATTGGGACACTAAAGAATCTTTCCATGAAACCTTAAACTCGGTCAAGACCCCAATTATGAAATGGGATTAGGATATCAGATAGAAGTATCATAGAGATAAGAACAACATCCTAAACAGAATTACTAAAATTCAAAAGGAACTAGAAACTGACTACAACAATGAGAAAGATGAAGCCTACCTAAATTTGGAAGAGGATTTAGCTGATGTGATCTAGAAAGTAGAAGAAGATTGGAAGCAACACAACCACACAAACTGGTTGCGATACAAAGAAAAATTCCAAATTCTATCATGCCTCTGTGAGTAGCAGACGACGCATTAACAAGATCAGTACATTGACGAATGATATGGAAGAGTGAGTCACAGTGAAAACTGAAATCCAACAACTTTCGAATATCCATTTCAAGAATATGTTCACTACCACTTTGTCTCCCTCAGGATCAGCTATGGATGAGTTTCCTAGTACATTCGTACCATTCACGGGTCACCAACAATGTACCTTAGCTGAAACCCCTTCAGAATACGAGATATGGAGAATACTAAATAATGTTGACCCTTACAAGGCCGTTGGACTAGACGACACTGATATTCTCTTCCCCAAAAATGAACTGGAAGTTAATCAGAAGCATGCTCAACAGGAAGCCCATCCAAGAGGATATGGGGGATTCAATAATTGTGTTGATTCCTAAATCCAAAAACTCCATCAGTTGCAACCAACTACGTCCCATCTCTTTGAACAATGCATGCTTGAAATTAGCATCCTTGGTAGTAGTGGAAAGAGTTAAACAATATATGCCCAAGTGGATTTCTATTACTCAAACCAACTTTGTACTAGGCAGGTGTATTTAACATAACAATGTTAATTTCACTAAACTATTTGTTACCCTAAGTCCACACTCCTAATGTCTACAAAGACAAAGACGAGTGGACTTGGGCGTCAATCCCTATAATTGATCTCATAACATATTTCACATAGGCAGTATACATACTTCCTCTTCTCAGTTTTATTCTATTAAACTGCAATAATAATGTTTTTGGCGAAGAGTTATATCTCTCGCTGGGACTGGGTCTCACTCCGTTGGTCACCAACACTTTTTAGGTAGACGTGGAAGAAGAGGCAGAAACCCTATAGCAGGGGAAGAGCAACAGCAGCAACAACAGGGACATCAGTGATATTCCAGGTGGAGGCACTAGCTGTCATATTTTGTATAGAGAGTCCTATGTGTTGTTTCTGTACTCTCAGGTCCTTAGAGTTAGTAGTTAGTACTTTTAATGAATCAATCTAAGATTTTGGCTTGATGCCTCGAGGTTCTTATGCTGTCTGTATATAGTTTTAACAGAGCAGATGATGCTTGTAATCCTCGAGAAGGGATGGTACAAGATATGTACTTATGAACCAGGATGTAAATAAAATACATTGGTTCTTGATAAAAGAGTTTTCCTGTGTTTGGATCTCTTTGTAAATGGTTTAAATTTTTAGTGATTGTCAATAATCCGCTGTTAATGATCACTTCCGCTTAGTTAATGACGTTTTGTTCAAACGGTGTCTCACAAAATTAGTGGTATCAGAGCTCTAGGTTCGCTGAGTCTACAGAGACATAGGATTAAGGTTGTTGAGTCTGTTCTAGTGTCTTCCAGTTTAATCTAATAGTGTTTTCTGCTCATTTAGGAGGAGAAGAAGAACTTAAAGATGTCTGGATCACACGAAGAACATGCTGTTGCGAGCAACATTGCTACACCAGGAAGAGGTGCAAGGGACCAGACTAGGCAGGAACCAGTACCTGAACATCCTTAGTTTAACCAAGCAGAGATAGACAGCCCAGCTTTCCATGCTCTGTTTGGGTAGTTCATGGCAACTATGACGCATATGGTGGATAGGATGCCACCACTTGCATCAGCCCATAATGAAGGACAGGGAGCTGGCAAGACTTTCGAATGACTTCGCCGAGTTGGAGCCACAGATTATGCTAGTACAGCTGACCCAGCAGATGCTGACTTGTGGTTGACTGAGTTGGAGAAGGCCTTTAGAATCCTCAATATCCCTAAAGCAGAGAAGGTGAGGCATGCAATGTACCTTCTAAAAGGAAGTGCTGGCCACTGGTGGATAATAGAAGGGGGTAAGAGGCCATGTGTTGAAATCGGATAGGAAGAATTTCGATGAGAATTTGTCTGTAGATACTTCCCCGAGACGCATCTACATGAGAAGATCTCTCAGTTTGAGAGGTTAAGGCAAGGACCAATGAACATTAGCGAGTATGAAGCTAAGTTCATGGAGCTTTTGCCGTTCTGTCTGCATATGGAAGCTACTGATGAAGAGAGAGTTCGACATTTTGAGAAGGGGTTGAACGCTGATTTAACCACTCCTATGTCTGCATTAGAGAACATGGAGAGGTTCACCACCTTTGTGGAGTCCGTGAGACTGATAGAAAGGTCAATGATTGAGAAGCGTCAGACTAAGAGTAAGAAGGTGTATACTTAGTTTCAAGGACAGAGGCCCGAAAGTTTCAAGAAACTGAGATTTTCTGCACCAATAGCACCACCAAGATTCAATACCCAGACGCAAGGGACGTCGAGTAGGGGTAGAGGCCGTAGTTTACCACCAAAGGGAGCCCACAGATCAGCATCAGTAACAATAACAGGACCACCCATGCCACAGAGGGAGAGCAGAGGCTATTTTATATGCGGAAAGATGGGGCATTTGATGAAAGATTGTCGAGCTAGAGATGTAAGTGTGACTCAACCTCTGAGGCAGAGTCTGCAAGGCTCTCAGAGGTGACAGTTTTCGAGTGTCGCTAGAGGACGTGGACAAGCGTACCAAGCTGGTTCGTTGGCATCCAACAACTGAGCATAGGGTCAACAACAAGCAACAATGAGATTCTATGTGATGAATCAACCCAAAGCAGTAGTCAACCCACGAGTTATGACAGATCAGATGGAACTATTTCATTCTGAAATGTCTTCATCCTGCTTCATATCTATTTTGATTGATTCGGGTGCTACGCATTCCTTTGTCACTAGAGAAGTGATCCTTGAATGCAATATGACAGTTGCTCATATGGCATATAGTGTGTTGTTAGAAACCCCTTTGCTGGAATCTGCAGTGCTGCGGGAGGTGAGTTCTCCCTGCATTTTTTCCTTTTTTGAACATCGAATTCAGGTGGATCTTATACCACTTGAGATGCACGGGTTCGATATAATTCTTGGGATGGACACCCTAGAAAGGTATAAGGTTGTCTTGGATTGTGATTCCAAGCAAGCTGTGTTCGCAGATGACGGTGACACATGGATCTTTCAGGGAGATAGAAAGATTCTTCCAACCTATCTTGTGTCAACTATGGTAGCTGAGAAGCTAATGAGACAAGCATTCTTTGCATTCTTGGCACATGTGGTATACACCAAAATGGAGAGCCCTAATATTTCTGAAGTTACGATAGTTAGGGAGTTTGAAGATGTGTTCCCTGAGGAACTTCCAGGTGTTTCTCCGCCCTGAGAGATTGATTTTGAGATTAAACTAATCCCAAGCATGAAACCAATAGCACAAACTCTATATAGAATGGCACCTGCTGAGATGGAAGACCTTAAGAAACAATTGTAGGAGTTGCTTGAGAAAGTTTTTATCCGACCGAGTACTTCACCATGGGGTGCTCCGGTTCTCTTTGTTAAGAAGAAGGACGGATCTATGCCGTTATGCATTGATTACAGATAGTTGAATAAAGTAACCATAAAGAACAAGTATCCTCTGCCAAGGATCGATGACCTCTTTGATCAGTTGTGTGGTGCAACTATCTTCTCTAAGATAGATCTGAGGTCGGGATATCATCAATTTCGTATCAAGGAGAGTGACATACCTAAGTCTGCCTTTAAGACAAGGTGTGGTCACTATGAGTTCATAGTTATGTCGTTTGGACTAACTAATGCACATGTTGCATTCATGGAACTCATGAATAGAATATTGCGGCCTTTTCTTGATCAGTTCATAGTAGTCTTCATAGATGACATCTTGACATATAGTAGAGATGCTCAACAACATGAGCAACACCTCCGTCAGGCTTTAACTTTGCTAAGAGAGCATAAGCTGTATGCTAAGTTTAGCAAATGCGAGTTCTGGTTACCAGAAGTTTCTTTTCTAGGACACGTAATATCTACCTCAGGTGTCCGTGTTGATCCTAAGAAGGTAGAATCTATCCTACAATGGGAACATCCAAAGACACCGATGGAGATACGCAGTTTCCTAGGACTGGTGGGCTATTACAAGAGGTTCATTCAAAACTTCAGTTCTATAGCTTTACCCCTAACCAAGTTGACCAGGAAGGAGATTCCTTTTGTTTGGAATGACAAGTGTCAAAATTCTTTCTAGCTGTTGAAAGAAATGTTAACAAGTGCACCTGTGTTGGTGTTACCTGAGCAAGGGAAGGGGTACATAGTTTTCTGTGATGCATTTAAGAATGGTCTAGGATGTGTGTTGATGCAGGATAATCAAGTAATTTCTTTTGCCTCTCGAAAACTTAAGAAACATGAGGAGAATTATCCGACACATGATCTAGAGCTAGATGTTGTGGTCCATGCTCTGAAGATCTGGAGACATTATCTCTATGGAGAAACATCCCAAATTTTCATAGACCATAAGAATTTAAAATATATCTTCTCACAATATGAGTTGAACATGAGACAACGCCGCTGGATGGAGTTAATCAAGGACTATGATTGTACAATTGATTATCATCCAGGGAAGGATAATGTAGTGGCTAATGCACTAAGTAGGAAATCATCATCACCAGCCTTAGATAAAGCACAGTTGAACTCCTTAGTGTGCTTTAAAAGAGATATGCTTATATCCTTGAGACAAAACAATATACAACTTAAGGTATCGTTGTTAGTCGGGTTGTTAGCTGAGATGCAAGTGAAACCTACTCTGAGACAACAGATTAAAGAAGCACAACAAGCTGATACTGTGGTTCAGCAGATCAGGTCAGAGTATGGTAGTGAGAAACGGGATGGCTTTCATGAGTCAGAGGATCAGGTAGTTTGTTACCATGGTAGGATGGTAGTACCTGATGCCAATGATTTAAAGAAGTTGGCCTTGGAGGAAGCTCATTCTTCGATGTATGAAATGCATCCAAGGAGCACCAAAATGTATTGTAACTTGAAGGATATGTATTGGTGGCCAGGATTGAAGAAGGATGTAGTTGAGTTTGTTATGCGGTGTCCGGTGTGTCAGCAGGTTAAAGCTGAACATTAAAAGCCCGTAGGAACAATGCAACCTTTGCCTATACCATAGTGGAAATGGGATCATGTGACCATGGACTTTGTTGTTGGTTTGCCTAGAACAACCAAAGGTCATGATTCCATATGGGTGATAGTTGATAGGTTGACTAAGACAACACATTTCCTTCCTGCCAAAACAACCTACACTGCTGAAAAGCTTGCACAGATATATATATCTAACATGCTACTTGAGTATTTCAGGAACAAGAATTCAAGGTGGTAGATAGCTAAGCTTGGAAGATCTATATGCACAAATTGCCTTATTTTTTCATGATTGTAACCAAATGTAAACTTGTACTAATATATAATGTACAAGTACTTAGATATCATGTAAATCAAGCGTTTAGATCTTCCCTATCCACTCAAAACACTAAGATAGGTCATCCCCTATGATAGCATCACAATGACACTTTTATACATACACTTATTACATGTCTAGATACACTAAAACAGGGACTCCCTTGGTCGAACTACTTCTCAACCAAGACACACTCGGTCAAACATCTTCTCGATCGAGAATCACCTGAGTCTATCCTTCGAGCATGTTCTATAGCCATTAGACTTGGTGGGAAAAAGTAGTTAGGAATTGAGTTGAACATTGCAATACACTTGCTCCAGACTTTCCCTCGGTTGATGACGACAAACTTCTCGACCGAGAAAGGTTCTGGCTGCACTTTTCAGAATTAATCAACTAGTCATTACAATGTAACTAGTGGATACCTAACGGCAAGTTGAGCACTAAGAACATCCTAGAAAGTGTCAAGAACATCCCTACACCCTTGTAAGCCATTCCTATAAAAAGGACATGACTTATGACACCAAAAACCACTTGATTACATATACTTGCAATTGAGAATCAATTCTTGTAAGCAATTGAGCAATCCTTCACTTGAAAAATTTCCATAAGCTGAGATTTTGTGTCCTATAGTCTAGCATCTCCTACCCATTACACTTTCACATTCATACACATTGGATAGGAGATCAAAACGCTTGATATAGGATTCAAGCCTCGTGCTAAAGTGGTAAAGTGTATCTTTCCTACTTCTTTCTTGTTCCTTCTTATTGCTTTGTATTCTCCTTTGCTACTCCTAGTTTGGAGAATGTGGAAAGGAGTATGTAGGAGCTTCTTCATGTGGAGAAGGTAGCTCAGCGGACTTAGGATTCTTCAAGAAGGTTGTCTCAATAGGAAGATACTTCAAGAGGAAGGCGACTTCAAGGGGGAGCTTGAAGTTACTTGAAGAGGAAGGTTGCTTCAGAGTTGGTGAGACTACTTCTAGGTGAAGGCTATCCTAAGGGTTGGGAAGGTACTTATGTACCATCCTCCAAAAAGGTAATAAAATACAAGTTCTTTCAAAATCCCAATTGGAAACAATTGGTTAGTTGTAGCATCCCTGACCTGGGTTATGAACTAACCCTAGGTGTTTTGCCTAAATATGTAATTAAATCCTTGTGATTAACTTTGGGCATGTAATTAAGTTCCTCAGAAACATATATTTCAATTTTGCTCCTTTATATATAAAGTTGTAGCATTGTTTTGTAATATAGGGATCTATGTGCAAATTACCCAGTTAAGGGATTAACTTGCAAATTGCTCATGTTGAGATGTTCCTCTGATGTTGAGACATCATGAGGATGGTTATGATGAAGTTTGAGGGATTTCCCAAGCTTGAGCTCCAAGCTGCAGCTATGGAAGCAACCCCTGTACTTGAAAACCCTAAATTGGTGTAAAGTGCAATTTACCCAATTTGAGGGGAGCAACTTGTAAAATACATCATCTAAAATATCTTTTATGACTCTTGGCATCATTTAGAAGAGAAATGATGAAAAGGTCACTTCATTTGAATAATCATATAATAAATGAACACCTTTGTGATTGAATAATCAAGGTGTAAGTACAACAGCCTTTTATATGTGTACTTTAGTAATGGGTTGATCTTCTTTGCCTTCAATTCTTGGCCTTAGAAGGAGTTTGTCCTTAGAAATAAGGGGTAGGGACAAGCAAAGAATAAAGGAAGGAATTAGATGAGAAATGGGATAAAGTAGAAGTTTTATGGAGAAATTTCACCTAAAATATATATACCACTTCCTTTGCAAGCAAAGGAACGTTTCTTTCATTCCCTCACTTATCCCCCTTGCTCAAACCGACTAAGGCAGAGCTATGGAGCATAGGAGAACGACCAGGGAGTTCAAGGTAAGTTTGGATCATCCCTTTTGCTTGAATTCATGGAGGAAACTCGATTTCAAGGTTGAATTCATGGCTAGCTCACCTAGCTTTATCTTTCTAGCCATTCCTTTCCAACTTTTCCTTGGAGAATTCACCTTGTCCGACCTGTGGAGCTCAAAGACGCCATTAAATACCTGAATCTTGGAAGCTTGGAGATCAAGGAACAACTTTTAGGTGGGTTTTATAACTCTAAACCTTATGCTTTGATTATACATCTTTTTCTATGCATATAGTTGCTAGTTCTTCTTCTTCTCTATCTTCCCTTGCATCCTTGCAAGCAAAATCGTGAAGAACGGCTACTGTTATTGAGGTAGAAGATAAGGGCGTTAATTCCTATGCTTATCCATGGATTTCCACTTTACCAAACGACCTCCACCAATTTCCCATACGGTTTACACAACCGTTTGGTGGGCAAACGGTTTCAGGGTCGTATGAAGGCAAACGGTCTTCAAGACCATTTGGTCGCGTTGACCAAGCAACGACCGTATGGGAATCTTGTTTATAATTATGTAGGTTAATCACCCAAAAATTTTGAGGGGTTAACTCCAAAGGAATCGTGAGATGTAAGCAAATCAATTTGGCAAATTCAATTGAATTAAGTTCTGATTCTCAATCTGTTTAATTTGCCCTTTTTGGGAAAACGGTCTCAAGACCATTTAAGATGGTTGACCAAGCGTTGACCGTTTGGGATTACTGTTCATAATGATGTTGATTAATGACTCACCAAATTTGATGGATTAATTCCAAACGAGTTATGAGTTGAAGGTTGATTAATAGGGAAAATTTGATGTTGATTTATAACTCTAAACCTTATGCTTTGATTATACATCTTTTTCTATGCATATAGTTGCTAGTTCTTCTTCTTCTCTATCTTCCCTTGCATCCTTGCAAGCAAAATCGTGAAGAACGGCTACTGTTCTTGAGGTAGAAGATAAGGGCGTTAATTCCTATGCTTATCCATGGATTTCCACTTTACCAAACGACCTCCACCAATTGCCCATACGGTTTACACAACCGTTTGGTGGGCAAATGGTTTCAGGGTCGTATGAAGGAAAACGGTCTTCAAGATCATTTGGTCGCGTTGACCAAGCAACGACCGTATGGGAATCTTGTTTATAATTATGTAGGTTAATCACCCAAAAAATTTGAGGGGTTAACTCCAAAGGAATCGTGAGATGTAAGCAAAATTATTTTTAGCAAATTCAATTGAATTAAGTTCTGATTCTCAATCTGTTTAATTTTCCCTTTTTGGGAAAACGGTCTCAAGACCATTTAAGATGGTTGACCAAGCATTGACCGTTTGGGATTACTGTTCATAATGATGTTGATTAATGACTCACCAAATTTGATGGATTAATTCCAAACGAGTTATGAGTTGAAGGTTTATTAATAGGGCAAATCCTAATTGAAATCAGTGTTGAAATTCCAATAAGTTAATTAGTGATTTTGGTTTGATTAGCCCAAACGGTCTCAAGACCGTTTGGGGAATCATCCAAACGGTCTCAAAACCGTTTGGGGATCACCCAAGACCGTTTATAGGTCTGGGGTCAAGTATAGTTGACCAATTGAAGGTCCAAAGGTACCAAATCATATTGCAATTAAGTATTGATGTGATGATAAACTCAATACATCAAACCTTGATGAAATTTCACTAGAGTCCAAAGGATGGATTGGCAAACGGTCTCAAGACCATTTGGAACTCATCCAAACGGTCTCAAGACCGTTTGGTGTCAATCCAAGATAGTTTGGAGGTCTAGGGTTAAGGTAATTTGACCAATTGAGGGCCCAATTACAGTGGGTTATTGAAATAATCAAATTGCTGATTTGTGACTTAATTAAGGTTCAACCCCTATCAAATCAACTTAGATTTTGATGACTTCTTGGGAAAACGGTCTCAAGACCGTTTGGAGGTTATCCAAATGATCCCAAGACCGTTTGGGCCAAGGTTGAGCCCGATTGGAGGTCAATTGATGGGATCAACTTCGATTTGATTCACATTGTTGAGTGTTGATGGTTGAATGTTTATAGACCTTAATTGAACCAAATCCAACCCTAATTGGACATCAATTGAGGGTCAATTGAGTGACCAATTGTTTAAGGATAACCCTAATTGTCTCAATTGATAAGTGGCTAACAAGGATTTGGCCAATTGAAGGCTTCAACATAGAAAACCCCAATCGTTTATAACCTTTAATCCACCTTTGAGGTCCAAACGGTTTGAGCCCATTTGGACCAAACGGTCTCAAGACCGTTTGAGGCCAAACGGTCTCAAGACCGTTTGGGCTCAAACGATCTCAAGGTCGTTTGGACCAATCGATCTGAAGATCGTTTAAGATCAAACGGTTTCAAACCGCATAAGCTTCAAACGGTTTGAAAGTCAACTCTCCCCAAACGGTCAACACACCCAAACGGTCTCAAGACCGTTTGGTGGTTGAAGGTTGAAACCGTTTGAAGGTTTTCAAGGTTTTATATACTTAATCACTCGAAGGTGTAAATGGTTCAATGGTGATCTAATCTAAACCCTAATAGTAACTTAGGACATTAAGGGACTAAATGACTAATGAATTGACCCATGATGACGATCAATGGGTAATTTACCAAAATGTCCTTGAAGGGTTCAATTGAGTAATACCTTGTTCTAATCAAACCCTAATCACATGATAGTGGTGATTTGGCTTATGATAGTCAATAAGGACTAAACCAACCTAATCTAGAGTGATGTCATCATCACCTATGAGTAAGAAGAGAGAGAAGATCCCAATTATGGTTGAAATCCAAGTAATGTACCTTCAATATATATATGAATGTGCATGATTAGGGTATGATCCACCTATGTGAGATCATGGAAACCCTAATTATGATAATTAGTGAATCTTAACCTAACTTGAGGGCATTAATGATGATGTTCCTCATACATGATGATGTTATGAGTTCATTTTACCATAATGTGAAAAATAAACCCTAATTCTAGGGTGATGGCATGTAATGTGAATAATAAACCCTAATTCTAGGGTGATGGCATGTAATGTGAATAGTAAAACCTAATTGATGAGAATCAGGGAACTTAGCTCTTATAGAAAGAGTGGAAAGTATAATTCTTGATTTGAATTGCTTTTATCAGTTGAATTAACCTTGCAGGTTCTGATATGAAGATGATCATATCCAGGTATGGATGATGATGCTATATTCATTGAAAGCATGTTGTTAGCTTTATGAATAGTAAAATATCTTGATGCCTTGTCAATGGCAACCTATGAATTAAATGGGCTGTGAGAGCCATAATTACCATCAAGGTCATGCTTTAGAGATGGCTTGTGATGAAGGTATTGAGATATGATGATTGATGAGAGTTAGGCTTGTTACATTTAGTATTCTCATTTCATAGCTGTTATGCTAATGTTATTGTTTGAAGAACAATGTATGATGTTAAAAGAATACTGAATGTACCTAACTCATCAAGTGTAATGTAGAGCCCTGATCATATATCCATCATTGTCAGAGATCAAATGATGGTGAAACAGGTTTTCCTAAGGGAACTCCTGGATCACATACTTTTGAGTATGTGGGGTATATGGATGTGTAGAACCTTACATCCTAGTGTAGGTGTTTGATGTAGATGTGTAATCCATCAATCCTTCACTACAATCCTATACCGTATTAGTGGATGGTAAACATAAAACCTCCTGATGACGAAGAAAGCACAGATATCCATATCAGTGGAAGATAAACATGAAATCTCCTGATGACGAAGAGAGTACAGAACGCCACTGTAACTCTAAAATAGCAAAGGACCAGATTACCCTGGTAAGCTATTATAGTAGAGGCACGAGATGTCCTACAAGTAATCCTCTTACTGACTGAGGAAGGTGAAGGTCATGAGAATCTGACTCTTTCGATGACCTAGTATGATACCGAGGCACTTAGCAGTGATTGGTTAGAGTATGAGTGGTAAACCTCATCTCCACAGGGCATAAAAGTAATGTTTGAAAAACATAATCCACAGTGTAGCACTCCTGTTATAGATAACTACGAGTTGATTGATTGATGTTACACTGTATAGTGCAAATGTCTTCATGTTTCATAACTGTTGAACTCATGCTTACTATTATATCTGATGTTGAATACTTTGAAGCTTTTACTGCTTAAGTTATTCTTAAAGGTGCTATAATAAAGCTTCTGGAGGAGAGTTATAACTCTCGCTGGGACAATTATGTAAAATTGTCTCACCCCGTAGTCTTCAACGTTTTAGGTGGACGTCGAGGACGGAGGAACAGGTCTACATGTGACCAGTCCCAGCAGCAGCAGCAGCAGCACCAGGGGCAGCAGTGAAATCTCAGGTGGAGATTTAGCCTGCCATGTGGTGTAGTTAGAGTCAGTCCTATGTGTCCTCTGTACTCTCAGGTCTTGGAGTCCTTTGGTCTGAGATTTTGGTTATGAGTTCTTGAGATTTTGTATCATGTTGTATATAATTACTCAAGAAGTAATTATCTGAGATGTAAACAATTTATCTCCTTTTATGAAGGAAGTTTTATGGGTTCAATGCTTTATCTCAAAAAATTTTAATTTC
Source organism: Alisma plantago-aquatica (assembly GCA_963693085.1). NCBI lineage: Eukaryota > Viridiplantae > Streptophyta > Magnoliopsida > Alismatales > Alismataceae > Alisma > Alisma plantago-aquatica. Next base: position 813,215,286 of record OY856411.1, read on the forward strand.
CGCTGATTTTTGGTATTCCGCTGCTAATCGAATCGCTTCCGCTAAGTTTATATCGTGGTTTGGAGATCAGAGCCCACAATTAAGTGGTATCAGAGCTCTAGGTTCGCTGAGTCTACAGAGGCATAAGACTTAGGATGTCGAGTCTATCCTTAGTATCTCTTCCTTATCTAATAGAATCTTCTGCTCCTCAGGAGAAGAAGATATATAAGGATGGAAGAGCCACATGATGAGTACGTGGCAGAGAGTAGTGCTAGTGCACCTCAAGGCGGTGCAAGGGTTCCAGAAATAGAACAACCTACACCTGAACCACCCCAGTTTGACCCAGCTGATATGGGTAACCCAGCAGTTCAGACGATGTTTGGGCAGTTTATGACTGCCATGACACACATCACCGACAGGATGCCCATGCCTGCACCTAGGGCACCTGCCCAGCCTGAAGGACAAGGTATCCGTAAGACGTTCGAGCGAATTCGTCGTGTCAGAGCAACCGAATACTTTGGAACAGCTGATCCTGCAGATGCCGATCTGTGGTTGACCGAATTGGAAAAAGCCTTTAGAATCCTCAACATCCCAGAAGCTCAGAAGGTTAGACACGCTGTCTATCTTCTCAAGGGAAGTGCTGGTCACTGGTGGACCATAGAAGAGTAGAAGAGGCCTGGAGTGGAGATCTCGTGGGAAGATTTCCGTCGGGAATTTATCAATAGATATTTTCCAAAGACCTTCCTAGATGAGAAGATCTCTCAGTTTGAGAGACTGAGGCAGGGCATGATGAACATTAGTGAGTATGAAGCTAAGTTCATGGAGTTACTGCGGTTTTGTCTGCACATGGCTGCCACAGAAGAAGAAAGAATCAGAAGGTTCGAGAAGGGTTTAAACGCTGACTTGACTACTCCCGTGTCTGCCCTAGAGAATCGGGAGATGTTTGCTACCTTCGTTGAGTCAGTCAGAAGGATAGAGAAATCCGTAGTCGAGAAGAGACAAAACCATAAGAGATATCTACAGTTCCAGGGTTCTTCATCTAGAGACTTTAAGAATCCTAGATTCTCTACACCTACACCTCCACCACCCAGAACGAGTGCTCAGACACAGTGGTCACCGAGTAGAGGCAGGGGACAAAGCCTACCTCAACAAGAGACTCACAGTTCTGCATCAATGTCAGTTACTGGACCACCAAGACCACAACAATTGGAAAGAAGTTGCTACAACTGTGGGAAGGTGGGACACTTGATGAAGGACTGCCGATCTAGACCTGTCAGTATGACACAACCTTAGAGACAGAGTCAACAGGGATCATAGAGAAGACAATCTCAAGGAGCAGCTCGAGGGCGCGGGCAAGCATCTCAAGCTGGATCATCAGCACCACCTCAACACCAGGCGACAACAAGGTTCTATGCTATGAACCCCCCTGATGCAGTGGTCAATCCACGGGTAGTGGCAGGTCAGATGGAACTTTTATATTCTTATATGTCTAAATCCTGTGTGGTATCTGTTCTGATTGAACCGGGTGCTACGCACTCCTTTGTCACTCGGAGAGTGATTCGTAACTACAATATGACGGTTAGTCATAGGGCAGATAGTTTGTTGTTGGAGACTCCGTTGAGTGGGTTTGCCGTTTTGCAGGAGGTATGTTCTCCCTGCATCCTCTTCTTTTCTGATCATCACATTCAAGTGTACCTTATACCACTTGATATGCAAGGATTTGATATAATCCTCGGGATGGATACCTTAGAAAGGTATAGAGTTGTCTTGGATTGTGAATCCAAGTTGGTTGTGTTTGCTGATGAAGGAAACACATGGATCTTTCAAGGTGAAATAAAGATTCTGCCCACCTGTCTTGTATCAGCTATGGTTGCTGATAAGCTGTTGAGGCAAGGATGTTATGCATTCTTGGCCCATGTGGTAGATGTTACCAAGGAAAGTTCCAATCCTACTGAAGTTCCCATAGTCAGGGAATTCGAGGATGTGTTTCCGGAAGAACTTCCAGGTATACCACCGCCTCGGGAAATTGATTTTGAAATTAATTTGATCCCAGACACGAAACCTATAGCCCAGACACCATATAGGATGGTGCCTGTTGAGATGGCAAAACTCAAGAAACAGCTTCAAGAGTTACTTGAGAAAGGTTTTATCCGACCGAGCACTTCACCTTCGGGTGCTCCGGTTTTGTTTGTTAGAAAGAAAGATGGGTCAATGCGGTTGTGCATTGATTATAGACAACTCAATAAAGTAACGATAAAGAATAAGTACCCTCAGCCGAGGATTGATGATCTCTTTGACCAGTTGCGTGGTGCAACCGTCTTCTCAAAGATAGACCTGAGGTCTGGATATCATCAACTCCGTATTAAGGGTAGTGACATATCCAAGTCTGCCTTTAGGACAAGATATGGTCACTATGAGTTCACGGTTATGTCATTTGGACTAACCAATGCACCAGCTGCATTCATGGAACTCATGAATAGAGTTTTTCGACCCTTCCTTGATCAGTGTGTTGTCGTCTTCATAGATGACATTCTGATCTATAGTAAGGATGCTCAGCAGCATGAACAGCATCTTCGCCAAGCTTTGACCTTGCTAAGAGAACACAAGCTGTATGCTAAGTTTAGCAAGTGTGAGTTCTGGCTGCCGAAGGTATCTTTTCTTGGACATGTGATATCTGCATCGGGAATTCGTGTTGACCCTACAAAGGTAGAATCTGTTCTACAGTGGGAACAACCGAAGACGCCTACGGAGATTCGAAGCTTCTTGGGGTTAGCAGGCTATTATCGAAGGTTCATTAAGAATTTCAGTTCCATAGCCTTACCCTTGACTAAGTTGACCCGAAAAGATGTTCCTTTTGTTTGGAGTGATAAGTGTCAGCAATCTTTCCAGCTGTTGAAGGAGAAGTTGACAAGTGCACCCATACTTGTGCTACCTGAGCAAGGCAAAGGATATATAGTTTTCTGTGATGCTTCTAAGAATGGACTAGGGTGTGTGTTGATGCAGGATAAACAAGTAATTTCTTTTGCTTCTCGACAGTTTAAGAAACACGAAGAGAATTATCCGACACACGATCTGGAGTTAGATGCTATAGTTCATGCCCTGAAGATCTGGAGACATTATCTTTATGGAGAGACGTTTCAGATTTTCACTGACCATAAGAACCTTAAGTATATCTTCTCTCAGCATGAGCTTAACATGAGGCAACGTCGCTGGATGGAGTTAATCAAGGACTACGATTGTACAATTGATTACCATCCAGGGAAGGACAATGTTGTTGCAGATGCCTTGAGTAGGAAATCAACAACATCAACCATGGATAGAGTACAACTAAACTCTTTAGTATGCTCTAAGAGAGATATGCTTATCTTTTTAAGGCAAGACAATGTACAGTTGAAGGTATCATTGTTAGCCGGGTTGATGGCTGAGATGCATATTAAACCTACCCTAAGAGAGCAGATTAAGGAGGCACAACATGTTGATGCTATAGTTCAGCAGATTAGATCAGAGTATGGAAATGAGAAGCGAGATAGTTTCCATGATTCAGATGATCATGTAGCATGTTATCACGGGAGGATGATAGTGCCGGATGTGGATAACTTGAGGAAGTTAGTCCTGGAAGAAGCTCATTCTTCAATGTATGCTATGCATCCAGGAAGCACCAAGATGTATCGAAACTTGAAAGATATGTATTGGTGGCCTGGAATGAAGAAGGATGTTGCAGAGTTTGTTCTGAAGTGTCCTGTGTGTCAGTAAGTTAAAGCTGAACACCAGAACCCTGCAGGAATAATGAAACCTTTACCCATACCACAGTGGAAGTGGGACCATGTTACCATGGACTTTGTTGTTGGCCTACCCAGGACAAGCAAAGGACATGATTCCATTTGGGTAGTTGTTGATAGGTTGACTAAGACAGCGCATTTCTTACCTGTCAAAACAACCTATTCTGTGGAGAGGTTATCACAGTTGTATGTTCAAGAGATAGTGTGTTTGCACGGAGTTCCTATCACTATAGTTTCTGACAGAGGTCCCCAGTTTACAAGTCGTTTTTGGGAGCAGTTACACAGATCCTTAGGCACCAAGCTAAGGTTTAGTACGACCTTTCATCCACAGACTGATGGATAGTCGGAAAGGACCATACAGACCTTGGAAGACCTGTTGAGAGCATGTGTTCTCCAGTTTACCAGAAGTTGGGATCTACACCTAAGCTTGATAGAGTTTGCTTATAACAATAGCTATCAGCATAGTATTGATATGGCACCTTATGAAACCTTGTATGGTAGACGTTGTAGATCACCCTTGTGTTGGTATGAGATTGGTGAGCATCGATTGTTAGGACCTGATCTTGTGCAGCAAACTACAGAAAAGATTAAGGTAATACAACAAGATTAAGACTGCACAGGATATGCAGAAATCTTATGCTGACAAGCATCGTAGACCCTTAGAGTTCCAGGTCGGAGACAGAGTGTATCTCAAAGTCTCGCCTTGGAAAGGAGTTCTTCGTTTTGGAAGAAAAGGGAAGTTAGCTCCTAGATTTATGGGGCCTTATCCAATCATTGAACGGATTGGAAAGGTAGCATATAAACTAGAGCTGCCACCAGAGTTACAGAGGTTACATCCTGTGTTTCACATTTCTATGCTAAAGAAATGTCACCCAGACACTGAGTCAGTTCTACAACCTATGGAGGTAGAATTGAATGATGATATAACTTATGAGGAAGGACCGGTGTCAATCCTTGATAGCAGAATTAAAAAGTTAAAGAAGAAAGATTTAAGCCTTTTGAAAGTCCTCTGGAACCACCGTGGTGTTGAAGAAGCCACTTGGGAACTAGAGGACGAGATGAGAAGGAAATACCCTGCCCATTTCTCTTAATACGTTTTATCGATTTCGAGGACGAAATCCTTGTAAGGGGTGGATAATTTGTAACATCCCTGACCTGGGTTATGAACTAACCCTAGGTGTTTTGCCTAAATATGTAATTAAATCCTTGTGATTAACTTTGGGCATGTAATTAAGTTCCTCAGAAACATATATTTCAATTTTTCTCCTTTATATATAAAGTTGTAGCATTGTTTTATAATATAGGGATCTATGTGCAAATTACCCAGTTAAGGGATTAACTTACAAATTGCTCATGTTGAGATGTTCCTCTGATGTTGAGACATCATGAGGATGGTTATGATGAAGTTTGAGGGATTTCCCAAGCTTGAGCACCAAGATGTAGTTGTGGAAGCAACCCCTGTACTTGAAAACCCTAAATTGGTGTAAAGTGCAATTTACCCAATTTGAGGGGTGCAACTTGTAAAATACATCATCTAAAATATCTTTTATGACTCTTGGCATCATTTAGAAGAGAAATGATGAAAAGGTCACTTCATTTGAATAATCATATAATAAATGAACACCTTTGTGATTGAATAATCAAGGTGTAAGTACAATATCCTTTTATATGTGTACTTTAGTAATGGGTTGATCTTCTTTGCCTTCAATTCTTGGCCTTAGAAGGAGTTTGTCCTTAGCAATAAGGGGTAGGGACGAGAAAAGAAGAAAGGAAGGACTTAGATGAGAAATGGGATAAAGTAGAAGTTTTATGGAGAAATTTCACCTAAAATATATATACCACTTCCTTTGCAAGCAAAGGAACGTTTCTTTCATTCCCTCACTTATCCCCCTTGCTCAAACTGACTAAGGAAGAGCTCTGGAGCATAGGAGAATGACCAGGGAGTTCAAGGTAATTTTGGATCATCCCTTTTGCTTGAATTCATGGAGGAAACTCGATTTCAAGGTTGAATTCATGGCTAGCTCACGTAGCTTTATCTTTCTAGCCATTCCTTTCCAACTTTTCCTTGGAGAATTCACCTTGGCCGACCTGTGGAGCTCAAAGACGCCATTAAAGACCTGAATCTTGGAAGCTTGGAGCTCAAGGAACAACCTTTAGGCGGGTTTTATAACTCTAAACCTTATGCTTTGATTATACATCTTTTTCTATGCATATAGTTGCTAGTTCTTCTTCTTCTCTATCTTCCCTTGCATCCTTGCAAGCAAAATCGTGAAGAACTGCTACTGTTCTTGAGGTAGAAGATAAGGGCGTTAATTCCTATGCTTATCCACAGATTTCCACTTTACCAAACGACCTCCACCAATTGCCCATACGGTTTACACAACCGTTTGGTGGGCAAACGGTTTCAGGGTCGTATGAAGGCAAACGGTCTTCAAGACTGTTTGGTCGCGTTGACCAAGCGATGACCGTATGGGAATCTTGTTTATAATTATGTAGGTTAATCACCCACAAAATTTGAGGGGTTAACTCCAAAGGAATCGTGAGATATAAGCAAATCAATTAGCAAATCCAATTGAATTAAGATCTGATTCTCAATCTGTTTAATTTGCCCTTTTTGGGAAAACGGTCTCAAGACGGTTTAATATGGTTGGGCAAGCGTTGACCATTTGGGATTACTATTCATAATGATGTTTATTAATGACTCACCAAATTTGATGGATTAATTCCAAACGAGTTATGAGTTGAAGGTTGATTAATAGGGCAAATCCTAATTGAAATCAGTGCTGAAATTCCAATAAGTTAATTAGTGATTTTGGGTTGATTAGCCCAAAAGGTCTCAAGACCGTTTGGGGAATCATCCAAACGGTCTCAAAACCGTTTGGGGATCACCCAAGACCGTTTAGAGGTCTGGGGTCAAGTATAGTTGACCAATTGAAGGTCCAAAGGCACCAAATCATATTGCAATTAAGTATTGATGTGATGATCAACTCAATAGATCAAACCTTGATGAAATTTCACTAGAGTCCAAAGGATGGATGGGAAAACGGTCTCAAGACCGTTTGGAACTCATCCAAATGGTCTCAAGACCGTTTGGTGTCAATCCAAGACCGTTTGGAGGTCTAGGGTTAAGGTAAGTTGACCAATTGAGGGCCCAATTACAGTGGGTTATTGAAATAATCAAATTGCTGATTTGTGACTTAATTAAGGTTCAACCCCTATCAAATCAACTTAGATTTTGATGAATTCTTGGGAAAACGGTCTCAAGACCGTTTGGAGGTTATCCAAACGATCCCAAGACCGTTTGGGACAAGTTTGAGCCCGATTGGAGGTCCATTGATGGGATCAACTTCGATTTGATTCACATTGTTGAGTGTTGATGGTTGAATGTTTATAGACCTTAATTGAACCAACTCCAACCCTAATTGGATATCAATTGAGTGTCAATTGAGTGACCAATTGGTTAAGGATAACCCTAATTGTCTCAATTGATAAGTGGCTAACAAGTATTTGGCCAATTGAAGGCTTCAACATAGAAAACCCCAATCGTTTATAACCTTTAATCCACCTTTGAGGTCTAAACGGTTTGAACCCATTTGGACCAAACGGTCTCAAGACTATTTGGATCCAAATGGTCTCAAGACCGTTTGGGGCTAAACGGTCTCAAGACCGTTTGGGCTCAAACGATCTCAAGGTCGTTTGGACCAATCGATCTCAAGATCGTTTAAGATCAAATGGTTTCAAACCGCATAAGCTTCAAACGGTTTGAAAGTCAACTCTCCCCAAACGGCCAACACACCAAACGGTCTAAAGACCGTTTGGTGGTTGAAGGTTGAAACCGTTTGAAGGTTTTCAAGGTTGTTTATACTTAATCACTCGAAGGTGTAAATGGTTCAATGGTGATCTAATCTAAACCCTAATAGTAACTTAGGACATTAAGGGATTAAATGACTAATTAATTGACCCATGATGCCGATCAATGGGTAATTTACCAAAATGTCCTTGGAAGGGTTCAATTGAGTAATACCTTGTTCTAATCAAACCCTAATCACATGATAGTGGTGATTTAGCTTATGATATTCAATAAGGACTAAACCAACCTAATCTAGAGTGATGTAATCATCACCTATGAGTAAGAAGAGAGAGAATATCCCAATTATGGTTGAAATCCAAGTAATGTACCTTCAATATATATATGAATGTGCATGATTAGGGTATGATCCACCTATGTGAGATCATGGAAACCCTAATTATGATAATTAGTGAATCTTAACCTAACTTGAGGGCATTAATGATGATGTTCCTCATACATGATGATGTTATGAGTTCATTTTACCATAATGTGAAAAATAAACCCTAATTCTAGGGTGATGGCATGTAATGTGAATAATAAACCCTAATTATAGGGTGATGGCAAGTAATGTGAATAGTAAAACCTAATTGATGAGAATCAGGGAACTTAGCTCTTATAGCAAGAGTGGAAAGTATAATTCTTGATTTGAATTGCTTTTATCAGTTGAATTAACCTTGCAGGTTCTGATATGAAGATGATCATATCCAGGTATGGATGATGATGCTATATTCATTGAAAGCATGTTGTTAGCTTTATGAATAGTAAAATATCTTGATGCCTTGTCAATGGAAACCTATGAATTAAATGGGCTGTGAGAGCCATAATTACCATCAAGGTCATGCTTTAGAGATGACTTGTGATGAAGGTATTGAGATATGATGATTGATGAGAGTTAGGCTTGTTACATTTAGTATTCTCATTTCATAGCTGTTATGCTAATGTTATTGTTTGAAGAACAATGTATGATGTTAAAAGAATACTGAATGTACCTAACTAATCAAGTGTAATATAGAGCCCTGATCATATCATTGTCAGAGATCAAATGATGGTGAAACAGGTTTTCCTAAGGGAACTCCTGGATCACATACTTTTGAGTATGTGGGGTATATGGATGTGTAGAACCTTACATCCTAGTGTAGGTGTTTGATGTAGATGTGTAATCCATAAATCTTTCACTACAATCCTATACCGTATCAGTGGATGGTAAACATAAAACCTCCTGATGATGAAGAAAGCACAGATATCCGTATCAGTGGAAGATAAACATGAAATCTCCTGATGACGAAGAGAGTACAGAACGCCACTATAACTCTAAAATAGCGAAGGACCAGATTACGCTGGTAAGCTATTATAGTAGAGGCACGAGATGTCCTACAAGTAATCCTCTTACTGACTGAGGAAGGTGAAGGTCATGAGAATCCGACTCTTTCGATGACCTAGTATGATACCGAGGCACTTAGCAGTGATTGGTTGGAGTATGAGTGGTAAACCTCATCTCCACAAGGCATAAAAGTAATGTTTGAAAAACATATTCCACATCGTAGCACTCCTGTTACAGATAACTACGAGTTGATTGATTGATGATACACTGTATAGTGCAAATGTCTTCATGTTTCATAACTGTTGAACTCATGCTTACTATTATATCTGATGTTGAATACTTTGAAGCTTTTACTACTTAAGTTATTCTTTAAGGTGCTATAATAAAGCTTCTGGCGGAGAGTTATAACTCTCGCTGGGACAATTATGTAAAATTGTCTCACCCCGTAGTCTTCAACTTTTTAGGTGGACGTCGAGGACGGAGGAACAGGTCTACAGGTGACCAATCCCAACAGCAGCAGCACCAGGGGCAGCAGTGAAATCTCAGGTGGAGATTTAGCCTGCCATGTGGTGTAGTTAGAGTCAGTCCTATGTGTCCTCTGTACTCTCAAGTCTTGGAGTCCTTTGGTCTGAGATTTTGGTTATGAGTTCTTGAGATTTTGTATCATGTTGTATATAATTACTCAAGAAGTAATTATTTGATATGTAAACAGTTTATCTCCTTTTATGAAGGAAGTTTTATGGGTTCAATGCTTTATCTAAAAATTTTTTAATTTCCGCTGATTTTTGGTATTCCGCTGCTAATCGAATCGCTTCCGCTAAGTTTATATCGTGGTTTGGAGATCAGGGCCCACATTAGTGGACTTACTCCCTTAGTTTTTGCTAAGGGTGGAACCACTCTAAATGCCTTTGTCTCCTTCTCCAATGTCTCTGTGGTTTCTTGGTTGAATTAATTTTAAAACTATCATAAAACCCTATTCACCCCCCTCTAGTGTTTTTCAGTTGGTATCAAAGAATGATTCAAGGAACTTTTACAAGTCTTGAAGAAAATGGGGGATGGGGTACAAAACAAACTCAAATTGGAAGGAACACTTGTAGCTCGGCCTCCACCATTTGATGGCACCAACTACAAATATTGGAAGAGGAGGATGCAATTCTACTTTCAAGGGATTAGCTAGGATCTTTGGATAATGGTTTCAAATACCTACACTCTTCCTCAAACGGAGTATGCTACATGGGATGCAAATACGGTAAAATTAGCCCAATTGAATGCAAAAGTTGTAAGTATCCTTTATTGTTCAATTTCCATAGGTGAGTTTAATAGAATATCAAATTGTGAAACTGCATATGAAATATTGCATAGACTCTCTATTACTTATGAAGGAACTGTTCAAGTAAAGAACTCCAAAATTAGTATGCTTAAAAAAAAGTTTGAGCAATTTCGTATGGAACCAAATGAGTCTATTAGTGAAATGTATGCAAAGTTTTCTTTCATTGTTAATGGTTTGAATGCATTAGGGAAAGCCATTAGTGAAGAGGATCAAGTGTCTAAAATTCTTAGGTCTCTTCCTCCCAAGTACAAGCCTAAGGTGACTGCAATTGAAGAAACCAATGGCCTCACCCGACTAAGGATGCAGCCACTCATTGGCAACCTAGAAGCACATGAAGCAACCTTGGAGGAGGAAGAAAGACGGGAGCGTGAACTTTAAGAAGGAAGAAAGAAGGACATGGCTCTAAAGGCTACAAAGGTCATCACTCAAGAAAGTGATGAGACAAGTGATGGAGATTGTAACGACCCTCAAAATTTAGTCCCAAAAATTTTTGTTATTTAATAAAGGCGAAACCCTAAATTGAAAGAATCCATTTTTCATATGATGACTTAAGTACAGACCATGCTTAATTCGTATTCAAAATGAGCTAAATGTGCCAAGTGGACCTAGAATGAAATCATTTACATCAATAATTAGTCATATTAATGTCATGTATAATGCATGAAAACTTAACCCTAATTATGCAACGGTGACTAGTTGGGATTTAATGATAGTTTGGATCTGTATACATGTATAACGTGTCCCACATGTTGGTATATGAGTAGATATTAGAATTATAGAGCTTCCCTCAGATTTTGGTAATAAAATTCCCTTTCAATGATTATTAATGTGTTAATTGCCCTAAGTAACTAATAATGTAAAACACATGTTTCCCTAACTCGTATCCAAAATCTAATTGGATAACTAGATTCCTCATGGTCGTATTAGCTTGCTCACCAAATTTGGTTACTTTTGGATAATCCTACATGCCCCAAATGTTATTAGCTAGAAATTAGTAGATAATGTTATTTATTTGAGAACTCAACTTAATAATACATGCGATTATCATGATTTGATCAAAGTTCTAGATTTCCGGTTGTCATCGTGGCTTAAGTGAACCGGGTCTTTGTGAGCCGTCAGATTAAAATACAAGGGAACTCCCTTCGTCCCCTACCTCCCACCTTGTCCGCGCGGAAGGGGGAACAGAACCCCAAACTCTTCGCCCGATGATAGCCCCTCTCTCCTCAACGGTTTCAATTTATCTCGATGCCAATAGAACTGGGAGATCTCCGCGAGCCTAGCGAGCCCTAGATCAACCCCTATAAGCACTCACAGCGGAAACACCCAACTGACCTTCCTCCTTCGTCGACGGCGCCACCATCTCTAGGCTGCGAGGGACCATAGTACCGAGAGACAACGATCTAAGAAGCATAACTGGACATCTTTTGACCTTCCTCCGCTTCCAATTTGGGTTGAACTCAACCAAGGAGCCGCCGCAGACTCGATCTACCTCACTGCCACCGGTGAGCTCGAGCATAGGGCTCCGACCTTTCCAGTTCAATTGTGCCTCAAGTAAGCTTCAAGACACTCCGTTGATTGTTTCTCATATGCACGTAGCCTCTCGACCTATCGCAGTTATGTACCCACCAACCCAATTTTAGGGTAGTGAAGCTCACCGCCGGCCAGGCTCATCAGCCACTTTTAGTTCACGGAAATCATTGCCTTAGACTCAGTAGGCTTATGCGAAGAGAACTGTGCTCTCGAATTTCATTTGTGGTTGCCATGCCATCCTTTCCAAGTTTGGGGTACATGCTCTGTAACTCACGGTTTGTAGAGAGGGTTGCAGGTTGTATTAGTCTTCCTTCCATGAGGAGTCTTCCCCTAGGTCCGTTGAGTCATAGGGAAGATACCTAGTCCCTTATTACGAGTTGTAGGCTCTGCTCTCTACTTTCACTTTCTCAGTTCCCTCTACCATGGCAGAAAGGTCTTCAGTGTTTCCAACCACCTAAGTACCCAAGTTCGGAGTCCCTGACCCCGGCCGACCATGGTGAAGTTAGTGGCCATGTTCTCCAATACTGGCTTTCCATTAATTAAAAGTTCAGCCACAAGAACGCCAAACCTGCTCCATTGTTCCCTGCTTGGTCTGGGTTGGAGCATGACGACTGACGATTTAGAAATAGTGTTTTCGTCTTCGTTTTGATGTATCTCCTGGTTTGATCTTGAGTGAATTGACTAATGTACCCTGTCACTCACATAGAGTTGTGCTTGACATGTGAGGGAAAGGTCGTCTTTTGACAGTCTAAGATTTTGTTTCTCAAGAATTTCCAGTAACGTTTTATATGGTTTTATCTCGACTAGGATAGGTTAGAATACATCAAATCTTTAGAAATTTATAGAAAATGCTACATGTGTCAGATTGCAACGACCCATATATGGATTTTGCTCAGTTTTTCGAGATCTAGATGATGGATAAGGTTCCAATTCCTGTTTTGTCTTGCTTTTCACGAAAAATCAGACTTAGTGTAATTAGGATTTAACAAGCCATTAAACTCTAGAAATCAAGTTATGGATTATTCATTAATGAATGATTATTGAATAAACAGGGTGATTAGGGTTACATCAACCCAAAGAAAACAACTAAAATCTCTCCTATGAGAGAGGTAAGAAGATTCATGCACTTTGAGTATTTAATATAAATTTTCAATCGCTTTATGTTTATTGTATCATTATGATCAAGTTAAACTATGTGCGTAGCCATGTACTTCAATTGGGGTACTTCTTGCTATAATTTTATTATATGATTCTTATGCTTTCAAGTTCTGTCTCCAAGAATTCATGTTATGATTATGGAAATCAAATTAAAGTTAATTATGTCAAGTTAATGACAAATCATGTAATAGGTTGTATTATGTTGTTCTCATCATGATAATGTTGATCCTATGTGCCTTATGAGCACCATTGGTGCAATTAATATCGAGGATACTATAATCAACTACCAAGATTTAGTTATGTGAATCCAAATCTATTGTTCAATTAGTATCATGTTTTTGTTCTCTTTTTCCAAATTATTATTTTGTCACAATGATACTCAATGCCGCTTACTCTAATGTGACTTTTATTTGCATGCATGGCTGGGGGCGCGATGCCCGCATGTACAGAACAACTCCAAGAATAAATCATATGGAGATCAAATCAAGAAATAGATCAAGGTTTCCAAAGGACACATATGGTGGGGTGCCATCTACAATAGACGATCCTGATGTTATAGATAACTTTATGTATTAATTATTTTTAATCATGTATATCCTAGTTAGCTTCAATTCAAGTAACCAATTGTGAACAATGTATAAATCAATTTCAATATCAATGCTCAGTGTTTGTTTACTTTATTTTCAATGTCTATCGTTGTTGTGGCATCCCTTTGAGCTATAGTAACCCCTGTTATGGAAAACATGGGTATTGCTTCCGTTGACACATGTATGCTTAATGGGGTGTTACAAAATGGTATCAGAGAAAATAAGTAGATGGCCACCATGTAGAAATCACATCCACATGTTCTAAGTCATAGGTATATAATATTAAGTTCAAGGTATGGGAAACCAAAGTAGGGTCTAGTCAGAAGACACAAGTTAGATAAGGGTTAGGGTTATGTGCCTAGATGTTTTAGATTTTGTGTTAACTTTGAATTTGTACATAGCATGTTCTCTCTTCTTCCCACGTGTTTGTGGTATGGGACACAGGCTCACGGGGTTTTGTAGAGAGAATGCTATGTGCAAAATCATACTTGTCTCGTCCTCTCAAGTGCATGTGGTATGGGACATATGCATGAGGGAGGTGCTGAGACAAGAGTTGACAATACAGTTTGAACCATATAGCTATATAGACATAATTAATTACATAATAAGACTAAATATGCATACAAGGGGTGGATAATTAGATAGGGATACGAAAGAAAAATGATGCACATGCTACTAAACAATGTTCTCTTCTATTTTATGATTATGTGTTCGGATTAAACATCATGTGTTATTTCTATGCTTATGACTTATGAAATTATGAAAAATCATGTCTATGTATAAGAAATCATGTTATGTTGATAATTGTCATCTCCATCATGTTATGTGAGCCTTAACCGGCCTTATGTGAGCCTTAACCGGCCTTATGTGAGCCTTAACCGGCCTTATGTGAGCCTTAATCGGCCTTATGTGAGCCTTAATTGGCCTTATGAGCTCTGTGGGAGCATTATGTGAGCCTTAACCAGTCTTATGTAAGCCTTAACCGGCCTTATGTGAGCCTTAATCAGCCTTATGTGAGCCTTAACCAGCCTTATGTGAGCCTTAATCGGCCTTATGTGAGCCTTAATTGGCCTTATGAGCTCTGTGGGAGCATTATGTGAGCCTTAACCGGCCTTATGAGCACTGTGGGTGCAATCCAGGAGAGTGACTATATCAACTCAAGTAAAATTCATGTCTAATATGAATTCATGTCAAGTTAATTAAGTTTTCATGTAATTATGTTAACTATGCGTAAGTCATGTCTTAAGTATGTTATTGAGATTATAAGATAATATTAGAGTTTTTACATGCACAAACTAAGTGAAACCCTAAGGTAGGTAGTACCTCATTATGATATGAAAATTTCGGGGATGAAATTTCTATAAGGTGGATAGGTTGTAACGACCCTCAAAATTTAGTCCCAAAATTTTTTTCTATTTAATAAAGGCGAAACCCTAAATTGAAAGAATCCATTTTTCATATGATGACTTAAGTACATACCATGCTTAATTCATATTTCAAAATGAGATAAATGTGCCAAGTGGACCTAGAATGAAATCATTTACATCAATAATTAGTCATATTAATGTCATGTATAATGCATGAAAACTTAACCCTAATTATGCAAGGGTGACCAGTTGGGATTTAATAATAGTTTGGATCTGTATACATGTATAACATGTCCCACATGTTGGTGTATGAGTAGATATTAGAATTATAGAGATACCCTCAGATTTTGGTAATAAAATTCCCTTGCAATGATTATTAATGTGTTAATTTCCCTAAGTAACTAATAATGTAAAACACATGTTTCCCTAACTCGTATCCAAAATCTAATTAGATAATTAGATTCCTCATGGTCGTATTAGCTTGCTCACCAAATTTGGTTACTTTTGGATAATCCTAGATGCCCCAAATGTTATTAGGAAGAAATTAGTAGATAATGTGATTTATTTGAGAAATCAACTTAATAATACATGTGATTATCACGATTTGACCAAAGTTCTAGATTTTCAGCTGTCATCATGGCTTAAGTGAACCGGGTCTTTGTGAGTCGTCAGATTAAAATCCAAGGGCACTCCCTTCGTCCCCTACCTCCCGCTTTGTCCGCGCGGAAGGGGGAATAGAACCCCAAACTCTTCGCCCGATGATAGCCCCTCTCTCCTCAACGGTTTCAATTTATCTCGATGCCAATAGAACCGGGAGATCTCCGTGAGCCTAGTGAGCCCTAGATCAACCCCTATAAGCACTCACAGTGGAAACGCCCAACTGACCTTCCTCCTTTGTCGACGACGCCACCATCTCTAGGCTGTGAGGGACCATAGTACCGAGAGACAGCAATCTAAGAAGCACAACTGGACATCGTTTGACCTTCCTCCGCTGCCAATTTGGGTTGAACTCAACCAAGGAGCCGCCGTGGACTCGATCTACCTCACTGCCACCGACGAGCTCGAGCATAGGGCTCCGACCTTTCCAGTTCAATTGTGCCTCAGGTAAGCTTCAAGACACTCCGTTGATTGTTTCTCATATGCCCGTAGCCTCTCGACCTATCCCAGTTATGTACCCACAAACCCAATTTTAGGGTAGTGAAGCTCACAGCCAGCCAGGCTTATTAGCCACTTTTAGGTCATGGAAATCATTGCCTTAGACTCAGTAGGCTTATGCGAAGAGAACTGTGCTCTCGAATTTCATTTGTGGTTGCCATGCCATCCTTTCCAAGTTTGTGGTACATGCTCTGTAACTCACGGTTTGCAGAGAGGGTTGCAGGTTGTCTTGGTCTTCCTTCCATGGGGAGTCTTCCCCTAGGTATGTTGAGTCACAGGGAAGATACCCAGTCCCTTATTATGAGTTGTAGGCTCTGCTCTCTACTTTCACTTTCTCAGTTCCCTCTACCATGGCAGAAAGGTCTTCAGTGTTTCCAACCACCTAAGTACCCAAGTTCGGAGTCCCTGACCCCGACCGACCACATTGAAGTTAGTGGCCATGTTCTCCAATACTGGCTTTCCATTAATCACAAGTTCATCCACAAGATCGCTGAACCTGCTCCATTGTTCCCTGCTTGGTCTGGGTAGGAGCATGACGACTGACGATTTAGAAATAGTGTTTTCGTCTTCGTTTTGATGTATCTCCTGGTTTGATCTCGAGTGAATTGACCACTGTACCTTGTCACTCACATAGAGTTGTGCTTGACATGTGAGGGAAGGGTCATCTTTTGACAGTCTGAGATTTTGTTTCTCAAGAATTTCCAGTAACATTTTATATGGTTTTATCTCGACTAGGATAGGTTAGAATACATCAAATCTTTAGAAATTTATAGAAAATGCTACATGTGTCTAATGACAACGACCCATATATGGATTTTCTCAGTTTTTCGAGATCTAGATGATGGATAAGGTTCCAATTCCTGTTTTGTCTTGCTTTTCACGAAACATCAGACTTAAAGTAATTAGGATTTAACAAGCCATTAAACTCTAGAAATGAAGTTATGGATTATTCATTAATGAATGATTATTGAATTAACATGGTGATTAGGGTTCCATCAACCCAAAGAAAACAACTAAGATCTTTCCTATGAGAGAGGTAAGCGGATTCATGCACTTTGAGTATTTAATATAAATTTTCAATCGCTTTATGTTTATTGTATCATGATGATCAGTTAAACTATGTGCGTAGCCATGTACTTCAATTGGGGTACTTCTTGCTATAATTTTATTATATGATTCTTATGCTTTCAAGTTCTGTCTCCAAGAATTCATGTTATGATTATGGAAGTCTAATTAAAGTTAATTATGTCAAGTTAATGACAAATCATGTAATAGGTTGTATTATGTTGTTCTCATCATGATAATGTTGATCCTACGTGCCTTATGAGCACCATTGGTGCAATTAATATTGAGGATACTATAATCAACTACAAAGATTTAGTTATGTGAATCCAAATCTATTGTTCAATTAGTATCATGTTTTTGTTCACTTTTTCCAAATTATTATTTTGTCACAATGATACTCAATGCCGCTTACTCTAATGTGACTTTTATTTGCATGCATGGTTGGGGGCGCGATGCCCGCATGTACAAAACAACTCCAAGAATAAATCATATGAATATCAAATAAAGAAATAGATCAAGGTTTCCAAAGGACACATATGGTGGGGTGCCATCTATAATAGAAGATCCTGATGTTATAGATAACTTTATGAATTAATTATTTTTAATCATGTATATCCTAGTTAGCTTCAATTCAAGTAATCAATTGTGAACAATGTATAAATCAATTTCAATATCAATGCTCGGTGTTTGTTTACTTTATTTGCAATGTCTATCGTTGTTGTGGCATCCTTTTGAGCTATAGTAACCCATGTTATGGAAAACATGGGTATTGCTTCCGTTGACACATGTATGCTTAAGGGGGTGTTACAGAGATGAGGGAGAAGAAGCTCTAATTGTAAATGGTAAGAAATATAGAAGATTTAAATCTAACAAAGTTATTGGCTCCTCTTCTTCTTCCTCTCTTAGGTGTTTTGAATGTGGAATGAAGGGACATCTTAAGAATGAATGTCCTAAAGCAAAGAAAGCTAAGAAAAGCTCATCGAAGAAGATGGGAGAAAAAGCATACAAAGTTGCATGGGATGAGTCAAGTGATAGTGAGAGTGGAGAAGAGAACGTGGAGTGTCTCATGGCCAAAGAAGATGATAATGATGATTCACAAGGGGTAAGCCTTTTTTATTTTCCAAAAGAAGATCTAATCGCTACTCTTCAAGATACATATGACAAATATGTTGATTGCAAAAAGAAACTAAATAAAGTTACTAAAACTAATGAGGATTTGTATGCTAAATTAAATAATATTGCTTTTGAAAAGGAAAGTATTATTTCTGAAAACTCTACCTTGAAATCATCTTTCAATGATTGCAATATGAATTTGTTTACTTTAGAAACAAACTATGTTCTTCTTTCTCAAGTAAAGGTTGAATTGCTTGTAAAACTAAATAATTTTTAGACTCAACCTCTCCTATGTACTCATCTAGATTATGATGATATTGTTAAATAAAGAGATGCTTTATCATTTGATCTAGATCAAGTAAAGTTAGATATCAAAAACAAAATAGATGAGGTTGCTAAGTTACAAAAAGAAGTTAGTAGCTTGAGAAATAATGGTATTCTTGATAAGATCCTAAAGAATTCTTCTGGTCATATTGGAAGAAGAGGCTTAGGATATGTTCCAAAAGAAAACTCTTATCAACCTAAACCTAGGAGAACTCAAGAACCCATGACCAAGATCATATTTGTACCCAAGAACACAACTCAAAATCTTAGAAAGAGAAACGAAATTGACTCCATTTGTTGTCACTATTGCTTGTGTCTTGGACATCATTCCTTCTCATGTCCTTACTAGAAAAAGGATGTTAAGTTAGTATGGATTCCAAGATCCCCAAAATAAACAATAAAAAAAATTGAGTTGAGATATGACCAAAGACTCTAATTGACTATCTTTATGTCTTATCTCAACTTAACATAATGAAACAACAAAATGACCAAAGTAATTTTATCCATAACTTGAATAAGCATATTTCTGAATGAATTTACAGAGATACTCTTAGTTGACAAATAATTTGACTGAAAATAAGTCAGTCGAGAAACTATTCGATTGACAAAGGCTCTATATTGAACCTGAAATAACTGACAAATCAGTAACTCACTCGGTCGAAAAAGAGTTCGACCGAGATATCATCCGATCGAAGATTAGTGGACCAAACCTAACACTATTTTAAGTAATAAATAGCAACTCACTCGATCAAAAAGAACTTCGACCGAAAATAAATCGGTCGAGAAATACTTTGACTGACATAAGTTCTGGAAAACCTATTTATATGATTCAGTTTTCTATTAATCTACCTAACCATAATGGACCATCACATGGCTACCAAAACCTATATTTTATTGCAGGATTGGGTGGTTGATAGTGGATGCTCCAAACACATGACCGACAACAAGGATGCTTTTCAAACTTTTGAAGAAAAGAAAAGTGGAACAGTCACTTTTGGAGACAATGCTAAAGGTAAAATTGTTGGAATAGGTAATATTGGTACAAACCCTGAAATAAAAAATATTTTACTTATTGATGGTTTGCACCATAACCTAATAAGTGTCATTCAACTATGTGATGTGGATATGATGTTTTATTCAATACAAATTGCTGCAAGTTACTAGTAGAAAACACTACCAATGTTGTGTATGAAGGAAAAAGAATTGGAAATCTATATATTCTTAGACCTAACTCTATGCAATCTGTAGTTGGAAAATGCTTACTTGCAAAAGATAGTTCTCTATAATTACGACATAGAAAATTGGGTCATGCTAGTTCACAATTTATTAAAAAGTTAGTTAAATATGATCTTATTCGTGGCTTGCCTAAGCTATCTTTTGATCAATCTAAAAATTGTGAACCATGTACTTTGAGTAAACAAACTAAAACTTCATTTAAACCCAAAAACATGCTCAGCACTAATAGATCATTAGAACTCATTCATAAGGATTTTGTTGAATATATGTTGCCCAACCACCTGATTTTGAAATTTTTGGTAAATATGATCATGTATATAAACTTAAGAAAGCGCTTTATGGGTAAAAACAAGCACCTAGAAATTGGTATGAAAGGATAAAAATTATCTCTTTGACAATAGTTTTTAAATTGGAAATTCAGATTCGACCTTATTTTTCAAAACATATGAATCAGACTTTCTCGTTGTTCAATTTTATGTTGATGATATTATCTTTGGTGCATCAAATGAATTCTTATGTAAACAATTCAGTGATATTATGCAAAAAGAATTTGAAATGAGTCTCATGGGAGAATTGACTTTCTTTCTTGGTTTTCAAATAAAGCAAACACCTACTGGGATTTTTATAAGCCAAGATAAGTATACAAATGAACTTTTAAAATATTTTGGAATGGAACATTGCAAACATGCTACCACACCAATGGGCACTTCTACTAAAATTGACAAGGATGAAAATGGGTAACCCGTTGATGATTCTTTGTATAGGGCCATGATTGGTAGTTTGCTTTACTTAACTGCTTCTAGACCATATATCATGTTTTCTATTGGACTTTGTGCTAGATTTCAATCAAAACCCATGTAAACTCATTTTCAAGCTGTCAAAAGGATTTTGAGATACTTAGCCGGTACTACAAACTATGGTTTATGGTATCCTAAAGTACATTCTTTGGATTTGAAAGCTTATACCAATTTCGATTATGCTGGTTGTTGAATTGACTGAAAGAGCACAGACGAAAGTTGTTTCTTATTAGGACGAGCCTTTGTATCATGGTTTAGCAAGAAACAAAACATGGTTGCCCTTTCTACCACTGAAGTTGAATATATGGCAGCCGGGTCTTGTTGTGCTCAAGTGCTTTATATGCAACAAGTTTTAAATGATTATGATTTTATATTTTCATCTACTCCTATCTATTGTGATAATACAAGTGCTATAAACTTGGCACATAATCCTATTCTACAAAGTCGTGCCAAACATATTGAAATCCACCATCATTTTCTAAGGGATCATATTTCTGAAAAACATATATCCCTGCATCATGTTGATATAGAAGATCAATTGCTTGATATTTTCATAAAACCACTTCCATTGGATCAATTTAATAACATAAGAAAGAAATTACTTATCACTCCTTTAGAAGATGTTTTCTTTGACATTTTTGCTTCTCCTTCTTAAAATTGGTTTGTTTCTCCGATCCTTACATTTTGGCTGTAAATGGACATCTTTTAGCTCGTTTAATTATCATATTGTAGGGGAGTACTAATTAAGGGGGAGTCTTAAAACATGTTTTTAACGGTTATCTTTTTTAAATGACAAATGGGAAGAAATAATATAAATCTTAAATACTCAATCAATGAGTTTCATACATACTCTCTTGGCTTCACATCAAATGTTGTATATTCCCTAAGGAGTTGGATTTTATGTTCCACACTTCTTTGGGAATAATAAGCACATATTCCATAAACAAGAGAAGGTATACACAAGGTAAACTTCAGGTATGAAACTCAATATGATTTAAGCTTATTTGATTTATATTTAGAAATGTTTGTCATCTTCAAAAAAGGGGAGACTGTTGGCTAAATGGACATCATCAAAATCCCTTTGTTTTGAAAATGACAAACATTTCATTCTTGTGAATCTAACGTGCTACTTGAGTATTTCAGGAACAAGAATTCAAGGTGGTGGATAGCTAAGCTTGGAAGATCTATATGCTTAAATTGCCTTATTTTTTCATGATTGTAATCAAATTTAAACTTGTACAAATATATAATGTACAAGTACTTAGATATCATGTAAATCAAGCGTTTAGATCATCCCTATCCACTCACATCACTTAGATAGGTCATCCCCTATGATAGAATCACAATGGCACTTTGATACATACACTTAGTACATGTCTAGATACACTAAAATAGGGACTCCCTCGGTCAAACTACTTCTCGACCAAGACACACTCGGTCGAACATCTTCTCGACCGAGAATCACCTGAGTCTATCCTTCGAGCAGGTTCTATAATCATTAGATTTGGTGGGAAAAAGTGGTTAGGAGTTGAGTTGAACGTTGCAATACACTTACTCCAGATTTCCCTCAGTCGACGAAGTTGTTGACCGAGAGACACTCAGACGACAAACTTCTCGACCGAGAAAGGTTCTGACTGCACATTTTAGAATTAATAAACTAGTCATTATAATATAATTAGTGGATACCTAACGGCTAGTTGAGCACTAAGAACATCATAGAAAGTGTCTAGAATGTCCCTAGACCCTTGTAAGCCATTCATATAAATAGGACATGCCTTAGGACACTCAAAACCACTTGAGTACACATATTTGCAATTGGGAATCAACTCTTGTGAGCAATTGAGCAATCCTTCACTTGCAAAACATTTCCATAAGCTGAGATTTTGTGTGGATAGCATCTCCTACCCACTACACTTTCACATTCATACACATTGGATAGGAGATTAAAACGCTTGATATAGGATTCAAGCCTTGTGCTAAAGTGGTAAAGTGTATCTTTCCTACTTCTTTCTTGTTCCTTCTTATTGCTTTGTATTTTCCTTTGCTACTCCTAGGTTCGAGGCTGCGGAAAGGAGGTTGTAGGAGCTTCTTTAGGCGGAGAAGGTATCTCAACATACATTGGATTACTTCAAGAAGGTTGTCTCAACGGGAAGCTACTTCAAGAGGAAGGCTACTTCAAGGAGGATCTTGAAGTTACTTCAAGAGGAAGGCTGCTTCAGGGTTGGTGAGACTACTTCTAGGTGAAGGCTATCCTAAGGGTTGGGAAGGTACTTGTATCTTATGTAACATCCTCCAAAAAGGTAATAAAATACAAGTGCTTTCAAAATCCCAATTGGAAATAATTGGGTAGTGGACTGACTCCCTTAGTTTTTGCTAAGGGTGGAACCACTCTAAATGCCTTTGTCTCCTTCTCCAATATCTTTGTAGTTGCTTAGTTGAATTAATTTTAAAACTATCATAAAACCCTATTCACCCCCTCTAGTGTTTTTCAAAACATAGGATCCTTTGGTTTGTATTCTCTCTCCAAAACTAATGGGACGGTTTCTAAGAGTCTTCATCGATTAGGGAAAGTAGGAAGTTGAGGGGGAGAGGGAACCGTACTGTTCCTGCTTCCCATCCATGGCCGAAAGTGGGAGACGACATGTGAATCGTCAGATCCCCGATCCATGGTCCAAAACAAGCATGTCACATTAGAAGGCTGAATCATAGCTTCCTTGTTCGATTAAATCTGCGACATTTAATGTAGTTCTATGAAACCCCTTTACTTTAGGAAAACCTTATTTAATTCATATCTCTTTATTCTTAATTCCGATTGGACCCAAATTTTAAAAAAATTCCATGATGACTTAAACTACTTGTGTGCCAAGTTTGCGACTCAAAATCAAAAGTACGAGGGACTTTTCTTCATATGCAAGTTCTCTCTTAATAAGGCATATTTTATACATATTTTCTCTCTCTTATTCTTTTATATCCTTTATTTGGATTCCTTTTACCATTAGAAACCATGTGAACTCGAAATCTAATCCATGATGAATAATCCATATTTCCCCATATTTCTTATATTTTCCTCTTAATCTTAAATTTCCTTCTTAATAATGTATTATTTGATTTCTTCTTTTTCTTTTAATCATATTGGACTCGTTAACATATTATGATCCACAAAATCATATTTATAAGAAAATATTGCAAAGGAAATCCATTCAATACACATAAATCATACAATTCTTGTAATCATACATTTATTGGGGAAATTGCATTTCCAACCATATGAACCCAAAAATTGGGGTTGTAACAGAACTGTAGGAAAGAGAATATGGAGAAGTGAAGGAAATTTGAAGTAGGGGGCCAAGGGATACACCGATGATGACCACTCAATGGCCACAACTGATGGCTTGGTTCCGTTGCCCTTGGGTCGAAGCAACAGTGTTGATGACCTCTTTTCCTCCTTCCTTCCTCTGTCGCAGGAGGAGCGGACGAGGTGGAATAGGCGGAGGTCTGAAAGTAGGACCGATGGAATCTCATCCATCATTCCTATCAGCCGGTGGGGGTAGACATCAGTTGATGGGGGCTTCTTCCTTTGGCTAGTTCCATCTGGTCAGTGGTGTCAGCTTGGGAGCAAGGTGCGCGACGATGACCCCTTCTATGCAGCTGGTCATCCTGTATTTATAGGAATCAACTTTGGTCCTTTATTGCGCCCCAAGCCCCCCAGGTACCAACCCTCAAGGAACATGCTCAACAATCCCAAGTACAGTACCTATCAGGGCCGCCATCAGATGTCAGTACAAGGCACACCATTGGCTAATGGGCATAGACGCTTCACCAAGTTATGCCCTCTGGTTCTCCATCGGTTGTTGGGCACATACACACTACCTAGTGATGCCCAAAGGTGCTTCATCTGCTGTTAGGTGTAGACACACCACCGGGTGATGCCTACAGGTGCGCCATCAGCTATCAAACTGGTGTAATTATCAACCGATGACACGATAGGGAGCTTCTAGGTAACATTCAGTGAGGATGAATCGATGGCTACTCAAGGGCCATCGGTTATAATCCTGTGATGGATTTGCTTTTGATGAACAAGATTCTAGTCCTTTGTTTTCATGGATCTGACGTCATTGCCATTGTCAAAATAAGGTAAGGGGAATATATGCAAGATAGGAGAGAAGTGGATATGAATTTTCCTAATTAGGGGAGTAATATGGATAAAAGGCATGTAATATCCTCAAAATTGGATGTTATCAAATATGCCAACTTTGCATTCACATAATGGGTCAGATACTTTAAGCTAAAATCACGACGTGAGCGACAAATATACAACCATCTATGCCTATGAGCTTCTACATACTAATGATTAAGTGTGAGTAGATGGACCTTGGGATGATATTTGGAAGCTAAAGGGGCCATCAAAGATCATGATGTTTATGTGGTTGGCTAGCCATGGATCTCTCATGATGAATGACAGGAGAAAGCAGCAGACATTCATAGACTCAACATTATGTCCTCATTGTGAATGCACAAAGGAATCCATGTGTTACGTGACTGCCGCCATGCTATGGATGTGTGGTACCAAGTTCAACCTATCGGGTCGAGTATGACATCTCAGAACGATGATATCAGGAACTGGCTAGGAATGAATCTGCAGAAGGGTGATGATTTGAAAAGGAAGTTTGTGGTCACCTGCTAGACTATATAGAAGGTGAGGAATAATTTAGTATTTGCGAAAGTCAATATGAATTCATAGTGGAAGGTCACTCGTATCAATTCCATGTATGACTCCATAAAAAAATGATGGTCCGCTACTAAAGGAAAGAAGTACTATGAGCATGAGGATGAATCAAAATGGGTCGACATATAGGAAGGTGATGCATGGGTTTTGAGTCGCTGTTACAGACTGATTTTATATGTGTTTTGTACACTTATATGTCATTTCTTTGTTTATATTTGCATAAATCACTATTGTTGGCCTATACACTCTATTTGCATCAAATCATGCTTATTCCATCATATTTTTATGATTTTATCCATTCCATGGACTTATATTCGATTTTCTGCATTTTTTCAGGTGTATTATGCATAGTGCGGAGTCGGTGCCACCGACCCTAGTAGTCGGTGCCACCGACGTGGCATCAGTGGCCAGGCAGAAATTGACCAAAGGAGTCGGTAGCACCGACCACTAAGTCGGTACCACCGAGACAAAGCTCTAGTGACAGATGCAATCACCCAGAGTTAGCTTCAGTGAGAAAGGGAGAAAACTCACCTCAGCTCCGTGCCACCGACATCCTAGTCGATGGCACTGACTCAGTCAGAGATCGGAAAAGGCTCGATACCATCGGTGCCACCAACCACCAAGTCGGTGCCACCGACTCTTTCAGATTTTAGCAATCTAAATCGGCAACCCAATCCAACGGTCCACGTAATGTGATACTGTAAGTGACTTAGGACAAAAAGGGAGGACGGCCAGACCTAAAGGGGACATCACGTTGCACCACAGGACGATGAGAGAAGAGAGGGAGAGAAGCACGGAGCCGAAGGATGACAACCAATCGATTCGAGCACCGTTGACGGGCGTTTCTACCGACGGAAGGCTGCAGAACGCACGTTTCTCGAGGAGGATTAACCGGAACATCACCTTTTCAGGGGTTACACGATTTCTTTCATGTTTCCCACATTTTTCTTCTCTCCTTCCATGTATTTGCAACTGAAAACCATGTGGGGCTAAACCCCTTTATTCCTTAAGACCCAGGAGTAGCCCGGGGAACCACTTTATTGACTTTTACATGATTTAATGCAATTTTCCCTCCTAATTCATAGATATTTATGCGTATGAATGAATGTTCTTTTGTTTATTGATCACCTTTATTGGAAATCTTAGGTGAATAATTAATCTGTAAGGAGAAATTAAACGCCTAAAACCCTCACATAAACACTATTTTACACATTCTTTGGTAAAGGTAATGAACGGGTAGTGGGAAGATACCTAGAGATTGAATGTAAAGCACCTGATCTAAGATATAAATTACCATAGATATGGAATTGGCTTAGAATTAGGTAGTGAATTGTACTGTGAAAGCGGGAAATTCTCGCTATGGGCTTTCTATTCAGGAAGAGGGTAAATTATATAAAATTCAGTAAAAGAAGATAGAGTGGGGATCCACGGTGAAACTGGCATTCCTAAGGAATTCTATCTCTCGTGACTCAACCAAACCATTTTTTATTTTAATTTTCTCTTGTTTTTCTTTAAAAACTGATTCTCTCAAATTTTATACCAGCTTAACTGATCGTACTATAGTTAGTAGTAGTCACTGAGACTACGTCTCCCTGTGTTCGACTCGGGCCTCACAAGGCCTGTATTATGCGACGTGTACACTTGCGTTTAGACGTACATAAAATATGTGTCAAGTTTTTGGCACGTTGCCGGGGAGACGACAACGTCTCAGCACTACGAGTGCTACAGTCGACCATTCTTGGCCACTTTTTAATTTTCGTGCCTCTTAATAAAATAATAATAATAATAATATATTCATTTCATATTCATTTATCGTATTGTCTCTTAGGGTATCTTGGCTAATTATTTTCAATCTTTCATGTACTAGTGTATGGTGGCAACGAGGACCACAGACTACAGAGAAGTTACAACTGCATTTCCAGGGGCTGGCAAAGCCGCGATTCAAATAAATTCATTAGAAGGCATACCATTATCACCCAAGCAACAAGAAATGGGAGATGGTAACCCTGGAGCAGAAAAGATCATCTGGGAAAGGATAAAAGCATATTCCTCAGTGGCACAGACAGGGCCAATTAAGAAGCAGCTTGTGAATGTGGCTCAGTACAAGATTGACCCAGGTTTGATTGCACTTGTCAAGTCACAAGCATTCTATGGGAACGCTCATGAAGACCCCGTGGCACATATTAGTATTTTTTTGGAAATTAGTGATATGGTCAAAGTCGACAGGTTTCCTCAAACCGCTATCTATCTAAAGTTGTTTCCGTCGTCACTGGCTGACAAAGCAAAGGAATGGCTGCACAACCTGCCTAAAGAATCAATAGAGACATGGGACGACATGGTGAAGGCATTCTTTGAAAGATATTTTCCTCCAGAGAAGGCAAATGAGCTGATTAAGAATATCCATAACTTCAAACAACATGCATCCGAATCGTATTCTGAGGCGTGGGAGCGTTTCCAGATAATGATAAGGAAGGTTCCACATCATGGGATAGATTTGGAAAATCAAGTAAAGATGTTCTATTTTGGGCTGTGAAAAAGTGAACGGACTACTCTAGACAGTGCAGGTTTGGGATTCTTCCTCAATATCCCACCATTAACATGTCAGGAGATTTTTAAGAACATGGCCAGAAATCAGGCTTGGGGAAGTGACAGAGACTATCCAGAGCAGATCAAAAGCATAGGGGAGTCCAAGGCTATTTCTTCCTTGAATGAAAAGTTGGACCTTATTGCAAAGAAGTTGCTTGAGAAGAACGATCATTTTTCTGAAGATGAAGAGCAAGTGAAATACATACATCAACAAGGATACCGCAATAATGACTACACATGGAGGAAGGACCCCAAGTTCTCATGGAAGGATCCAAACAACTTCTTTCAGGATCTAGATCAACAGAATCAGTAAAGGCCAGTGCAGCAGTAGCGTCCAGTGGCTGAAGAAAGCACTAATGACATCTTGAAAAAGATCGTGAAGCAAAATGACATGTTACTCAATAATGTCCAGCGGGACCTCCAGAACCACAATGCGCAGATGAGAACTTTTGAGACGTCATTATCTCAACTTACAGCGGATGTGGCCGCATTAAAGAAGCCTTCTCAATAGGGGTTCCCTGGAAATACTGACACTCCAACGGGGAATCAGCAGGTCAAAGCCATATTGAGAAGTGGGAAGAAGACATTAACCCCACAGTATGAGGAGAAAGAGGCGACCAATCCTATTGACAGTAATGATTTTGTGCCAGAGAAAACACAAGCAACACCTGAGATAGGGAAAATAGGGGAGGAGCAACGGAAAGAGGTTGAACCTAAAAAGCGGACATCATATGTACCACCACATTAGAGACCACATGCGGTAACAACTCCATATCCCAATATCTTGAAGGCGACAAAGCAGGACCAACAATTTAAGTAGTTTCTGGACAACTTTAGGAAGCTTTTTGTGAATATACCATTGATTGAGGCAATTGAACAAATACCTTCATATGGCAAGTTTCTGAAGGATATCATTAACCACAAAGAGAAAGATTCCAGAGTCTGATGTAGTCATCTTAAGAGAGCAGGTTAGTGCCTTCATCTTAGGTATGCTTCCACCAAAGAGACAAGATCCTGATTGTTTCAATATTACATGCTATATCAGGAAGATAAGGTTTGGTGAGGCTCTTTGTGATTCAGGGGCAAGCATTAACTTGAAGCCCCCATATAACTTCAAAAATCTTGGTCTCAAAACATCAAGGAAGAGCAGCATGATGATATAGTTGGCAGATAACTCGGTAGTTACACCGTATGGCATTTGCGAGGATGTGCTTGTAAAGGTGGACCGATTTGTTTTTCCTACATATTTTGTAGTAATGGAGATGCATGATGAACATGGCAATGAACTCCTTCTAGGATGGCCCTTCCAAGCTATAGCCGAAATGATTATAGAGATGGGAAGAGGCCGCTTGACTATGGGGATTAAAGATGACAAGTTCGAGATAACCATGCCGGGAAATTCCAAATCATCTGATTCTCAGGAGCAATGCAATATGGTACAACACATGGAAAATAATATTTCCTTGTTTTTGGGAAAACCATTCCTAGACATGGCACATGTTATGACAAAGGTAGAAAAAGGTACACTTGTTGTAGATATTATGGAGAACGCCAAGGTGCTCTCACTTACCAAGGCGGTAGGATACCCGGATGATAAAGAAGAGGAAGTGAGTCTGTCTACTATGGATGAAGATGCAGAGGATACCATATTACAAGTCCACCCACAGCTTCCTCTAGAGGTTTGTCTCATGAACAAAATTGATGATTGTGTTCTGGACTAGTCAAGAAAGAAGTGTGCGCAGCTACTTAAGGTGTTGCCATGCCATTACACGAGGCATTTTGAGGACTTAGGGCCATTACCACCGCCTTTGGTGTCGTCACTCTTAAACCCGCCCGAGTTAGAACTCAAGTTGTTTCCGCCTCATCTGAGGTATGTTTTACTAGCAGCAAAGGAGAAGCTATCAGTCATCATCTCGACATCATTGAGTATTTCAGAAGAAGATCAATTGCTCAAGGTGTTGAAAAACCACAGAGGTTCTTTTGGGTGGTCTGTGGCTGATATCCAGAGGATTTCTCCCACATTATGCCAACATAAGATTTGTTTAGAAGAGGGCACAAAGTCGGTCATTCAACCTCAATGTCGCTTAAATCCGATTATGACAGAGGTGGTAAAGAAGAGGGTAATCAAGCTATTGTCGGTAGGTATTATTTATGCTATTTCTGACTCTATGTGGGTTAGTCCGACACAGGTAGTACCTAAGAAGGGGGAATCACTGTCACCACCAATTCATCCAACGAGAAAATCACCACTAGATTAGTGACGGGATGGCATGTTTGCATCGATTACCGTCGACTGAACGCTGCGACCCTTAAAGACCATTTTTCGTTACCGTTCATTGATCAAATTTTGGAGTGACTCGTCGGTCGTTCCCACTTTTATTTTCTTGATGGATATTCAGGTTACAATCAGATTTAAATTGAGCCTAAGGATTTAGGAGAAGTCTACCTTCACTTGTCCTTATGGCACCTTCGCTTATCGCCGAATGCCTATTGGGTTGTGCAACACACCCGTGACTTTTCAAAGGTGTATGTTGGCGATTTTCTCAGATATGGTAGAGCGATGTCTTGAAATTTTTATGGATGATTTTTCAGTTTATGGGACGTCGTTTGAAGACTGCTTACAAAATTTGGACAAAGTGTTGCAGAGATGTGAAGACACCCATTCAGTGCTTCACTGGGAGAAATGTCACATGATGGTTAGCGAAGGTATTGTTTTAGGCCACAAAGTGTCTAGAAAAGGATTGGAGGTAGACCGATTAAAATAGAGGTGATCTCAAAACTCCCTCCACCGTCATTGGTAAAGGAAGTTAGGATCTTTCTATGCCACACTGGGTTTTATCGCTGATTTATTAAAGATTTTTCAAAAATCACTAAGCCCTTGTCTGAGCTTTTGGATAAGGATGTTGAGTTCAGTTTTGATGAGAGGTGTTTAAAAACTTTTGAGAATTTAAAAGAGAAACTCATATCCACACCAGTTGTACAGGCTCCAGATTGGAGGTAACCGTTTGAGTTGATGTGTGATGCATCAGATTACGCGGTGGGGGTTGTATTAGGGAAACGTCGTAACAAGGTCCCTGCGGTCATTTATTATGCACCTAAAACTCTTAACGACGCACATTTAAATTACACCACCATAGAAAAGGAACTCTTAGCTGTTGTTTTTGCTTTTGAAAAGTTTAGGCAATACCTTTTAGGAGCGAAGGTGGTGGTGTGGACAGATCATGCAGCCATTAAGTACTTGCTGTAGAAAAAGGACGCCAAGCCTAGACTTATCCGTTGGATCCTTTTATTGCAGGAGTTTGATATTGAGGTGAAAGATAAGGTCGAGATTGTGAATGTGGTAGCTGACCACCTATTTAGGTTAGAGAGGGTAGATGAGAAAGACCTTGACATACCCATTCTAGAAACCTTTCTCGATGAAAAATTGTTTGCTATTACTCATAAAGACCCTTGGTTTGTGCATATTGTGAATTATCTTGTTTGCAAGGAGTTGCCTAATGATTGGGGGTATCAGGAAAAGAAGAAATTTTTTCATTCACTGTGTTATTTTTTTTGGGATGATCCTATCTTGTTGAGACAATGCAGGGATGGTATTGGGAGAAGATGTGTGCCAGAGAGCAAGTATGAGAGTGTGTTGAAACATTGTCACACACTACCTATAGGAGGGCACCACGCTAGTTCTAGGACAACTACAAAAGTTCTAGAAAGTGTCTTGTATTGGCCAACATTGTTCAAAGACGCCTATGATTTTGTGTGGAGGTGTGATGCATGTCAACGGTCTGGTAACATATCCAAGCGGCAAGAGATGCCCTTGAATGTGTTCCAAGAGGTAGAGGTTTTTGATTTGCGGGGAATAGATTTTATGGGACCCTTTATGTCCTCTAATTCCTACCTTTATATATTGTTGGTCATTGACTATGTGTCAAAGTGGGTGGAAGCAATTCCAACCCGCACCAATGATGCCGAAGTTGTATGCAAATTTGTCAAAGATCACATTTTCTGCAAGTTTGGAGTGCCTAGGATGATCACTAGTGATGGGGGAACTCATTTCACTAATCGCAAGTTTGGGGCACTTTTGAGCAAGTATGGAGTGACGCAACGGGTGGGTACACCCTATCACCCCCAAACTCAAGGACAAGTGGAGATATCAAATAGAGAGATCAAGAAGATTCTTGATAAGATGGTGTCGTCAAGTAGGAAAAATTGGAGTGAGTTATTGGTTGAAGCACTTTGGGCCTATAGGACAGCCTACAAGACACACATAGGAACCACACCCTTTAGGTTAGTTTATGGCAGGGCGTGTCATCTTCCGGTGGCATGAGAACACAAGGCTCATTGTTTGTTGAGAATGCTAAATTTTGATCTTGATGAAGCTGGGAAGATGAGATGGTTAGAATTGAATGAACTTGATGAACTAAGATGGAATGCATATGAAAATGCTAGATTTTACAAAGAAAGGACAAAGCAAATTCATGACATGCATATCGAGAGGAGAGTGTTCTATCCGGGAGAGAGTGTTTTGGTTTTCAATTGTAGGCTAAAATTGCACCCTGGAAAACTAAGTTCTAGATGGAGTGGACCCTTTATCATAGAGGAGGTGTTACCACATGGGGCTGTGAGAATCAAAGAGGGGGAGAGAACCTTCTTAGTGAATGGACAGAGATTGAAACACTACTTTGGGGAAGATTTCACTAGAAAAGAGGATGAGGTGAAACTCATCACTCCCATTTGATCTTGCACATTAAAGTTGTCTAGCCTAGGACATTAAACGAGGGCACTTGTTGGGAGGCAACCCAACCATTAGGATGTTTGTTTTATGAATTTTTCTTTAATTCATTTCATAGTACTTAGTTTTTGTAAAAATGATACCCCTGACTCGTTTGTTCAGTGTGTAGGCTGTGGTTGAGTCGGTGCCACCGACATCCAAGTCAGTGCCACCGAGTCACGGTCAGTGGGATGGGCATATCGGCTGAAATGTGTCGGTGCTACCGACATCTCTTAAGAAAGTGTAGAACTTGGACATGTTTGGCTGATAAACTGAGTCGGTACCATCGACGTACAAGTCAGTGGCACTGCGTCTGCTTGGGTCCCAAGTGTGTGTCGATCATCCTATCAGTACCATCGACTGGGATGTCGGTACCACCGACAACTAGAAACACTGATCCATGGGCAACCTTGATCTACAACCCAGATGCATCCACAAGGATTCTCTAAAGTTGCAATCCCGCCCAAAAATCGGTGCCACCGACTCGTCAGCAATCCGGAAAAATAAAGATTGTGCACCAACAGTTGTCGATGCACCGAGTATGTGGATTCAGTTCCGTAAGTTGGTGCCACTGACTCCATGTCGGTGCCACTGACTCTATCACAGCAGGACGGTTCCAACCCTATAAAAAGGGGGGTGTGGTTTGATTCTTCTTCACAACTTGAGGAACCACGACTACCCCGAGCACAAGGGTATACACCGAGAATCTAGTAGCTACATCGAGCTCTTTCTTTCTTAATCTTCTTCCCCACTTGCTCGGTTATCATGGTCGGAAGAGGAGGAACCCTGGCACTCTGATCTCACGACCACACATCAGCCACCCCACGACGGAGGTGCAGAAGGTCTATGAATAACTTGCAAAGCGGCCGTTTGTACCCACACGAAATGGTGACTATCAACTGCTGGAGGACATGGGGTTCACTGACCATATGGCGTACATCCTCGAGAAACAAGATTTGGATAGAAGATCTATCAATCCAATCTTTGGTGGGTGGACGACGTACAAAGAAATCGTCATCGAGTTTATGGCATCTCTGGAGATTGTGGTCACCCCGGATCAAGTACGTCCGTCAAGCGGTGAGTGGAGAAAGGGGAGGGTACATTTTTGCCTCTACAACACCAACTATTCTCTCACTCTTCGAACCTTCAATGATATTTATGGGTGGCCACACGAGCCATGCCGTCATCCAGAGAATGTCGATCTAGATGCCATTTGGAAGGACTTTGTGATAGTTCCAGAGGGAAAATGACTTAACTTTCACCACAGTTCGTTGGAAGATTTTGAGCATCCCTTTGTTCGGGTGCTACATCGGATGCTAACAAACATGATATTTGCCAAATCAACCCAGGCACAAGCAAAGGTACATCTTTTAGACTTGTACTTCTTATATCAACTCATGGGAGGAAAGTCGGTCAACTGGGGAGCATTCTTTCTCCAACACGTCATGCAAGTGCGGTGCAATGTTAAGAGAGATGATCCTATTCTGTTTGGGGGACTTATCAACCCCATTTCCATTCATTTGGGACTAGACTTGTCTACTCTAGAGCCGCTGAATTCCAGGTTGCGCATCAACCGCCGCCACTTCAAGCAAGCCAACCTCATCATTGTGGATGCCAGTGGCATCTACGCCACATGCTCAGTTGATGATACCTTCTACCAGCATCGAATCCTTGATCTCGTATTCAACATCAGGGGTGTTGGACACTATAGATGGCCGGCTCTGGGCAATTATGACAATGCTAGACAACAACAAGCTCAGGATGAGGAGGAAGAAGCAGGTAGTGACGATGTGGAGGAAGTGGAGGCCACCATTCCTGTACGTCATAGAGTGGCTCCAAGGAAGCATCCTCGCCATTATGCTACCTCATCATCTTTTGCACCACCGCCCTTTCAAGAAGGAGAGGATGCCTATTATATGGCAGGTATGTATAGCATGCTGCAGGACATCCAGACGCACCAACAGCAACAAACCCAATCTTTGGTTGGCATTCAGGACGTTTAAGGAAGGTTGTATACAAACCACCAGGTGATTTATGAAAATGAATGTCTTCTCTTGGCCAACGAAGAGAATATTCATCAGTGTATGCAGTGGATGGAAGCTTATCAACAGTCTTTCTTTGATAACTACTAGAACAAGGGGTATTTTCGAAGTTACCCGATGTCGTCAGACATGCCACCATCTGATCCGACTTTCCAAGGGATGTTTCCTCCCCAGGATCCCACACAGCCACCACCACCACCATTTTGATTCAGGTATCACTGTTCCACCTCTTGAGTTAGGATATTGACTATGTGACCATAGTCATATTCAAGCTTAGGGGGTGCTGGAAATTTTTTTATCTTAGCTTTTATTTTCTATTATCGTAGTTTTTGTTATTTTTTCTGTTATGTAGGATCCACATTCTATCTAGTGTAATCTGTGGAGAAGTAAATACATGGTTACTGTGAAAATATCAATCTCCGGGGTGGGTGCAATTTTGTGAAGTAAATTTAAAATGTGTGATCTGATATTGTGAGTATGAGAGTTGCATATTTGAGGAAGTGCCTGAGTAAGTCAGCTTTAGGACATTAAGGCATAAATGACCATATAATTTCTTTAAGAAAGTGATTGACAAGGATTGTTGAGTCTGAACTGATCAAACACTAATGTGACTTTAAATTTAAATTCAAGAAAGAAATCTTGTGATTACCTTGTACACAAGTCATTAGAGAGGGACATATGATTTTCTCTGAAGGTTCTATCTCTTAGTCGTGTGCTCTCGTCCACCGCATACATCTGCTTTACACCCCACCATAAGAGGATTGAGTACATATTATCATTCTTTATTTTTTATTGCATTTACATTGCATAATAGACCTTGCATAATAGTTGTTTATTTTTTCTTGCATTAGTGAAAAAATAAAATAAAAAATAGAAAAATATACATGCACAACAATAAGAAATTTTTTTGGTGCATGTCATTTAGTTGCATAACATCTGTGTTCATATAGTATCATCATGTGCTAAGCATTCTTCTAAAACATAAGAATGTAGTGATTTTTCCCATACCCTTGAAATAAAGAAGAAAAATAGTGTCATGATTAAAAAAAATTGTAGTGTAAGTGGAAGCCCGTAATAGCATGTTGAAAGGGGCATGAAAAAAAAGAAGGATTGAGTAGAGTTTCAGAAAGTGAGGGAGAAAGGGAATGTCTTACCTATATCATAAGAAAGAATTAGTACACAATGTAGTTTTGTAGATATTTTTTCTTATCTTGAGATGAAATAATAGTTGCATGCATCATTTCACCACAATGATTAGGCATTAGGAGCATTCTAAACATTGCATCAGCATGTGATTATCATAATTGTGATTGCATGAACGATTTTATGTGCTCATGATTCTTCCACAACCACCCATTCCAACCACCCGTTGCTCTTATTCGTAGGCCACTCAATTGATTTTCTCCTCATTCATTATCTATCAGGAGAACTGCTTCCATCTAGATGGTAGGTAGAGAAAAAGGGCAACGTAGATAGGATATCACACGATACACCAAGTATGGACCGAACGAGTTTATCATATTAACTGCTTTAATTGATAGTGTTTCATTGATTGGGGGGACAGACATCTTGGACAGAGATTTTTGGTCACCTATAGGGCAGTTAGTGTTCAGTGGTCAGTAAAGGCTGGAATGAGGACCGTAAGGTGGAGATTTTTAGATGTACCTTATGCATGTTGTCATTTTGCTGACTTATCTCAATCAGATCCAAAGGTATTGTTGTTCGAGAACGAGCAAGATTCAACTTAGGGAAATTTGATGCATGGGTTTTGTGTCACTGTTACAGGCCGATTTTAAATGTGTTTTGTATATTTATTTGTCATTTCTTTGTTTATATTTGCATAAATCACTATTTTTGGCCTGTACACTCTATTTGCATCAAATCATGCTTATTCCATCATATGTTTATGATTTTATACATTCCATGGACTTATATTTAATTTTCTGCATTTTAAGGTATATTATGCATAGTGCAGAGTCGGTGCCACCGACCCTAGTAGTCGGCGGTACCACCGAGACAAAGCTCTAGTGATGGAAGTGATCGCCCAGACAAGTCGATGGCATTGACCCCACAGGTCGCTGCCTCTGAGTTAGCTTCAGTGAGAAAGGGAGAAAACTTGCCTCAGCTCAGTGCCACCGACATCCCAGTCGATAGCACCGACTTAGCCAGAGATCGAAGAAGGCCCAATACCGTCAGTGCCACCGACTCTGTTGGATTTTAGCAATCTAAATCGGCTGCCCGATCCAATGGTCCACGTAATGTGGTACCGTAAGTGACCTTAGACAAAAGGGAGGACGGCCAGACCTAAAGGGGACATCACGTTGTGCCACAGGACGACGAGAGAAGAGAGGGATATAAGCACGGAGCCGAAGGACGACAACTGGATGATTCGAGCACCGTTGATGGGCATTTCTACCATCGGAAGGCTGCAGAACGCACATTTCTCGAGGAGGATTAACCAGAACATCGCCTTTTCAGGGGTTACACGATTTCATTCATGTTTCCCATGTTTTTATTCTCTCCTTCTATGTATTTGCAACTGAAAACCATGCGGGGCTAAACCTCTTCATTCCTTAGGACTCGAGAGTAGCCTGAGGAACCAATGTATTGATTTTTACATGATTTAATACAATTTTCCCTCCTAATTCATGGATATTTATGTGTGTGAATGAATGTTCTTTTATTGATTGATCACCTTCATTGGAAATCTTAGGCGAATAATTAATCTGGAAGTAGAAATTAAATGCCTGAAACCCATGCATAAACACTATTTTACGCATTCTTTGGTAAAGGTAATGCACGGGTAGTGGAAAGATACCTATAGATTGAACGTAAAGCACCTGATCTAATATATAAATTACCGTAGATGTGGAATTGGCTTAGAATTAGGTAGTGGATTGTACCGTGAAAGTAGGAAATTCTCGCTACAAGCTTTCTATTCAGGAAGAGGGTAAATTATATAAAAGTCAGTAAAAGAAGATACAGTGGGGATCCACGGTGAAACTGACGTTCTTGAGGAATTCCATCTCTCGTGACTCAACCAAACCAATTTTTATTTTAATTTTCTCTTATTTTGCTTTAAAAACTGATTCTCTCAAATTTTATACCAGCTTAGTTGATCGTACTATAGTTAGTAGTAGTCACTGACACTACGTCTTCCTGTGTTCGACTCGGGCCTCACAAGGCTTGTATTACGCGACGTGTACACTTGTGTTTAGACGTACGTAAAATACGTGTCAGAAGGGCAAACTCTGATCCTAACAGATGCAACAGTTCAAGGTACCCAGGCAGCCAGAGCTATTGTGGCTGTTGAATCAAATGACAAATGTTGTGGTGGTTTTGCGATATCAGTTGTGTTTAACTCCATGGAAGAAGCTGATCTCAGAGTAATCCAATTGGCAACACAAATATGTAAGGTGAAGAATATTGAAGATGTAATCATTTAGACTGATAGCTCAGTTGCCATCACCGCTCTAGAAAACCATGTTGACTGGGTACCATCTCTAAAAACCTGGGTGATGTCCACCAAAAATAACATTGAGGATGTTGATGCTACTCAATTGATGAAGGTCAACAAAAAAATAGTTGAACCTCATTGATTCTCTTGTTAAACATCACCTCAAAAACTCCAAGTTGGACCATGTTTATATGGACCCTCCCATCGATCCTGTGGGTCATCCCATCCTTTTCCCTATGTGTAATGGTAGGAATCCTACCAAATGTAAGTTTTTTGTAGCTAACATTTGTAACTATTGTGTTAGTCTGCAAGAGGAGGGCGCGGTGAATAAGATTGCCTCTCGACTTCATGTAAAAAAAAAGAGATAAATTGTGGAAAATTGTCTCTCCTTATGGGAATTATTTTATCATTAAAGTTGCACCTATACGTATTTGATAGTTATAAATTTTAAGATAATCATTAAGTGATAGGATATTTGCACATATATAACCAATTTTTTTTATTTTATAATTATTAGGGAAGAATTAATCTAAAAGAGTTCACCACTTCAAGGGGTTGGAAGAAAAATATATCTATTTAGTTTAGTAAGAAATTCATGCACATAATACTCTACAAACTAAGTAGTTATGTGGTATCTGTTATCCTTATAAAACTTCCTATAATTGTTTCTTTGTCTTCTAGCATCCTTCTTAGTGTATCACCGTATGCAATTGCATTACATAGGTAGGTACAATTCATTGTGTTTGTTCAACTGATGATAAGAACACAAATCTTATATAAAACCTTTGAATAAGAATTTGGTAATCACCATTTAAAGTCATGTGGTTGCTTATTATTGTTGTATATCAATATATATATATATATATATATATATATATATATATATATATATATAATAGAAGAGATTTATCACTTTTTTCTATTACATCTGTATTCGAGTACAAAACAATCAAGATACATACATATTTTTGTAATATATATGACTTTTTTATTACTTTAGCATTTAAATTGAAAATATTAGTACACATCATAATTGTTTTTAGGTAGACTAATTTCATAGATAGATTCAATTGATTCAAAAGGTGGAACATCAAATTGGTCATAAAATTCAAATAATTATGTAACTTCATATTAAATAAAAATTCTATATAATCTTTTATTCCTTCATCTCCGAATTTGTGTGTAATATAATATTTTTAATACATCTAAGAAATGGAATAATTAATTATTATATCATGTATTAAAATTTATTTTCAAAGTTCATATAATGTGATTTAAACTAAAATAGTTGCATGTGGTGCATTTATTCTTCTTTGCATGTACAACAAGAACTGTTGAGATTCCTTGGATGTTTATAAGTAAAAAGAAATATTTTACACTTATAGAACTTGTGTCATTATAATAAAATGCATGTAAGTTGACATGCCACAAAATTAAATATAAACCAAATCATATATATTTATGCTACATATAGGTCATAGGAAATAATTTAAATATTCTTTTTCAATGGAAAATGATAACCACATCATTTGAGTATATACATGTCGATAAAGTGTTATAGTAAATAGTATACAAGATGTTAATTATATTTTTTATGTGAAATTATTATCTTTGTCAAATGTTAAGAATATTTATATATAAGATCCAAATCTGATATTTCCTAAGAATAATCACGTATTATATCTTCTCAATATGAGACTCTTCGTGTAATGAATTTTTGTCTACATCCCTTGGTTATATAGAGATCACTCAGTTTTCATAATTTTATACGAATCCTTGATTTAGGTATATGATAATGTCAATTTCTCAAACTTGACCCTCAAATTACATTAAAATCATAAAATCATTTACAATTTTTAGAAACAATATGATAGATAATATTTCTTGTAGAATACTAATCTGGAAACTTAGGCTACATAACAAAAGAAATCAACTATGAACTATTGCATCATTTCATGCAGAGAACATGATTCTTCAACATCACTTTTCTTCAAAAGAAAATCCAATGAAATTAAAAAAATATGTTGTAAACAATGTAATCTAAAGGTTGTGTGATTTGTTGTCCACTTCTTGAACAAGGTCATGATCTTATAATATGAGTTAAATAAATGTTTTTGTAGGAATATATGTTTCTCAAAATATAGATTAAAGTTTCCTCAAACATTTTGGTACATTACTTCATTTTCATTTCCATTGTTTCAATAGTTACCATTTTCTCAAATATGTGAAAATATAATGTTAGTAAAATAAGAGTGTTTAAAAAACATTTTACAGAATTAGAAAAAATAAAGATGAATAACTAAAAGAGTGAAAATAAACAAAAATATAATGAATAAAACAAAAAAGTTTGCTATACTCTATGGAGAGATATGGTTTATTTGATCAGTACCAAATGGTAACCTAGAAAAGGTCACCATTGTGAATTTGAAATCTATCTCTACTGTATGTACGTCTTCTTTTACTTCCGCAATACTATATTTTTTATATACTATAATTCAAAGATGCACAAAATATGTAACTTCATTCTAAAAATAATGGGGTTGTTGTTAGGTTATGAATTTTCTTTAACCAAAATGATAAATTTTTGTGATCAATGGTTATTTTCTTTTATTTGAGTTTTGCTATTATGTAGCACTCATGAATTTCACTCGTAAGAATGGATGTTTAATGATATTCTTGTCTTACAACTATGGCACACAAATGACACATATTTAGGACCATCTCATCACTGATTGAAGTTGGTAAATGCAATTCTACCTAAAGAAAACTATACATGATATAATATGAAAAAAAAATACTTTCTGCAATTCTACCTAAAGAAAACTATACATGATGTAATATGAAAAAAATACTTTCTCAGATACATCATAATTTTTGTAAAAGCAAAGGTATGATGGAAATATTTGTACAAGTACTTAATAGCTGGCTTAGCCAATAAAATATATTGCTAGTTGTGATGTAGATCATGGGTTCAAAACTCATTGGAAAACTAAAAGTGAAGATTTGTATAAAAGTAATAACATGC
This sequence comes from Alisma plantago-aquatica, assembly GCA_963693085.1. Taxonomy (NCBI): domain Eukaryota; kingdom Viridiplantae; phylum Streptophyta; class Magnoliopsida; order Alismatales; family Alismataceae; genus Alisma; species Alisma plantago-aquatica. The sequence goes on from OY856411.1 coordinate 813,256,478, forward strand.
CATGTATCATGGTTTTGATGGGACTGTAGACTAAAAAATTAAAATTATTAATTAATTTTTTAAATGTCATGGAACTCCTACTAAGAAGGACCACATCAGACCCACATTGGACCCTATGAAGAAAGAATCATTTGATACATCATAGTTTCAAAACAAATATAAGATTTCTCTAGAAGCAAGGGTTATTTATAGTTTTTTATGCATGTAAAACATGTCTCCATGTGCAATGTGCATATCAACATTACTAATCACATTTGTTATTACTTGGCATCATTCAAGAAAAACATAAAGATCAAAATTGTTTTATAAGAATTTGTATCATGTTGGTTCCTCTGGCGTCAACAATCCCTTTGTAGCAACATTCACATAACCAACACCGTTAGACCACGACCATAACAAATGCTCCATGTATTTGTTATGATAACATAAACATTGTTTTAACATATGCCTTAGTCTTATTCTTTAGGTGATCCTGAACACTAATGTATATTAACTCTGGAGTTAGATAAACATGCGCATTATTATTTAATAAAAGTCAGTATCTGTCTTGATAGGAATAGAAGAATTAAATGAAATTTTCAACACATATGTACACCGCATACTATGATGTACCCCGTAGTTTCTACAAAGGAGGGCAAGACAACCACTATTTTTTATCCGAGTTGTGAGCTGTGTAGGTTTATGGTGAAGAACACAATGAATGAACAATTAACTTAATGGGCCACAAAGGAATGTTTAACAAATTGACGGGGCAGCGGGAAGGGAACCCAGTTTCTCCTTAACATCATCATTTTTCACAACTCATATATAGCTTTGCGTCATCTTAATAAAAAAAGGGATTCTACAATTTTAAGAATTGCAATTATGTGCCTGGAGATCCTAAGATAAACATAGTAGTATGCAGTAGACCTCCGACGATATATAATGATGTTAAAAGAGATCAGAACATTGGAATGCATATCATTTTTCACTCAGACGAATCAATATGAGCTTATGGAATTCACACCTAACATTAGAAAATGAAAATTGAACTTTTATCCACCTTTTCTAGAACCTGGAACTCTCAAGTGAGAGACGAGTATCTTAACCAACTAGACTACAATGGAGTTGTTTTTTATCCACCTTTTCTAACACTACAGTCAAACGACATCTTCTTACATATAACTCGATTTCAGTATTGCATCCTTAAAAATAATGGAAAGATGAGACCAGCTGTGTTAACTAATCACTTTCCATTAGTCTTTAGTCGGTATATTAGGAAAAGACGATCCAGCTGTATGGAAATCAAATAAGCAAGAGTAATAACTTTATCTTGGAAGCAATCATGCAGATCACACTAAATCTTTCGATGGTGGTCGTTGTTGTGGCTGAATAGATATATGGTGCATGTGGCTGTCACCATTAATCAAAGAAATCTGTTTTGTACCTTCTACGACGAAGTCATCAGATCGTCATATGGTATTTGACCGAGAGGTTAACCGTGGGAAAAAAAACCTAAATGGCACATTTGCTAATTTTAATTACCTAAATGGCACGTTTTTGAACTTATTGTCTAAAATAACACATTTTGGAGCAATGCGTCCCCTGGCAGGACACATTGCTCTCCCGCGAGCCAATGCGTCCCGGCGGGGGACGCATTGGTCCCATAGGAGGGCAATGCGTCCCGGGTCGGGACGCATTGCTCTGTTGTGGGCCAATGCGTCCCAGCTGGAGACACATTGGTCCTACAACAGAACAATGCGTCCCAAACCGGGACGCATTGCCCTCCTGTGGGACCAATGCGTCTCCTCGCGGGACACATTGCTCAATGAGTCTCCATGCAGGACGCATTGCTCCAATGCGTCCCCATGCATGACACATTGCTTTTTTTAATCATATTTTTGCAGTCACTGATATTGTTTCATAGTTATTGATATGTATATTAACAATATTGATTATATTTATACATTTATAATTCGTTCACTTTATTTGGATGTCTATACTATACCCAATTATTATAAATTTGTCTATTTCAATAGGTCGTAACATGCACGTGGAATATATAAGTGTATTGCAACCAACATTGGTTGGTTCCTAATTGATTATATAATAAGAACTTAATCCAAAAAAATGAGATAGCAATTAAAAATAAGGTTAAAACATGAACCAACATGACGAGAAAATAATACACAACATAACAATATGATAGATCCACAACAACATGATCCAAAATGAACCAATGTGATATCATAATATGATAGATCCACATACAATAGATGTCCTCACAAAGGCATACATACAAAACTGTATAATATATAAAAAACTAAGTATGTCGTCCTCGCCCACGACGTCCTCGCCCACGTCCCTCTACATCAGGATCCTCTGTACCGATGTCATCTGGAGACGCCTGAACTGGGGACAACTGCGTAGGAGGTTGCTGGAGACCCATCAGAGAGAAATTACCCATCATATCGCATCTTCACAATTCGTGAATTTGAACTAGATGCCTTGTTCCTATATTTTAGAATATTATATTAACATCAGAAAGAAATTCATATTTTATGACATTATATCAACATAAATTAATATTTTAGAGCAGTGACATCAATTTGGAATTAAATTTATTGGACTATTTTTTCTATACCATTAACAGTGAACAACAATTAAGAACAACAATTTTGCTATATTTTCAGTAAAATTAACTAACATTTCATAACAACAATTTTGCTAATTTTTTAGTAACACTAACATTTCAAAATAACAATTTTGCAATTTCGAACAATAAATTTTCAGGTATTAAGTAGCCTTCAATTGTCATTTTCTACATCATTATTTCAGTAATGTGCAATTAAAGAGTAACAATACATTTATTTCAGTTGTAATATTTCATACTAAAGTTAAGTTCATATTTTGAAAATTAAAATTTTGGTAGAATAAATACCTGAAATGGAAAGTTATCTGTTGACAATCGAAGAATAGAAGAAGAGAAAGAAGAAGCTCCAAATAGTCTCCGAGCAGCAGATATCAACTCCAAGACCGCCCGAAATAAGTTAGAAAGCACCCAAAGCAATAGAAATCCGAGAAGAAGCTCCAGAGCAATGGGAGTATAGAGCTAGATGAAAGAAATGAAGAATGGTGTGAGTTTGGGGGGCTGTTTTCGGCCAATATATATAGGGGAGCAATGCGTCCCGGTTGGGGACGCATTGCGCCCACGTGGACCGCCGCGCGGCGGCCCAACGGTAAAATAGCCGTTGGCCTGGGAGCAATGTGTCCCCGTCCCGGACGCATTGCATGCGTGGCAATTTCTAGCCGTTGGGCGCGTCGCGGGTCGCGACACATTGGTCTCACAAAGGGCAATGCGTCACGGTTCGAGACGCATTGCACTCTCGTGGGGCCAATGTGTCCCCCGCCAGGACGCATTGCTCTCCTGCGAGCCAATGCGTCCCGACCCGGGACGCATTACCCTCCTGTGGGACCAATGCGTCCCCCGCCGGGACGCATTGGCTCGCGGGAGAGCAATGCGTCCCGACAGGGGACGTATTGCTCCAGAAATGTCCCATTTTGGACAATAAGTTCAAGAACGTGCCATTTAGGTAATTAAAATTGGCAAATGTGCCATTTAGGTTTTTTTGCCTTAAATGTGGCAACGCTGCAAACACTAAATCGGATCATAACGGGTGAGAAGCCATGTCTCCGGAGCGGTAGTGATAGTTGTAGTCATGGGGATTCTTGGCAAGGATTTGCAAAATTAGCATCGACACATGATGTGGAATTCTGAAAGTATAATTAGTTATGGAGTGCGCATTAGGAGTCGTCAAAAACTCAGAATATGACATGGATATATTTGCAGCCCTACAAACCCTATAGGTAGACTCAAAGCATTGGATGCTATATAAGTGACTCAAAAATCGAGAATCGGCACCATTACTGCCAATCTTCCTTCAGTTTGACGGCTGCTTCGCTGCCTCTCTTGGACGTTCAATTTATAGCGAGTTAGGCTACACACAGTCCCCCTTATACCCGGCCACCCACCTGTTTTTTGGGAAAATAGAGCTGCAGCATTTGCAGTTGTCTTTCTATTAATACTCATGCAAAGTCCATGCAACAATATGTCTCTCCACTCTTCTCTCCAGAGTATTAATACTCATGCAAAGTCCATGCAAAGTGTATTAATTCGGTTTTTCTCTTGTAATTATTCTCTCTCATTCTAATCCACCCACCTGCATTCCCGTATTAGTACAGTACCTACGGAATCCAATAACAACATTGATCTGGAAGCATAAGTACAGTACTTATGAAATCCAGTGGTAACATTTGTCATCTGGACATAAGTACAATACATACGGAATCTATGCAAAATTAGTACAATACTCACTTGTTAATTCGAACTCAGTTTTTTCAAACATAAGTACAGTACTTACCAAATTATAAAACCAAGCATAAGTACAATACTTAACAAATTACAAAATCAAGCATAATTGTATAACTGATGTGGAAGCATAAGTACAGTACCTACGGAATCCATGCAAAATAAGTACAATACTCACTTGTTAATTCCAACTCAGTTTTGTCAAATATAAGTACAGTACTTACCAAATTATAAAACCAAACATAAGTACAGTACTTAACAAATTACAAAATCAAGCATAATTGTATAACTGATCTGGAGGCATAAGTACAGTACCTACGGAATCCAATAACATTTTTCGCCTGGACATAATTTTTTTACAAAAATGTAGTGCACATCTGTTCCATAATCAACTATAAAATGCATCTATAAGTATTGTACTCAATTATTAATTTTCAACCCAGTTTGTCAAATATAAGTACAGTACCTCTCAAATTCATTTGTGAATGTATATGTATTTATTGTACGTACAGTACTTACGTAATCTGCAGTGGGGATAAATATGCAATAGAATTTTTTTGTAAGTTATAGTGGACTGATATCTGCCATTTGCATGACAGTTGCATGGAGTAGGTGACGAGATAATTATTTCATGCATCCTTTTTGCATGTAAAAACATGTATAATCACTGCTGCAGATATCCATTTAATTGTGCATGCGGTAGCAGAGGTTAATGAGTGTGGCAGTGGCTGGCACAACAGCAGGAGGAATACGGCAGTTGATGATTCCCGATAGACCGGGTATGTGGCCGGGTATATGGGGTACTATGCGTATAATTTTTCTTTATAGCATGAGCATGTCGTCGATCTACAAGGAAGTATTTGACACTTTGTTGTGGCAGACGGCGTCGCAGATCATATCTTAGAGTTTGTGCGGGAGTACTTTGCGATGACCTAGCCACACACCATATAAATACCATCCAGATTCTTGATGCAGTGATACTAAATAGAAGATAACTAATTCTATCAAGACTTTTCACATTGGAAAGACACATGATCAGCGGGTAGGAGGATGGAAACGAGTGAAAACAATGTTGGTGCTTAGTATGGTATATATATAGTTGGCTGAATAGATATACGGTGCATGTGGTTGTAACCATTAATCAAAGAAATTTGTTTTGTACCTTCTACGACGATGTCATCAGGTCGTCATGGTGTTTGTCCGAACAGTTAACTTTGACAACGCCGCAGACGCTAAATTGGATCATAACAGGTTAGAAGCCATGTCTCCATAGCGGTAGTGATTGGTGTCATCACGGGGATTCTTGACAAGGGTTTGCAAAATTAGCGTCCACCATGATGTGGAATTCTAAAATGAAAGTTAGTTATGGAGTGCACATTATGAGTCGTCAAAAACTCAGACCACGACATGGATATATCGGCAGACTTACAAACCCTATAGGTAGTCTCAAAGCATTGGATGCTATATAAGAGACTCAAAATTCGGGGAATCGACACCACTACTGCCAATCTTCAGTTTGACAGCTGCTTCGCTGCCTCTCTTGGACGTTCAGTTTGTCGTCGATCTACAAGGAAGTAGAGGAGGGGACGCCTGCAAGAAACATATACGATTGACTCTTTTGTTGTGTGGCAGACGGCGCCACGGAACATATCTTGCAGTCTGTGCGGGAGTGCTTTGTGATGACTTAGCCACACACCATAAATACCATTCTTGATGTGGTGATATGGAATAGAAGATAACTAAGAATAATTCTTGACATAATCGGCCACCCACCCGCTGGCATATCCGATTCTTGGAAATAATGAATTACTACGCGTTCCGAGAGCATAAATTCAGCATGCTTGTTCATGCAAAAGTACAACTGTGATGTCTCACTGCCCCATTACTATTTAAAGTCATATCTGCAGCCACTTTATTTCTGTATGTCTGTACATGCAAAAACTATGCAAGAGATATATTATTTCTCCACAAAAAATGAATCTACCACATGTTGAACCAGTTTCGCCCAACACTGAGTAAGTACTGTACTTTTGGTTCTTACTGAAATGAAAATTATAGTGGGATAATGTACTTACTAATTCAATGTTCTAGTCATGTAAATAGTCTTGGGTACTGTACTTAGAAATGGATCACATGGGTGACCAATGTCTTGTTGAGTAGGCGTAATTATGTTTGTTAATGATATGAGAATACTATTTAGGTACAATTCTTATTATTGAATTGTATAACACTGAGTAAGTACTGTATGTAATATTTGTTCATGTTGAACCAGCTCCGCCCCTCTGATGCAAATAATGGGGTACTGTACTTTTGCTCTTTACAAAAATGATGAAAATCAGAATGGGGTACTGTATTTACTAAAATGATTTAGTAGGTAATGTACTGTAAATTTGACAAATTTAAATCAAGAGTAAGGGAGTGAGTATTGTACTTGGTGGAAATTAATAGGGAGGGGGAGTGAGTACTGTACTTAGCGAAAATGATTTGGTAGGTATTGTACCTCATTCCGATTTGAGAATAATAATTAGGTATTGTACTTATTGTTGAATTGTATAAGTGATTAATATTTTGTTGGATACTGTACTTTTGTTTCTTACAGAAATGAAAATCATAATGGGATATTGTACTTACTGAAATAATTTAATAGTCATTGTACTGTAAATTTGACAAATTTAAATCAAGAGTAAAGGAGTGAGTATTGTACTTTGCGGAAATAAATAGGGAGGGGGAGTGAGTACTGTACTTGACGGAAATGATTTGGTAGGTACTGTACTGTAATTTTGACAAGCTTAAATCAAAAGTAATAGAGTGAGTACTGTACTTGGCGAAATGAACAGAGAGGTGGATGTTTGAGGAGATTTGCTGCCATATACGAGATTCAAAATTTTGAATTTGAATATTTTTACAACCTGTGATGGAATTAAATATTTGTGGGTGGGTGGATGTATTCTCTGGACTTTGCATGTGCTTTGAATTGATTTTGCATGACTTTTGAATGAGTAGTAATACAAAAACGGCTGCAGGGTGCTGGTTACTTGTTCCCGAGATCCGGGTAGGCTGTGGGTAGCGTTACTCATAACTAATTCTATCAAGACTTCTCACATTGGAATGATATCGTGATCAGCGGGTAGCGGGATGGAAATGGGTAACAACAATGTTGGTGCTTAGTGGGGTATATAGTAGATATGTAAATACAATAAATGTTCGTACATATTAAATGCAAGTGGCGCACTGATGATGAATTTTAGAATCACGCACTACTCTGGAAAAGCCGCACAGGTATTCTCCACACACTATTCATCCCCTTCCCCTTTTCTCAATCGTCTCAATCGATGTTGCATCCAAGACGTCCCTTTGAATGGACTTCCCGGCGGTCATTCGCTTCTACTTTTTCTTCCCTCAGAAATGCCTCTCCAATAACGCATATCCTGATGCCCCGCTCATTGCAAACTCTGGTGTCTCAATGCTAGGGCATCAACAGTCCTCACAACTCTGTGTTTCCTGTGCCTCGACACTCATCTTGCCTCCATTCCAATTGGTTGATCCTTGGCAGCCGTCGTCACAAAGATTTCCCTTGACGTTGTGCGGCTACGCCCATGACTGACTAAGATCGCATGCACCGTTGTGGAACTCTTGGGACGCTCCCTGTTATGGTTACAACCACTTACTTGTATTAGAAGAATGGTCACTTGTGGATGCTTTATCGACACCGATGTAAAAGGTGTACCGCTCATTGTTGAACACGATCAAAGGTTCTTCTAGGAGGAAGGACCGGCTTCCAGGGTGGATAAACACTAAATTATGTTTTCCACCTTTTTTCATGTTCTCGTGTTGGCGGTAAATTTGGAACATTGTTCTGTGATTATTTATGCGAACGAAACTGTTGTTAATATAGGTTATCGTCGTTCATGCAACAGCGACAGGTGCAAAATAATTAACAGTTCAGGCAGATCTAAAATAAGATTCGAAGAACAAGCAATGCAGGAGAACAAAAAATAAGAGTTAGATTCACAAACCAGATCGTTCGTTGAGAAACGAACGTGTTACTTAAAGAAACCAGTGCCCGACAATCCTCGCGGATAGGCACCGTTCTCTCAGTCTCGATCCGGCACGAACCTGGAAGTTGCACGTCTTGCTCACGCACGTCGCACTGCTACCAGTGCAACACAGCCACCGCATGTACCACCGCCTGACAGCTGCGTCTGAAGGAAAGGACGAGTCTCGCTTTGCACAGGAGGACAACTCCGCAAAGCAACTCCGGGGACGACGACTCTCGCACTCGGGATTAGGGCTCACAAAACACACGACGGCAGAAAACTGTTTTCGGTGTGTTTAACCCTAATGACCGGAGTCATATAAATAGTCACGCACATCCCTAATCCTATTCTCAGTTAGACGCAACACTCGGTTGCTCTCGTACACAATACAGAATAATCCGTAAAAGAGAAACACTTTCTAATTAGGATTTAAGAAATCCGAATAGGAAAACAACAATTAATTACACGAGTAATTAATTACGTAGTTGTATCCTAGTGTAAAAAGAAGACGGAAGACATTCTCCACAATCCACAAGCCCGAGCCCGAGCCCGGCCAGGCGTGGCGCGCGCGTGCGTGCGTTGTGATGTGATGTGGCAATCCCACCCACCAAGGAGGTGAGCATACCTCCCTCCTAGGACTCCTTTGAACACTAGTGCCCCATGTGATCCTACATATGAGGACCACAAAAGTTCTAGGTGTGAGCAATATGGGATAAAACTTCTTTGCCATTTGCACTAGAAACAACACTACATTCTCACATGTACTTGCTGCACTACATTAGGCTTAACCTATGATAAATAAGTGATTACTACATTAAATGCATTAAATGCACTACACTAACCAGTTTCTATATAACAGCAGCTACAGTAGTTACGTACAGTAGTTAATCACGTATCTAACAGAAACCACTTGTATGCTTTTTCAATCGTGTTATATTCCCTGTTTGTGTTGTAGCTTGATCAAAATGGAGTGACGAGTGCATGTTGTTGGACATTGTGGATAGATCCCATGATAGCTAAACGATAAAGGTCTATTATATTCGTGTAATATATTTTGCTGGTTACCAACCGTACGAATACTCAACTTGAATCACGTACATGCTGGGTGAATACTTTCTGTTGTATCTTAAATAATGCTCTTTTTAGCAGCCCATCTATCTGCCTCTCAATTTTTCTTTTGTCAGAACTAACACTGGGATAACATTAAGCACGTCATAGATTCAAATTGAGTTGGCTAATCTACTGATACAAATCTGAATCTCTGCGTCATGTTTATATATAACCCTGATACTAAGCAATTTCATCTTAAACCTTTTTGATACTATGAACGCTCCCTTACCCTGATACTAAGCAATTTCATCTTACTATGAACGCTCCCTTTCTCAGCCTTTGCAAAGACCATTAGGTCATCAACACAGACCAATTGAGAAATTTTCTGCCATGAGCTGCTTGTAGGATTGTAATACCTTTTGTCATTCCATGCACTGGAACATATCTGTGAACATTTCATTACAATGACTAGCATAATTGCTTGATTCAGAACTAGCTTGAAAGTGGTAACATGTGAGAACCATTAATCATGCCATGGAAAGAGGAATTCACTACGCACACACCCACCACAAATTACTTTCTATAATTTTATAATACATTTCGAGTTCTAGTGGTAGATATGGGACGCGAGGAGTGAACTAGGTTGTTTTTTACTTGGGCTCAGTAAACTATTACTGCTATATTGTGTATTTCACAAACTGTTTATTGTATCATTTAAATAACGTCCTCCGTAGAAATCTGACAGACTTACCATTGAGTCTGGATCAGTTTAAACACAGCATGTATAAAATAAATAATGCTATTCTCAGTTGACCGACTTAAGAGTGTTTTCTTTAATCATTTAGTATTTTCATTCCACTCTATGGCACTGAGTTAATAACACGAGTCTTGAGTTCTTGATGGATCTTTTTTTTACTGTAAAACACATATCATTCGTTAATATTAGGAATATGAAACAGGTTTACAGGTGAAGCTGATACACTTAATCTGGAAACCAGCAAACCATATATCATCACTCTTATATCCCTTGCAAAGTGGAGATAGATTGTCATCATCCCGGTTCCTTTCTCTGTGGATATATTGGAAGCTGGCCTGAATGAAATTGTTATGGAGTTCATCAATTTTTCTAAATATTTGCATCACATGTCCTGCCCTTTGGATCCCACAGCCGTTCTAGAAAACACATTGACATTTTCACATTCGTACCACACTCTGTCAAAGTTCAACAGCAGAGCCATCTCCGTAGAGAACAAATGGAAATATCTCGCAGTACTGAAAACAACCCAACAACCATCCACCGGTGCATTCCGCCATACAATTGTGGTACCATCTGAGTTTCTAAGCACCCAAGCTAAAGGAAACCCTTTAGTAGTTGATGATTGTTGTATTCGAGTTGTCTCTTATGAAACCATGCTCTGGAAGGATCCAAGGTGACAATCTGTTGCTACTGGGGCCAGTCAAACTACCTGCTTATCTATCAATTATATGCTTGTGCATCTCCTCCCATATCAGTGACCCAGTCGCAACTCACAACCACTTCTGTCTGCTCTGTTGATGCATTAATTATTTGTTCGTATCTGTTCTTCCAAGCCAGAATTTATTCGATTGTGAAACTTGTCAACTCTGAGTTTTTTAACTTAGTGGTCAGTAAATTAACCAGGTCAGCGCCTGGTATACCCTACAAACTAGAGATTAGTGCGTGAAGAGGGTTGTCGTACCACATGGTGGAAACATGGGGGCACAAGAAGAGAGCATGGACAGTTGATTCATCATTGTTAGTGCACAAGGTGCAGGCCAAGTCCGTGCGATGTGTTTGTCAAAGATCTTTCTTATAGTGGGTAGTTGGTTTGAGCAGAGCTGCGAAAAGATATGCTTGGCTTTAGGAGGAGCAGGCAATATCCAAATTTGAGTCCATGAGTTCTGTAGTGGCATTGTTTGGCATGTCCACTCTGGGGAACCCTGATTAGCATCTAGATAATATGTTGATTTTACACCGAACATGTCATCAGTAGTAGGAAACTAGAATAGGTCATCTTTTGATTATGGGAAGATCATAATGTTTATGGCTGTGACAAAGTTGTTTGGTATAAAAAAAATCACAAGCAGATCCATGTTCCATGAGCACTGCACTTTATCAATCAGCTCCTAGACTAAGATTTTAGAAAACTCATTTGGCATTTCCATTCTAGAGTATATGCCCTTGCATTGAGGGGGCCATGGGTCATCCCATACTTTGACTTAGAACCCCTTGTCGATCTTCCATGGAATAACTTATTTAAGTGAAGCAATGGCCCCCATATATTCCTCCAGGTGAGGATTGGGTCAAAACCCCTATAAGAATCCAGAAAATCACCATTTTTGAAGTATATATTCTTGATGGATCTAATATGCACGTCATTTGATGTTTCACGAGAAGAGAAAAAAACATTTTTAATTCCACTTATATGGGACAACTTTCCTTGTAAATATTATGACATGTTTTGTTTCATTCATGTAGAAGGTCCATCTGAAATGGGAGAAGAGATCTGGTCATGAATTGGAACAACAGTCTTGTATATCTAGTTTGTATGTGTGCTTTATATGTAAGATAGAAAGGAGGTATATTTAAACCATGATTAAACACTACTCTTCCTAAAATTTGCAAAAGGGTGAAGGAGTGGAAATCACACTACATCATCAAGAATAGGGATTATTGTTACAGTCACCTATGATAATTACTACAATTATTTGTTTTTGTCTATTAATGAACTCCCTTAGGTTGCAATCTTAACATCCACATGTTATTCTTCAATATCCCTATGATGTTTGTGGAAAACCCATATCTATACAGTGTTGAATTGATGGCATCTGATCTAATATTCTAACCTTTTAATGTTAGTCATCTTTCTCTTTCTCAAAAAGATTGTTGAACCAGTTAACCTCTATAGAAATGTAATGGCTAGTAACATGAGATTAGAGGAACAATGAGACACTATATTGGTCTATTAATTTAGGTATTGTTGGATCTATTGGTACCCATTCAAAACATAGCGTCTTAAATGCTTAATAATTATCTTGAGTCTTGAATTGTTGTTGTAGGTATTACATATATATTTTATGAAGTCTAAAGGTGTTTAGTATTGGGAGAATTATGGCAGCGAATACAATGGAAATCTTCCATAAGTAATATAATTAGACAAAGATTTGTTGCCATTAATGAGTTAGATTTTGAAGTTAGTTTTGTCATCAAATTTCACTTGTGTTATGGTTGGTTTCTCTTGCATTTTTTCTGAGAGGATGTCCATTATAATTCCTCTTACAAATTTCTCTAACATTGACAATGAAAGCCAATCATGTTGATACATGGGTCCCCTCATTATACTACTTAGCCACCGAGCTTGACCCATTTCAAAAATTTAACAGACAAGCTTATCCATGAAATGAATTTTAAGAATTTTGAAGATGCCCTACACTTATCTAATTTCTATGGGTAATCAGTGCAAATTAGGGGGAAAATACATTGTGAATGTCTTCTAGAAAGGTGACCTTTAAAAAATGTAAGAATGTGGCTAGAAGGTTGTCCAATCATGTGGTTGAAGTAAATAAGGAATCTACATCTACAAATTTAGATCAGGTCTTTATGACTACATCTTATTTGTCCTAACTGTAACGACCAAGTCAATCTCGTATCAATGTGATTTGCCAAACTATAATGATGTCATGAAAGTTGAATGTTCATTGTCACATATATTGCTAAATATAAACCTCAACATACATTCATATTAAAAAATTCACCATCTTTAATAGATGAATATATATATATATATATATATATATATATATATATATATATGGTTGTTCTTATGTTGGATCAGTTTTGTCTACCATTTCTTGTCAAGTATTGAAGCTTATGAGTTTTCTGATTCAAGACAATCCACTACACATCCTGTATATAACTGATCAAGGATATGATCCCATCTTCACCATACGTTAGACCATACACCACCTACGTATGAACATTGTCTGATTGGCCATTCATCTCCATGAATCTAGGTGAGTTGTAGATTGCAACATGTAGTAATGGAATTGATAAGATTTTCATCTCCTAATTGATTTCATTATATAGTATACGTGCTTGGATTTATGTTAATCTACTAACTAGAAAAGGGTTGTTGAAGTAGATGCTTGTTTGTTCAATTTTGAATGACTAGTTTGCTTCAGTGAATATTCTTTTACTTACTTACTTGAAGACCTTGCTTTTTTTCATTAACAGGATGATATTTTAAACTCTTCATCTGTTGTACTCCTATTTTTGAACTGTTGTTGTTTTGATGATAGGGACGGATACAATGATTTTATTGGGTGACAACTTAGATTATTGAAAAAAACTTTTGCTTGCATCATGCTTGATTCATGTTCTAGCTTGGATGGATCAAGTTTTGAGGTTATTCTGCTTGGTGTCCTCAACCAGAAGTTTGTTTGTATTCCTCGAACTGAGAGGCCGATTGGTGTGTTTCTCCTTGCCTTGAGTTATACCTAACCAATTGAATTTGATTAGGTGTGTCTTTAGGGCTAAACACACTTGGATCTTCTGGAATTTATAACGACCTAGTCTAACACGCTCACCTAGATGAATCACACTTCACCCGCAAGCGCACGATATCATGTTATAGTATAGGTAAGGGCAAGATAAGGGTCGACCCATAGGGAGAGAGGGGGACTAGAGCTTAGTTAGCGTGATCTATGTTCCTAAAGTGGAGATTAGGGTTTAATCTTGATTTGGAGTTGATTAATACTAAGATGCAAGCAATTAAACAAGAGACGAAGTAAGACAAGCTAGACAAGCAAACCCTACTTTATCCCTAAACAAGCAATTCTAATTAACAAAGAAAGAAACTACTTAAGCAGGAGTGCAAGACTACACTAGACTAGCAATTAGGACACTAAAACAATTAGAAACCTAAACTATTAGTAACTAGATTAATCAAGAAAAAAGATATACTAACTACCCTAACAAGGATTAACTACAAAGAACAAGGCAATTGACTAAGAAGAAATTGAACTAAGCAACTTAGCAAGCATGAACTAGCAAGAAAGCAAGATGGGTTCTAAGAAACTTATGGGATGAGTGGGCCATTTGGGGGAATGTCACAGGAATCCAAGTTGAGGGGTGATATAACATGCAAATCCAATCTTACTAGGCAACATGACCATGGTGGGTGAGGTGTAGAATGGCTGTGGTGGTAGGGGACAACCTTGTTGCGTTGAGGCAAAGTTAAAGTTTGAATGTGGGAAAATGGAGGTTGGTAGCACGGCCGTACTAAGCAATATGGACGTGGTGTGGGCTCGGTAGCACAGTCGTGGTGGGTGAGTTGGGGACTTGGTCATTGTACACCTGGCCAGCATGGCCATTCTGGCTGGCATGACTGTGCTGGGGTCTTCTTGGCATGACTATGCTAGCTAGAACAATCATATTTTTGAGGTTGCTTTAACCTTAGAGTTGGATCAGACTTCTTTTGATGATGATCGGGATATGTCAGTTGGAGTTCTTATCCCCGCTCCTCAAAAACCTCTCCCTCTTTGACGCTTAAGGAGAGAAAAAGAAATCCAGGGGGCTAGAGACTTGATGACTCTGTGATTTTACTATGAATTTTACTCAACCAGCATGACTGTGTTGGTGTCTTCAGCTGCACTTTGCACTTCATTCTTCAAGATCAATGAATTTCTTTGCTTGAGTTGTCTCTTTGCCACTAGGGGTAGGTTGAGGGAGCTTTGGGGCCTTCTTTGGACCCCTCCATGGGTGGAGGAATCCTAGAACAACTTCCTTCTCTCTCGTCCATCCAAGGCATCGTCCAAGTAGGGTCCATAATTATGCATATTGAGGGAAATAACTTGTATTCTAGCATATTGTTATAACCTCATTTTCCAAAACATGTAATGAGATTTATGAATCTCCTTTAAAAGATAAATAAGATCCATGTTTGATTTCATGGTTTGATTTGAATGAATTTCGTGCATGCTTTCTTGTTGGGCCTTATTGGCCATTAAGCCCATTTGAAAGAAAAATAAAAAGAAATGAAAAAGGAATTCCATTTAATAAAAGAATACAAGGGAATAATGGAATATATAAGAAAATTATTAAAAGGCTAAAAGATAATTTTCGATAATAGGATTTCGTGTTATAAAGGATCCTTGGGGTTCAAGGAACTCAGGATAATTAAATAATAGCAAGGAAAATAAAGAATATGTGGAAAATATGAATAAAAAGGTGTTTTCTTGCAACCAATGAAAATGAATGGTTTAACTGATATAATGATCTCAAATTTTGCAGGATGAAAGATTAAAACATAAAGGAGTTTCCCTCAAAATTTGAATAAAAACGGAATTAAGAATTGGGAGTTATTGATTTTTCAAGATTATCCTTATAATGGGATTTTCCATTGCAATTTGGGAAATCTTTCTTTTTTTTGTTGAACGCGGACAATAGGGTTCGTTGGATCTTGATCCAACTGACCCGGTGCATCGTCCAGAGTCCCAGAGGGACATGGACTATAGCACGACCAGGGGATTTTCCCCTTGCGTTTCCGATCACAACAGGGTATGAGCGAGCATGGGAAGTATCCCATTGAATTCGGAATAGGGAGACGAACCTCCCATACCCTACTTTGGCCTCGCGTCTTTGAGAAACGCCCAATTGGGATAAAAGGGGGTTTGGCGGCAAGGTCAGAGACCCTAAGGGAACCTCCCCTATCCTATATATAGTACCCCTTGTGACTTGCTCTCACCCTCACGATCCCAGACGGCTGTTTCCTAACCCTCAGAGCTCTCTCTCCCACCCGATTGGCCTAGCTCCGACGAGAGACCACCGCGGCGCCGCCGCTAGCTCTAATTAGAAGACCAGTGAGGACGATGAGCGGGGATCGTCAGATCTTGGACCACCATCTGCCCACGCAAGATCCAACGCTGCCTGCGCAACACGCTTGACTGACTAGCGTGAGTGGAGCGCGTTAGCGTGAGCCGTGGGATTAGGGTCTACCGTGGACCTGAGTACCATCGACGGTCGATTGAGGAAGCGCACGCTGCTAGTGGAGACGACTGACGCAGAGCATCAGATCAAGGCGGGGCTCATCGGCGCATCGATCAAACGACCGTGATTTTCGGTAAATCTTCTCTCTAATCGAAATTATAGAAAAATAGCTTTTCCTTGCTAAAATTATAGAAATAGCTAGGAATCTCGTATAAAAGAACTTTATATATGAAAGTTGGGTAGAAAAAAGCAAGGAACCTGATAAAAATAGTTGTATAACCTGATTCTAGTTCATTTTGCAAAAGTACTTTAATTTTCTTGTAAAATGCATTTTAAGTTAATTGGAAACCCTAATTACAAATAAAGGATGTTTCTTTGTAAATTAATGGGTTAAGTTGAGGATTATAAACCTGTTAATTAATAATATGAAGTTTTCATCCATTTGGAATACCAATATGGCTAAATTATGGTTTATGACTATGAATGAAAGATAATGTACATGAAAACCCTAATTTAGGGTAAAAAAAGAAGGAAACCATGTTATTTTGATAAATTGCTAAATAATGATCCTAAAACTGTTAGGAATATTAAAAGGAGAGAATTTAAAGCTTTTAGGTATATTTGATGGATTAGGGTTCATAATATCTAAGAAGGAAAGAAAAACCCTAATTTTCAAGAAAACCCTAAAATTGGATAGAAACCCTAAGGGACATGATTAAATTGGTTAAATAATAATAAAAGTAAATTTGTACTTTTATTTCAGGGTTTTTTGTGCACATTGTTTGATTGCTTGGACATTCACTCTCTTCATATTTAATTCTTTAACCAAGTCTGCAATAAGAGGTATGTGGTTACGCTTATGACTATACCAGTTAGTTTTCCGAGGATTTTATCGACGTTTCGCTCAATGATTGAAATAATTCTAGGATGTTTCAATGCATGCAACTATAAAGTGACTATGACTATCACTATGGGTATATATGTATAACTAGCTAGATCTGAGTCCACCCTTATGGCTATGCAAAGGCTAAGGATAACCTAGAGAAAGGTCTAGGGTATCATGAGTTAGAAACTCGACTACCCACGTGTAGTGCCATGAGACTCTTAGCATACCATGAGTTAAGGAGTGGGCTACCTACGGGTAGTGCCATGTGACTCCGCCCTATAAATTGATTCACTTGATAGGTGAAGTCATGAGGGGTATAAAGGGAATATGGGACACATGGATCGCGTTGTTATACTTAAAATGTAACATTGTTGTTAAATGATAATTGAATGCCATACATTGTTATAGATAATTGCATGATTAGTGATTTCCCCCACATACCAGCTTTGGCTGACCGACGTTTTGTTTGTCGGTGTTTTAGGTAAAAAACAAAAAGGACAAATAATAATCTGTCATATTGTGCAATACACTAATTAAAGTTCAAGGAGGATTAGTTAGTTAGTCTGAGTTCTGGATAGAAGTTTTAGAATACCAAAGTTTTGAAAGGTATGCAACAATTTTATTTATTACAACCTTTCAGTTTAGTCTAGTAGAATTTATTAATTGTTGAACCTTGATCCGAAAATTATGTGTGTGGCTTCGACCTCTCGGTCTCCCTTAAATGAGGGTTATCGGGAGGTGGGGTCGTAACATTTGGTATCAGAGCCAAGGTTCTCCACTTAATTGTTAATAATTATTAAATTTTACAAACTCCGTAGAACCCAAGGGAGTTATTAGAGGATTTTCTGAAAGACTGAGGTGTCTAGAAAAGGATCACTTCTGGGGGTTGGCAAAATTTTCCTCCGCACCGCTAGTCAGAATACGAGGACTCCCGGAATGTGTGACTTCCTGGATGATGTCCTAGGATTTGAATCAAAATAAGATACCTTTAGGATTTTCACATCTTTTTCATCCCTTCTCATCACAAATTCTATTAAGGACTTTAAGAGTTAGGGATTTCTCTCTCTTCCCCACCCTCATGTGGTATGGGCAAATAGGTTAAGGATTAAGGAATTCTCCATCAATTTAATAAAAGATACGTAATGAGATGTCACTGACATAAGTATAATCAGTTTAATGGTAGACTAAAGGTCTGTTTGTTATGCTTATGTAGATGGCTCGTACAAAGACAATTGTTATCCCTGAGGGGACTGGGAACCCAACCAGAAGTGTTTGGCCTCCCCGCAAAGGAAAGGGGTCTTCAGAGAAAAGGAAGAAGAATCATGATGATGAATCCACTATGAAGAGAAAGAGGACCGAAGAGACCACTCATGAGGTCCCAAACCCTGATCTGATACCCTTCGACAACCTTGATCAAGAGCAGGACCAAGGGTATGAAGAGAAACATGTGTACGAGGAAGTAGACCAGATGGAGGAGGACCAAGCTGGAGGTCCAGAACCGACTATGATGATCCACACCTCTGAGGCCTTGTGGATAGAGCAGAAGAAGAAGCTGACTGAGGCCGTTAATGCCTTGGCCCTCCGAGACCTAGCCAGAGCTGAGAATGGTGAGCCGCATCCAGTTCGTCCTCGACTGGGAGCCACTATCCTGGACTTTGTCAAGTTGAATATCGAGAAGTTCGGGGAGAGGACAAGACACAGGTAGTCGACAAAGCAGAAGCTTGGCTGCTTGCATTCGAGAATGGGTTCCGTATGCTTGAAGTTCAGTCGAGCAAGAAGGTCCTCTTTGCTGCTCATCTCCTGGAAGGAGCATCCAAGATATGGTGGGAGACCCACATCACTGGCCGGGATTTGACAGAGGAACCCATGGCCTGGGTTGACTTCAAGACAATCTTCACTGCCAGATTCCTCCCCGTCGCAGCAAGGAAAGAGAAAGAAAGAGAGTTCACTAGCATGACTCAAGGAAGCTCTTCAGTGGTGGACTTTGGTCGTAGGTTCCGCCTCCTGGAACATTGTGGACATATGATGGATGAAGAGAGAAGGGTGGACCACTTCGTGGAACGTCTTCACCCTGCCATCAAGCCCCATGTGATGGCATGTAAACCCAAAACTTTTGCTGAAGCCTACAACACTGCTTTAGACATGGAGAGGACTGTGATGCCTGCCCAGTTTCCACCCGGTACTTGGGTTTCACTGAAGGAGCCCAAGGCCCGAGAAACAACCACAAGAAGGGCCCAAGACGTCATCAAGCTAAAGGAAAACATGGAGGAAAAGGGAAACCCCATCAAGAGAACAACAGACCTCCTTGCCGCACCTGTGAAAAGGGGCACACCGGTGAATGTCGCTACAAGAAGAAGGCATGCTTTCGATGCCATTAAGAAGGACATCTGCAATATGTCTGTCCTATGCAAGATCCCAGGGGACCAGGATAGGTGGCAGCTCCACCAGTAGTAGCTCCATCAGTAGCAGCCCCACCTGCTGGAGAAAGAAGACAAGCTCGGGTGTTTGCCATTGATAATGAGGAAGCTCAAGAAAATGCCAATCGGTTGATCAAGGGTAATAACCCCTAGAGTTTTCTTTTATGTTTTAAGTTAATCATGTAATGATCTAATGCATGATGAAAAATGATGTAGGCATGATTGAAGTCATGGGACATAATATAAAAGCTTTGTTTGACTATGGATCTACTAATACTTTCATTTCGAGAAATCTTGCAACTATGCTTTGTTTGGATATCAAGGATCTAGGATATGTCTTAGATGTTACAACCCCGAGTGGTCAGATCTTTACTTCCCTTTTGAAAACTCTGGTGATACCTATGAAATATCGAGATCATGAGTTTCCTACAGATTTCATACTTCTTGACATGAATGATTTTGATGTAATCATTGGCATGGATTGGCCTTATACCTATAGGGCCAACATTGACTGTAGGGAGAAGAAATTGATCATTAAGAGACCCGGTCACCCACCTTTTATCATTAGGTGTAGGAAGGATGCCACCACCAGCCTATATGTGTCACCCTTGAAGGAAGAACAAATGATGAGTAAAGGGTGTCAAGCTTTCCTAGCAGTAGTCACCGAGCCGGAACCCAAAGTGCAACCCTTAGAAGAAATAGAGGTAGTTAGGGGCTATGCAGATGTTTTCCCAGATGATCTACCTAGAATTCCTCCCGAAAGAGAGGTAGATTTCTCCATAGAGCTAGCCCTTGTGACAAACCCTATTTCCCGAGCACCCTATAGGATGACCCCTGCTGAGTTGCTTGAGCTAAAGAAGCAATTGCAGGAATTGTTGGATAAGGGTTTTATCCGCCCTAGCACATCACCATGGGGAATGTCAGTTCTTTTTGTAAAGAAAAAGGATGGTTCGTTCCGAATGTGCATAGACTACCGGATGATCAACCAGGATATCATTACGAACAAATACCCTTTACCCCAGATAGATGACTTGTTTGACCAGTTGAAGTCGGCTCGAGTCTTTTCAAAGATCGACTTAAGGTCAGGTTACCACCAGTTGAGGGTTAAGAGTGAGGACATCCCAAAAACTGCTTTTAGAACTCGATATGGCCACTATGAGTTCATGGTTATGCCTTTTGGGTTGTCCAATGCACCCAGTGTGTTCATGAACCTTATGAATAGTGTGTTCCAACCCTTCCTTGACCCATTTGTCATAGTGTTCATAGATGACATACTGGTTTATTCAGATGACTTAGAACAACAACGAGACCACCTAAGTAAAGTCCTTGATATCTTGAGAAAGCAGAAGTTCTATGGGAAATTCTCTAATTTGAATTTTGGATAGATCGAGTCATGCTCCTTGGACACATCATCTCAGGAGGAACGATCGCCGTAGATCCAGCTAAAGTGTTGGCGGTTCGAGACTGGTCAACACCAAAGAACCCCTCTGAGATACAAAGCTTCTTGGGGTTAGCAGGATATTATCGGCGCTTCATCGCGGATTTCTCAAAGACCGCCTTGCCTCTGACTATGTTGACTCAGAAAGATGTGAAGTTTGTGTGGTATGATGTTTATGAGGCTCATTTCCAGGAGCTGAAAGAGAAGTTGACCACTGTGCCAATTTTGACTCTACCATCAGGCAATGAGGGTTTTATGATTTTCACCGATGCATCCAAGATGGGACTAGGCTGTGTGTTGGAACATAATCAACATGTGGTTGCATATGCCTCCCGACAGCTCAAGCCTAACAAGGTGAATTACCCAACCCACGACCTGGAGTTAGCTGCCATCATCCATGCCTTGAAGATTTGGCGGCATTACCTCTATGGTGCCACTTTTGAGATCTTCATAAACCATAAGAGCCTGAAATATCTATTGACGCAAAAAGACTTGAACCTGCGACAACGACGATGGATGGAGTACATGAAGGATTACGACTTCACCATTGCCTATCATCCAGGAAAGGCAAATGTCGTAGCCGATTCTTTGAGTCGGAAACAGCTGAGGTGTGCAGCTACGTTGTCCAAATAGTGGAAGAGCTTAGAAGATCTGGTGGAATGAACACCTCAACCGTTAGATGATCGAGTTTGATTGACCAATATCCAGATACAGTCTGAGTTATTAAGTGAGATTGTTGCAGCACAGTTGGCCAGTGGAGGACTTGACAAGATGAAAGGCTTGATGCAGAAGCCTCAGACCCGTCTTTCGTTGGGAATAGACAGAGGAATCCGATTTGAGAATCGCATATGGGTTCCCGAAGATTCACTGTTGAAGGAACGTATCCTACAAGAGGCTCATGGTTCTAAGTACACGGTACACCCAGGAACTACTAAAATATTTAAGGACATGCAGAGGTTTTTCTGGTGGCCAGGAATGAAGAGAGACATTACAGCTTATGTAGCAAGTTGTCTTACCTATCAAATGGTGAAGGCTGAACACCAACGACCCGGCGGGCTTTTACAGTCTATAGAGATTCCAGAATGGAAATGGAAGCAGATCACCATGGATTTTGTGGTGGGTCTACCTCAGACCAAGAAGGGTCATGATGGGTTATGGGTTGTGGTAGATCGCCTTACCATGTTAGCACACTTCCTCACCCTAAAAACCACTGACAAAGTGTCAGACTTAGCTGAGCTGTACATCAGAGAGATAGTGCGTTTACATGGCGTACCCGATTCCATCATCTCAGAGAGAGACCCAAAGTTTACTTCCAAATTGTGGAAGTAGGTTCAAGAGGAACTAGGAACAAGGTTGAAGTTCAGTACCGCTTATCACCCCCAGACAGATGGACAGTCAGAAAGGACGATTCAGACCTTAGGGGATCTGCTGCGAGCTTGTGTGTTCGATTGGGGTGGATCATGGGAGCAGTACTTACGTTTAGCTGAGTTTGCTTACAACAATAGTTACCAAGCCAGTATCGGGATGCCTCCATATGAAGCTATATATGGGAGACTGTGTCAGTCACCACTTCACTGGGATGATGTTGGTGAAAGGACCTTATTGAGGTCAGATGAACTCCAAGTGTATGCTGATAAAGTCGCTTTGATCAAGAAAAGGCTAAAGAAAGCCCAGGACCAACATAAGTTGTATGCTGATGTGAAGCGGACTGATGTGCACTTTGCTGTGGGAGAACATGTTTTTCTGAAAATCTAACCGCTCTGAGCTATAGCTAAGAATAGAGGAAAGTTGAGTCCCCGATATGTGGGTCCGTTTGAAGTGTTGAAACGGATTGGTGAGGCCATATATCATTTGGCGTTACCTCCTCAATATCGTATGATGCATGATGTGTTTCATGTGTCCAATCTGAAGTGATATGTGCAAGATCCAAGTCATGTGCTGAGCATTGAACCTATTGAGCTTCAAGGAAAGCTGTCTTATCCAGAGTTTCCTTTACAGATTCTAGATACCAAGGTAAAAGAGCTCAGAAATAAGAATATTGAGATGGTAAAGGTTCTTTGGAAGCACCATGGTGAGGATGACGCCACATGGGAGCTGAAGACGGACATGGAAAAAACATATCCTGATTTGTTTTCTTGATTGTTGAATTTTGAGGACAAAATTCCTATAAGGAGGGGAAGATGTTATAACCTCATTTTCCAAAACATGTAATGAGATTTATGAATATCCTTTAAAAGATAAATAAGATCCATGTTTGATTTCATGGTTTCATTTGAATGAATTTTGTGCATGCTTTCTTGTTGGGCCTTATTGGCCATTAAGCCCATTTGAAAGAAATGAAAAAGGAATTCCATTTAATAAAAGAATACAAGGGAATAATGGAATATATAAGAAAATGATTAAAAGGCTAAAAGATAATTTTCCATAATAGTATTTTGTGTTATAAAGGATCCTTGGGGTTCAAGGAACTCAGGATAATTAAATAATAGCAAGGGAAATAGAGAATATGTGGAAAATATGAATAAAAAGGTGTTTTCTTGCAACCAAAGAAAAGGAACGGTTTAATTGACATAATGATCTCAAATTTTGCAGGATGAAAGATAAAAACATAAAGGAGTTTCCCTCAAAATTTGAATAAAAACGGAATTAAGAATTGGGAGTTATTGATTTTTCGAGATTTTCCTTATAATGGGATTTTCCAATGCAATTTGGGAAATCTTTCTTTTTATGGTTGAACGTGGACAATAGGGGCCGTTGGATCTTGATCCAACTGACCTGGCACATCGTCTAGAGTCCCGGAGGGACACAGACTGTAGCACAACCAGGGGATTTTGCCCTTGTATTTCTGATCACAACAGGGTATGAGCAAGCATGGGAAGTAACCCATTGAATTCGGAATAGGGAGACGAACCTCCTAGACCCTACTTTGGCGAGGTTTTGTCGCGTCTTTGAGAAACGCCCAATTGGGCTAAAAGGGGGTTTGGCGGCAAGGTCAGAAACCCTAAGGGCACCTCCCCTAGCCTATATATAGTACCCCCTGTGACTTGCTCTCACCCTCACGATCCCAGACGGCTGCTTCCTAACCCTCAGAGCTCTCTCTCCCACCCGATTGGCCTAGCTCCGGAAAGAGACCACTGCGGCGCGACCGCTAGCTCTAATTAGAAGACCAGCAAGGACGACGAGCGGGGATCATTAGATCTTGGACCACCGTGTGCCCGTGCAAGATCCAACGCTGCCTGCGCAACACGCTTGACTGACTAGCGTGAGTGGAGCGCGTTAACGCGAGCCGTGGGATCAGGGTCTACCGTGGACCCGAGCACCATCGAAGATCGATTGAGGAAGTGTGCTCTGCTAGTGGAGACGATTGACGCGGAGTGTCAGATCAAGGCGGGGCACATTGGCGCACCGATCAAACGGCTGTGGATTTTCGGTAAATCTTCTCTCTAATCGAAATTACAGAAAAATAGCTTTTCCTTGCTAAAATCATAGAAATAGCTAGGAATCTCGTATAAAAGAACTTCATATATGAAAGTTGGGTAGAAAATGCAAGGAACCTGATAAAAATGGTTGTATAACCTGATTCCAGTTCATTTTGCAAAAGTACTTTAATTTGCTAGTAAAATGCATTTTAAGTTAATTGGAAACCCTAATTACAAATAAAGGATGTTTCTTTGTAAATTAATGGGTTAAGTTGAGGATTATAAACCCGTTAATTAATAATATGAAGTTTTCATTTGTTTGGAATACCAATATGGCTAAATTAGGGTTTATGACTATGAATGAAAGATAATGTACATGAAAAACCTGATTTAGGGTAAAAGAAGAAGGAAACCATGTTATTTTGATAAATTGCTAAATATGATCCTAAAACTGTTAGGAATATTAAAAGGAGAGAATTTAAAGCTTTTAGGTATATTTGATGGATTAGGGTTCATAATATCTAAGAAGGAAAGCAAAACCCTAATTTTCAGGAAAACCCTAAAATTGGATAGAAACCCTAAGGGACATGATTAAATTGGTTAAATAATAATAAAAGTAAATTTGTACTTTTATTTCAGGGTTTTCTGTGCACATTGTTTGATTGCTTGGACATTCACTCTCTTCATATTTAATTTTGTAACCAAGTTTGCAATAAGAGGTATATGGTTACGCTTATGACTATACCGGTTAGTTTTCCGAGGATTTTATCGACGTTGCCCTCAATGATTGAAATAATTGTTGGATGTTTCAATCCATGCAACTATAAAGTGACTATGACTATCACTATGGGTATATATAAATAACTAGCTAGATCCGATTCCACCCTTATGGCTATGCAAAGGCTAAGGATAACCTAGAGAAAAGTCTAGGGTATCATGAGTTAGAAACTGGACTACCCACATGTAGTGCCATGAGACTCTTAGCATACCATGAGTTAAGGAGTGGGCTACCTACGTGTAGTGCCATGTGACTCCGCCCTAGAAATTGATTCACTTGATAGGTGAAGTCATGAGGGGTATAAAGGGAATATGGGACACATGAATCGCGTTGTTATACTTAAAATGTAACATTGTTGTTAAATGATAATTGAATGCCATACATTGTTATAGATAATTGCATGATTAGTGATTTCCCCCACATACCAGCTTTGGCTGACCGACGTTTTGTTTGTCGGCGTTTTAGATACAAAACAAAAAGGACAAATAATAATCTGTCATATTGTGCAATACACTAATTAAAGTTCAAGGAGGATTTTGTTAGTTAGTCCAAGTTCTGGATAGAAGTTTTAGAATACCAAAGTTTTCAAAGGTATGCAACAATTTTATTTATTACAACCTTTCAGTTTAGTCTAGTAGAATTTATTAATTGTTATCAATTAATTAGTGAACCTTGATCCAGAAATTATGTGTGCGGCTTTGACCTCTCGGTCTCCCTTAAATGGGGGTTATCGGGAGGTGGGGTCGTAACACATATTTACATGTAAAAAGACATAAGATAGAGCCCTAAAATATGGCTGCAGCACCACCCCCAACATAACACATATCCTCAAGTATGCTCCAAGTTAATCTCTCTTCAATTTCTTTCAACTAACATGAATGATAAATGCATTGCAACAGGTGATTATTGATTAGATGGTCTTAATGGTGACTAAGTACATGTGTTCCACCTCTCTCCTCTCCACTTACACAAACCAATCATGAATTAAGTACTGAGAATACAAACTTCAAATTTAGAGCATAAAACATGCAGTCAATCCATATGGTTTTCATGTAGCTCTAGGTATACCGTTTAATGGTGGCGATAATCAATGATGACGAGGAGTGTTGTTTTACTTTCATGCATTCAATTTCATACTTCAAACCACACTATGTGACTCACATGGATGCGGAAAAGGGTGAAGTGAGCTAGTTTTGATGTTTTGTATCTCAAAGGGTATGAAAATAGAAGAAAGGGGTTGCGGTACGGGATTGGAGTTCTATTACATAGGATCACTCATATTTTATTTATTTAGATGCTATTACATATGAGCATATTTTATTTTCTTTTTGCATTTTTTCCTCTTTTTCTCTTCTATTTTTCTTTGCCCTTGGTATAGCTAGGGCATATGGTGGTGAGAGTGTAGCGGGGGGATATAGATATGGCCATCCCAAACTTTTGGAGGTGGCCAAGGTTGAATATGTGCACTTTGGCATCCTTTCATGTGGCGAAGAGGTATGAAGATGATGAAAGAAAAGTTGAGTCAAAAAGGGGTCACTAGTGTGGTTCTCAACATAAATTCCCCTACATGAAAATTATTCCAACTCTTCATCAAGTAAGGTTACACCACATGAGTGTACAATATGAAATTCATACTTTTATCATGAGATTCCACAAATCCTAAGCGATCATAGCTTTTCTCAAATCACAATTTAACCAAAACATTCACAAACATGAAAGAAGTGATTCAAAGGTAGAAAGTGAACAACTAAGACCATTTAGCAATAGAACAAAGGAGTGTGGCATGCATTTTTGATGTATCAAGATTTTCACTTCAATAAGTGGAGATTAAGTCAAAACATGCTTTTAGTCAAGAAGATTCAAATTTGGGCAAAATTGGCCAAAATGGTGTCAATTTGCATTCAATCACATCTAAACCTACTTTTAGGGAATGAAGAGAATAAAGTACAAAATCCTAGTAAAACACACAAAAACTACCAAAAATCTACATGAAATGCAATGCATGGTATGGAATGGAAAAAAGAGCAAAAATTTTGAAAAATTATGGAAAAAAATGCATGAGATTGAACTACATGATATGCATGTATGCAAACAAAAAGAAATCTAAATTAGATAAGGTGATGTCATCAATCAATCAAACAAGTGAGTCAGAGTGAAGCATATTAATCAAAATGAAAAGAGAAAATAGGGTGTACTTTCCTACCACCCTAAACTTTTGAATCACGTTGTCCTCAACATGAAAGTAAAGCTTAGGAATGATAGGGTAGATGTCACTTCTCCAACAGTGGTAGATCTTGAGGAGTTCCTCCATATGGTGGAGGGTTTTGGTAGTAGCTACCCCAGTAGTCCACCTATGGAGGCAGGTATGTCTCTTGATATCCGGATAGGGCTGCCCATAAGCCCCCCCCATTGGGGGTTTCTCTGAACTTGCGCATGCTGGTAGCAGTACATGTGGTTTATCTAATGACACATCTGTTGTTGGTCTAACCACATGGACTGTTGTGTCTACTAAATTGCCTTCAGTTGTGCATGAACGACTGACATGTCATATGCATTTGTTGGAGGTGGTTGCGCATCAAAATCCTCATGTCTCTGTCTCGTGTGGCGAGGCTGCTCTAGAATTCCTTACTACTCTAGAATGTCTATCTCTCCCTCTCTCTCAGGTAATTGAACTGCCAAACCTCTACTACTTTCCCTAGGCCATTCTTTTTTCCAATCTGCAACTTTTGTTGGAAGATCTCTTATTGGTTGTATATCTTTGGTAAGAATTACAACATTATAGGACAAATCTAGGGTGACTCCAGGGTGCCCAGGGTTTTTGGTGTAGATAATCTTTTTGTCTCTAAGGGAGATCATTTGGGACCTTACAAGATAGTTCAAATCAACCAACTTGGTCCCCTCCACCTTTGTTAGGCCATCAAGATTACATTCTAGGGCCTTGTCTATGGTTGTCACAATCCCTCCCATAATGAAAGGATTCTCTCTTTGAAGGGATTATTTTTAGGTGGTCACTCATCATTGCTCATAGATTCACAAAATCGACACTCATCATGATAGACATCACAAATAAATCCTTCTGGGAGTAGTAACCTTGGTTATCATACAGGACAAAGACAGTGTTGTCTAGAACCTTCTGAGTGTACCTTAAAGTAGGGTTGAATATTTTACGTGTTTTTTTTATTTCCTACTGCAAATGTGTCTTGACCATTGAACGTCTTCCACATGCTTGAATAGTTGCATTTTCCACTTCTATCAAACCTTCCCTCATTGAATTTCTATGCCATCACCGGTGTTGGTGCTAGAATTTTGTTGAGGTTGGAAGACTTTAGTACATGCGTGGAATCATTAAACCTAAAGTGGGTAGCATCCTCACCTTGGTATTGTACCTTCTCCATAGAATAAAAGAACTCCTGGATTGTATCAATATAAGTCTCTTCGACCTCAGTCAGCAACTTTACAACACAACACTAGTCAAGTAACTATTGAAATAGTTGATATTCCCTAAAGCTTGCATGGTATGCACGCATGCATACCTTATGGGAATCACTCGCCTTGTCATGCACTCGGGGTGGCGGGGTCTTACGTGAACTCTTCTTGTTGTCCCTCTACCATATATAGCCTCTTTAGGCTGTTTCCCAGCTCACTTCATTTGGACCTAACTTAGTGCTTGATTGTGTTTGTTTGGCTTAATAAGATGCCTGAACCTTATTATAATCTCTTTAAATTCCTTAATATCATGTGACATGCTTGTGGTTTCAGTTTGGTCATTTTTGGATGTTGTTTGAGCTATGTTTTCTTATTTTGGACCTAGTTACAATTTACCCATTGTAAGGGGTTATCTTGCAATTTTTCACATATAGGTTGTGCCCTTTGTGCCTTGGCATCATGAGAGAGAAGGTGGTTCCTTAGGGTACCTTGTTGTGATTTGGTTTGATGAGGAGAGAAGTGGTGACATGTTGAGTGTGGTTTCTAGGGTTTGTCTTAATGCCCTATGTTGATGTTGACCATTTGAGTTTTGGGTTTTTCAACAACCACCCTTGACCATCCTTGGTGTTTTCTCTGCGGTTGAACAAGGTTTTGTTGGTGCTTGACATGCTTTTTCCGTGCGTAGAAACACAAGTGTACGCGTCAATGTAATATAGGCCTTTGTGAGGCCCGAGTCGAACTCAGGGAGACTGAATTATTGGAGACTACTACTAACTACTCACAATCAGCTAGACCGATTAAAAAGTTGGAAGTTGCTGTAAAATTAAAAGAAAAGAAAACAAAATAAAACAATCGATTAAAGGTTTAATTTAATCAATTCAGGTGAAGATCTTTAGGATTGCGGTTTCACCATGGGTTTTCATTGTATGAATTTCTATTTAGTCACTCAGATTTATCTCTCTATCCGGGTAGTGGCCTGTAATCAGAATTGCCCACTATCGTGGTACAATTCACTACCTATGTCTAGGTTGGTTCCACCGTCGTAGTAACCTATACCCTAAACTGGGTGCATTAGAATCGATCTCTCAGTATCCACCATTAACCTTACACCACCTTGTTCAAGGGATTTGTCAATTAATGTGAATTTTGTCTCTTTTCAACCATTAATTCTTCTTTCAAAGTAATTAAGGGCATTAGATTATTATTATAGTGATCAAGCATAACAATATAATTGAGAAAACGAAATCATACCACAGATTTAAGAGATAAATGATGAATTACTATGATAAAATTGTCATACAATGATTTCCCGGGCTACTCCCGGTCCTAAAGACAAAGGGGATTAGCCCTGCATGTTCATCTCAGAGCAAAACATGGTAGAGAAAAGGGGAAACGTGGAGAAAAACGTGATTGAGTGGTGAAACCACTGAACGGAGAAGATCCAGGCGTTTGTTGGCGTAGAATACGCGATCTCCCGCCTTTCGGTGGTGGAAAACGTCTTCTTCGACGTCCGGAATGGCTGGGGCGTGCTTCTGGGCTCCGTTCTTCTCTCCACACCTTCTCAGGACGTGTGCAGTGGCTAATGACGTGATGGATTGCTCTTGGCTGCCGTCATTAGGTATAATCACCGAGTTAGGTCGCCAAAATATCACAGCCGTCGGATTTAGAACGATCTGAATGCAAACTTGTATCTGACGGTGTCGATACCATCGACGTGGGTCGATGGTATCGACCTTGCACGATATCGGCCAATCTTCTTTCTCTTCGTTGTTGCCCCTGATGCTAACTCGATACCATCGATGAGGGTCGATGGTATCAACCACCTAAGGCATCGGTTTTATCCTTTTGTGTCGTTGTAGCTCCACTTGTCGATAGTATCGACTGCTTGGTCGATAGTATTGACTCTCTTCTCACCAGCAACCTGATGGTATCTCGATAGCATCAACATTCCAGTCGATAGTATCGACTCTGTGATGCTCCTTGCGGCTGACAACCTGTGGTCGTGTCGATGGTATCGACCACTATCGATGGTATCGACAGATGTAGATATTCGTTTTTCCTGAAATTGCAACACAAAACCACATAAGACGAAATAAAACATATTATTGTAATAATTTATGCTCAAAATACCAAAATAAGGGAGAATTGACGTAGAGAAGGATCATAGACCAAAGTGAATGAATTATGCAATATTAACCACCAAAATGACCAATAAATGCATAAAACACAAGTAAAACCAGTCTATAAATGTGACTCAAAATCATCGCATCAAACTCCCCTAAGCTTGAACATTGCTCGCCCTCGAGCAACAAAACCTTAGAATAGAATTGCAAGGGTCAACTAAAGAACAGACCATCACAACAAACATCACCACATGATCCCCACCGAACATTCACATTCCGGCTCTCACTAACCACGGAATGATAATTACCCTAAAGGCGACAGTAATCATCCATAAAAGATATCCACCTCAAAACTGATGAACACTATCATATAAGATAGTTAACATAATAAAATTTGCCGGTTCAGACTCAGTGCATCTTGTGATCTCCTATACTACGTTGCTCGCCCTAACTACCATCTACATGGAAGCAGCTCTCCTGTTATTCACAAGTGAGGAGAAAATCATGGTGGCCTACCAATTTGAGCAACGGGTGGATGGAATGGGTGGCTAATGGAAGAAATGGAAGCATTATACAGTTTCAACATGCATAAAACAAAAATCTCCTAAATGATGCATTTGCACATGAAAATGCCCTAATGCCTATAATTGGGTGGAATGATGCATGCAATAACATCCCGTCTTAAGATGAGATGAAATATCTAACTGAGTTACATCATGTACTTACTCATCTTAAAATGCAGGTGAGACTATGTTCCTTTCTCCCTATTATTCTACTTGCTTCTCAAAAAAATTTATGTTTCTCTTTTTTTTTTCTTTCAATTTTTTCTTTTCCTGTATTTTTAAGGCCCTTATGAATTATTTGTTGGGCTCGCTTTTTCTACATAACTCAAATATTTGAAGCATTTAGAAGGTATGAAACAAGTTAATCACCCTTAATGTTTCAGAAGAGATAAGATACATGATATAATGCATGCATAAAAATTTTGAATGCATCTAAATGACACACACCTAAGGATAATGTGCATGTATAACTACTCAAGTTTTTATTTTTTTTCATGCAAAACATGTGAAATCGGTTGCAATGAAAGTCCTATCTACATGGAATGCATTCAAAGAGATTGAAACCGTACTTTACTTCCAATTCTTATGGTGGATTGTGAAAAACAGTGGGGTGGAAAGATCACAAGACTAACTCACTGAACCTTTGAAAATTATTATGTGTCCCTCCTTACTGACTTGTGTAGTAATTAAGAGGTTTCTCTCTCTTACTTCAAATTAGAGTCTCATTATCATTTGGTCAGTTTAGGCTCACACAACCAATTCCGTCCACTTTTCATGAATCATTAGGAATGTATAGTTGTGATTTCTATTTTAAAGTTGACAAAACCAATCATTTTCTTAAGTTATGTGCTCAAGGTTGAACAACACAAGCTTGCGAACACTAAAATTTTTAAAATTTTTCCCTTAATTCCCATGTACAAGAAAATGAGATGACACATGACTTAAGACATCCACAATTACACTAGATAGAGTGTGAATCCTACAAACAAACTAAGATTGCAAGAAATAAATGACAAGAACAAAAAAAATAAAACTAAAAACTGAGAAAATAAAAGATAGAGTTGTTCCAACTGCCCCCCTAAGATTGAATTTGACTATGGCCTCATAGTCAAAAACAATCTTAAAGGTTGGAACAGAGATACCGATTACTCTTCTGGAGGAGGCGGGTACTGTGGGGCCGTGGGGTCCCAGGATGGGTACTTCCCCTGAAAGCTTGGATCATACTGGGGCATGGGTGGAGGTTGTGGATACCCCCCAAAGTAGTTCTGGCTCCAGTAGTGATCATAGAAGGGTTGCTGCTGCAACTCCATCCTATGAAACCTGTCATGAATCTATTGTTGGTTGTCGAGGAGGAGGCGCTCATTCTCGAAGATAGCCCTCTGATTGTCAAGTAACAAGTTCGTAGTCTCCTGAATACCGGTATACACTGATGTGTGATGCTGTTGCGTCTGCTGGATATCCTGCAGCATTTCATACATTCCTTGCATTGAGTAGACATCCTCTCTTTGCTGCGAGGGCAGTGGTGGTGGCGGGGGCTGTGAAGATGAAGATGCACCCGGATGCATGCGAGGACGCTTCCTAGGTGCCACTCGTGCATGAAGAGGTGTAGGCCTCCTCTTCCTCTTCAGCCTCGTCACCATCATTGTCGTTGTCATCATTTCTGCCGTCTTCATTTGAATCATCAATAGTAATAACTGGCCATCGAAAATGTTGAGCATCCTCGATGTGGAAGACAGGGTCGGGAAGCAAACATTCCTAATAAGCGTGATTAATGTGGCAGTGTGCATACGTCAGTCCATCGTGCAGTAGAATGAGGTTGGAGCGGTGAAGATGTTGCAGATTGACCTTGCTTCTATTGGAGAG
This sequence comes from Alisma plantago-aquatica, assembly GCA_963693085.1. Taxonomy (NCBI): domain Eukaryota; kingdom Viridiplantae; phylum Streptophyta; class Magnoliopsida; order Alismatales; family Alismataceae; genus Alisma; species Alisma plantago-aquatica. The sequence goes on from OY856411.1 coordinate 813,289,832, forward strand.
AGGAGTCAACTGGGAGAATTTCAACCCAAGATAGTGGGCCAGCGGTGTGATGAGACCTCCAAAGTGAATTGGAGCCTTCCGCGTACTCCTCTTTACCGCCAACACACGTTGTAGAAAAAAAATGCTCCCCAGTTGCATTCTTGCCGCTTCAATAACTTGTACAGGAAAAACAGGTCTGTCTCCTGGAATTTGCTAAGAGACAGATCACCCCTAGCAAACAGGGTGGAGCAAAGCATGCGATGAAGAATCCGCATGAACGGATGCTCAAAATCCGCTACCGCCATGTTGTGGTAGCTCACAGATTTGCCCGGCGGCACAGTCACTAGCTCGGCGAAGATAGTGTCGTTATCAGTCTGGTTGTCTGGCCTCCGGTACTGATCTCGCCCATGATTCTAGTTGTAGATTTCATTGAACTGCCTGAGAGTGAGAGTGTAGTCATTATTGTATAGCCGGAAAGAAACACGACCCTTGATCCATTGACGATCCGTGGCAATGATGTCGTTCGGCACGACGCATATATCCAGTGACGCCATGAACTACACCACCAACTCCTTGTATGTCGGCCAGTCACCGAAGAAAGGCTGGCCGTCTGCATGGCATTCCATCTCGTCGGGAGTCCTTCTCGTATGTCTCACTTTCCCTTTTAAGATGTAGGCCATATTAGCCTCGAACCCTAGGTTACGGATCATGTCGCGGTCGACGTAACAGGTCATCTCAATCTTTCTTTTCATGATCTCCTCGTAGATCTTCCGAACCTCCGCAGAAGGATGAACGATCTGTGAATGCGGAATAGACGCCGTCGGTGGAGGAACGAACTTCAGGATCTCCATTGGATTTGCCCGGGAAGAAGACACGCTGGCAATGTGCACCATTGTCATAAAAAAAGAAGAAGAAACAGAAGAAGGAGCTCGGTGTAGGTCAGAGAAGATAATCTCCGCTCGGTGAAGAACGTGCTCCTGGATGCTCGTAGTCGGGCCCCGATTGCTCTGGAAGACGCAAGACACAAGTAGGGAAGGATTGCTCTGGAGTTGTGACGTCATATGACGACAAACCATCCCTTATATAACTGACATCGGCGCTGCTATGTGCCAGTCAATACCATTTATGTGGGTCGATGGTATCGACACGCGTAGCACAATCCGTACTGCCGCTGGTATCGACGGTCGTCGATGGCTTGATGTGGGGGTCCGGATCGATGACGTGTCGATGGTATCGACCCGTCCCACGGATCGACTCTCTCAATGTAGCGATCTCCGTTGATCTCCTCTCACGGATCGGTGACGTGTCTCGTCGATACTATCGACGCAAGTCGATAGTATCGACTTCTGATTAGGGCAACATCCTCGCGAGGCCCAGCCACCACTTTCTGCCTGTAACTGTGTCGATACCATCGACAGGCCCGTCGATGGTATCGCCTTTACTGAGATGATTTCTTCTGAATATCTCCAGAGATCTCACGAGTATCGACACCATTGTCGATACTATCAACCTCTTCTTGTGATCAACCTGTTGGTGAGTCGATGCCATCGACGAGGCCGTCGATGGTATCGACGCAGAGCGATTTCTGGAGTCGCCAACATGTACCCATCTCGATACCATCGACGCAAGGGTTGATGGTATTGACTCTGCCTCAGTCCTGCACATTGAGCAAACGATCACGGTATCTTTTTTACACTAAAAACAAAGTCAAAACAAACCAAGGTACAAATTGTGAAAGAAACTAATTACACTATCAATGGTTGGGTTGCCTCCCAACAAGCACCCTTATTTAACATCTTAGGCTAGACGACATTAAGCTCCTCATGCATCAGGAAGTGCAATGAGTTTGACCTCATTCACTTTCCTTGTGTAATCTTCACCGAAGTACAACTTCAACCATTGCCCATTGACCAGGAAGGTTGTCTCGCCATCACGCACCATGACTGCGCCATGTGGCCTGACCTCTTCTATGGTGAACGGTCCTTTATTGAAGACGCGCATCTAAATATGGCGATCATGAATTAACTTTGTTCGCTCCTAGTAGATCCGCGAGCTTTCATATGCATTCATCCTCAGCTCGTCTAGTTCGTTGAGCTCAAGCAACCTTTTCTTTCCCCCTTCATCATAGCTCAAATTCAATTTCCTCAGCGCCCAATGCGCTTTATGCTCCAGTTCCATCGGCAAATGGCAAGCCCGACCATAAGCCAACCTAAAAGGTGTAGTGCCTATAGGTGTCTTATATGCCGTCATGTATGCCAATAAAGCATCTGGTAGCAGGGTACTCCAATTCTTTCTCGTGGAAGCCACAGTGCGCTCCAAGATCTTCTTAATCTCCCGATTGGAGACCTCCACTTGCCCTTGAGTCTGCGGGTGGTACGGGGTACCAATGTTGTGTTTTACCCCGTACTTTCTCAATAGTGTCGCGAAATTTTGATTCCGGAAATGTGTACCCCCATCACTTATGATCATTCTTGGTACACCAAAACTGCAGAAAATATATTCTTTTACAAACCTGCACACTACAGCGGCATCATTAGTCCTTGTGGGTTTTGCCTCTACCCACTTCGACACATAATCAACAGCTAAAAGAATGTACAAATTAGAATGTGAGGACACAAAGGGTCCCATAAAATCTATACCCCACAAGTCGAACACCTCAACCTCTTGAAATACATTGAGGGGCATTTCTTGTCTTTTCGAGATGTTACCTGCCCTTTGGCAGGAATCACATTGCCGCACAAAATCATAAGCATCCCGGAATAAAGTAGGCCAATATAGGCCACTTTCAAGTACTTTGGCTGCAGTGCGAGAACTAGCATGATGGCCACCCGTCGGTAATGTATGACAATGACAAAGAACACTGTCGTATTCCTCCTCTGGTACACACCTGTATAAGACACCATCCCTGCACTGCTTCAACAAGATAGGGTCATCCTAGAAATAATAACATAAAGAATGGAAAAACTTCTTCTTCTCTTGGTATGTCCAATCATCCGGGATGATTTTGCAGGCAAGATAGTTAACAATGTAAGAAAACCATGGGTCTTTCAATTTCACTTTCAAAAGTTGTTCATCTGGAAATGTCTCGGTAATGGGTATGTGCAAATCCTTTTCATCTACCCTCTCCAACCTAGACAAGTGGTCCGCGACCACATTTTCAATGCCCGCCTTATCTTTGATTTTAATATCAAATTCTTGTATAAGTAAGATCCACCTAATCAATCTAGGTTTGGCATCCTTTTTCTCCATCAAATACTTAATGGCGGCGTGGTCCGTCCATACCACGACTTTTGATCCAACAAGATATTGCTGAAATTTTTCAAATGCAAAAACAACGGTGAGCAGTTCTTTTTCAGTTGTCATGTAATTAAGTTGAGCGTCATTCAAAGTTTTGGATGCATAAAAAATCACCGCGGGTTTATTGTCCACCCGTTGTCCCAAAACAGCCCCAACAGCGAAATCGGATGCATCACACATTAATTCAAATGGCTTGGTCCAATCCGGTGTTTGAACAACCAGTGCGGAAATTAGTTTTTCCTTAAGCACGTTTAACGCATGTAGACATTTTTCATTAAAGTCAAACACAACATCCTTTTCTAACAACTCAGATAATGGTTTGGTGATTTTAGAGAAATCTTTTATAAAGCGGCGATAGAAACCGGTGTGACCTAGGAAACTCTGTACCCCTTTAACCGAATTTGGTGGGGGCAATTTGAAAATCACTTCAATTTTCACCGGGTCTACCTCCAACCCTTTGCTAGACACTTTATGTCCTAGCACTATCCCTTCGCTCACCATCATGTGGCATTTCTCCCAATCGAGGACCAAATGTGTGTCCTCACATCGTTGCAAGACCTTATCCAAATTGTAAAGACACTCGTCAAAGGATGCACCATCGATAGAGAAATCATCCATAAAAACCTCTAGACAACATTCAACCATATCGGAAAAAATGGCGAGCGTGCAACGCTGAAAGGTCGCCGGTGCATTACATAACCCAAAAGGCATACGGAGGTACGCAAATGTTCCATAAGGACAAGTGAAGGTGGACTTCTCTTGGTACTTAGGATCAATCGAAATCTGATTGTACCCCGAATAACCATCAAGAAAACAAAAATGCGATCGGCCAGCTAAACGCTCTAAAATCTGATCAATGAAAGGGAGAGGGAAATGATCCTTAAGTGTAGATGCATTCAATTGACGGTAATCTATACAAACACGCCACCCGGTTACCAAGCGGGTCATGACAGGTTCATTTAGTAGATTGTGAGTAACAGTAATTCCCCCCTTTTTAGGGACTACCTGCGTGGGACTCACCCACGTCGAGTCAGATATAGCATAGATGATACCTGCAGAAAGGAGCTTAATCACCTCCTTCGTGACAACCTCCATCATGCTAGGATTTAGTCGACGTTGTGGCTGAATCACCGGCTTGGCTCCCTCCTCGAGTCGAATCTTGTGCTGGCACAATGTAGGGGAGATCCCCTTGATGTATGCGACCGATGCACCTCGGTGGTTCTTCAACACAATCAGCAGCTGGTCCTCCTCCTCGACACTCAGATAAGCTGATATAATGACAATCAACTTTTCTTCCTCAGCTAGAAATCCGTACTTCAAGTGCGGTGGCAATGGCTTCAATTCCAAATCAGGTGGGCTGATTAAGGATGACTGAAGTGGTGGTGGGAGTTCGCCAAGGTCTTCATAGTATCTAGAATAGAAGCATGGCAGCACCTGAAGCATCTTGGCACACTCCTGCAGTGACTTGCTTCTCAATTAATCATGTGTGATATTGACCAAGTAGGCTTCAAGTGGTAATTCTGGATATGCGTCAAAAACCAAACTCTCTATGGCCTCATCTTCAGTAGAAGGGGGGTGTCCTCCTATTCATCGTTAGGAAAACCCACAACTTTTCTAAGGGACACAACCTTGGTCTGCTCCATGATGTCTACAGCCAATATCCCTTTCTCCACCTTAGTCATTACATGAGCCATATCTAAAAATGGCTTCCCTAGACAAAGTGAGATATTGTGATCAAAATGCTTCGCCATGCGGCACTGTTCCTTACCTTTAGATGACGTGGTGCTAGAAGGCATGACCATCTCGAAGCGATCATCAGTGATGCCCAAGGTCAAACGACCTCTACCCATCTCAGGTATCACGTCAGCTGTAGCTTGGAAGGGTCGTCCAAGTAGTAACTCAGTGCCTTGCTCATCTTGCATCTCCATTACGACAAAGCCCGCTGGAAATACAAATCGATCTACCTTCACCAACACATCTTCACAAATACCATATGGCTTCACCACAAAATTATCCACCAGTTGTATTGTCATGTTGCTCGGCCTTGACTCTTTTAATCCCAATTTCTTGAATGTAGAGAGGGGCATCAAGTTTATGCTTGCCCCAGAGACACATAGAGCTTCACCAAACTTCACCTTTCCAATGTAACATGAGATATTGAAGCAGCCCAGATCCTACCTCTTTGGCGGCAATGTGCCCATGATGAAGGCACTCACCTGCTCCTTAAGAACTACAACCTCCGTGTTAGGAATTTTCCTCTTTTTAGTAATGATGTCTTTCAAGAACTTACCGTAAGAGGGGATTTGCTCTATCGCCTCTATTAACAGGATGTTGATTGAGAGCTTTCTGAAACTGTCTAAAAACTTCTTGAACTGGGTGTCCACTTTCCTTGCTTTCCACTATTCAGATATGGAACCGGGACAGCCTGTGCCCTTTGATGCGGCAGCACATATGGTGTCCTTCGCTGCGTCTCCTCCTCAACTACAACAGGATTGTCAGTAGCATCCTCTGCTATATCCTCAACTGGTTCTGTGACTGGTATTGGCAGCTCCATAGTGGCCTCACCTTTGGTTTCTTCTTGGGGTTTGCTTGGTCATCGACTCTAGGATTTAAAAGCTTCTTTCCACTCCTTAGCAAGATGGCCTTTTCCTGTTGGTTTCCTCCTAGAATGTTCGTGTTACTCGGAAAACCTTGATGTGCTGGCTTCTTCAAATTGGCTATCTCAGCTGCCATTTGCGCCATGGATGTCTCTATTGTCCTCATCTGAGCCCCATGGCTCTACAATGTCTGTCCAAACTGATTCATAAATTCCCCCTGTTGCTTGATCTGCTGCCCAAAAGTGTTCATAAGTTCTTGGTTATGCTTTATCACTTGGTTGAGCAACTATGTGTTCTTGTCCTCCGCTACCGGCTGGGGTTTTTCATCGGGGTCCTGCAAAAAGTTGTTCGGATCCTTCCATGAGAATTTCTTGTCCTTCCTCCAAGAATAATTGTTATTTCTATAACCTTGTTGCTGCCACATGAATTTGACTTGAGCTTCATCCTCAGATTCAGTATCTTCTTTTGCAAGCAGTTTCTTTGCTAGAAGGTCCATCTTTTCATTCAGCTCTTTAATTGCCTTTGACTCCCCTGCTACGCGAACGTGCTCTACGGCATCCTATCGCCCCAGGATTGCTTCTTGGCCATATTCTTCAGGATTTCCCAACATCTTGTGTCTGTGTTGTTAAAAAAGAATCATGAGCCTGCTGAATCTAAGTTACTTCTATCATGCTCGGAGAGAGCAAAATAGAAGATTTTGACCTGTGTTTCCTTGTTAAGCATGTGATGCGGGCACCGCCTAAGCATGATCTGAAACCTTTCCTAGGTCTCAGAGTAGGTCTCTCCTGCCTTCTGAGTGAAATTGTGGATTTTCCTGATCATGTCATTGGTCTTCTCGGGTGGGAAGAACCTTTCAAAGAATACCTCCACCATGTGGTTCCATGACTCCACATATTCATCGTCTAGATTGTGCAACCACTCTCGTGTGTTTTCTACTAAAGAACTTGGGAACAACTTCAAATAGAGTGTTTCTTGTGGAAATCTGTCTATTTTTATCATGTCACAATTCTCCACAAATTGGCTTATATGCGTGACTGAGTCTTCGTTCTTGAGCCCATGGAATGCATTCGACTTGACCAAGTTGATTAACGCAGGATCAATCTTGTACGTTGGAATGTTGATCGCCTGCTTCTTGATTGGCCCCTTTGACGCAGATGAAGAAGAAGCCTTGATCTTTTCCCAAATCGTCTGTTCCTCTGCCATTTCTTCTTGTTCGGATTCAGAATCTATTTCTTGCAAGTGGTCTTGATTGTAATGGTCCTCGTCGTCAGGTCCCAGCAGTGGACCCTGTGGTGCCTGTTGTGTGTAGTCGGTGCTACGCATCTGCACCATACACAGTACCTGTAAAATGAAAATTTGAGTTCAGTATCGTGCTTGACGATTAAAAAAATTGCAAAGTATAAACTATGAATTTTAGAAATGATAAAATAAATAAAAATGTGGCCTAGAGTGGCCGCTTGCAGCACTCGTAGTGCCGACAATTCTCGTGTCCCCGGAAACGGCGCCAAAAACTTGACACGCTTTTTCCGTGCGTAGAAATGCAAGTGTACACGTCAATGTAATATAGGCCTTTGTGAGGCCCGAGTCAAACTCAGGGACACTGAATTATCGGAGACTACTACTAACTACTCGCAATCAGCTAGACCGATTAAAAAGTTAGAAGTTGTTGTAAAATTAAAAGAAAAGAAAAGAAAATAAAATAATCGATTAAAGGTTTAATTTAATCAATTCAGGTGAAGATCTTTAGGATTGTGGTTTCACCGCGGGTTTTCATTGTATGAATTTCTATTTAGTCACTCAGATTTATCTCTCTATCCGGGTAGTGGCCTGTAATCAGAATTGCTCACTGTCGTGGTACAATTCACTACCTATGTATAGGTCGGTTCCACCGTCGTAGTAACCTATACCCTAAACTAGGTGCATTAGAATCGATCTCTCGGTATCCACCATTAACCTTACACCACCTTGTTCAAGGGATTTGTCAATTAATGTGAATTTCGTCTCTTTTGAACCGTTAATTCTTCGTTCAAAGTAATTAAGGGCATTAGATTATTATTATGGTGATCAAGCATAACAATATAATTGAGAAAACGAAATCATACCACAGATTTAAGAGATAAATGATGAATTACTATGATAAAATTGTCATACAATGATTTCCCGGGCTACTACCGGTCCTAAAGACAAAGGGGATTAGCCCTGCATATTCATCTTAGAGCAAAACATGGTAGAGAAAAGGGGAAACATGGATAAAAATGTAATTGAGTGGTGAAACCCCTGAACGGAGAAGATCTAGGCGTTCCTTAGCGTAGAATACACGATCTCCCGCCTTTCCGTGGTGGAAAACGTCTTCTTCGACGTCCGGAACGGTTGGGGCGTGCTTCTGGGCTCCGCTCTTCTCTCCACACCTTCTTGGGATGTGTGCAGTGGCTAATGATGTGATGGATTGATCTTGGCCGCCATCATTAGGTATAATCACCAAGTTAGGTCACCAAAATATCACAGTCTTCAGATTTAGAAAGATCTGAAGCAAACTTGTATCTGACTGTGTCGATACCATCGACGCAGGTCGATGGTATCGACCTTGCGCGATATCGGCCAGCCTTCTTTCTCTTCGTAGTTGCGCCTGATGTTAACTCGATACCATCGATGAGGGTTGATGGTATCGACCACCTAAGGCGTCAATTTTATCCTTTTGTGTCATTGTAGCTCCACTTGTCGATAGTATCGACTGCTTGGTCGATAGTATCGACTCTCCTCTCGCCAGCAACCTTATGGTATCTCGATACCATCGACATTCCTGTCGATAGTATCGACTCTGTGATGCTCCTTGCGACTGGAAACCTGTGGTCGTGTCGATGGTATCGACAACAGCAAATATTCGTTTTTCCTGAAATTGCAACACAAAACCACATAAGCCGAAATAAAACATATTATTGTAAGAATTTATGCTCAAAATACCAAAATAAGGGAGAATTGACATAGAGAAGGATCATAGACCAAAGTAAATGAATTATGCAATATTAACCACCAAAATTACCAATAAATGCATAAAACACAAGTAAAACTAGTCTATAAATGCGATTCAAAATCATCGCATCGGTGCTTTGTGTTCCCTATGGTTTCTTAGGTTTGGAGGCTTCTATTGAGTCGCTTGACCTAGGGTTTGAGTGCCTTGGGTCGCTTGATTTTTCTACGACCTTGTGGCCTTGTGGCTACGAGCTTCCTTCGACTGATGGTCATTCATGACCAAGTGAGGTCACTTGGTTTTATTGTTTTTCATGATCTTAGCTTGCATGCATGGTTTTAGTGGATGCATGGCTGGTCCTATGGTGGAAAAGTGTTCTTTTTGTGCCCTAACATCTTGACACCTAATTCCTTTCACCTCCCTCCAACCTTGAGTATATGAACCCCTCCTCTCACATTCATATGATCCTTTTGCTACCTCTCTCCCTCTCTCCTTCCTTGAGTTCGGCCCTTGTGTGCTTCATGGAGAAGGAGCTCATCCTTGGTGCTTGGTGGCTGAGATCCTTTGCATGTAGGATTAAAGTGCAATAATAGAGAGGGAAGAGAGTTATATAACCCACCCTGGATGATGGTTGCACCACCTTCAAGAAAAGATCCAAAATAAATAGAGAAACATATCCTTCATCTTCATAATGACCAAGCTAGTCACCACCTCAAAAGAGAAGGAAAAACCCTAGGTTAAAGGGAAAGAAAAGGAACCAAAACCTTAAGGCCAAAAAGAACAAGAAAGGAGAGAAAAGGGAGAATAGTTCCTCCACTTAACTTGAGTACTACCTTGGCGACCTAAGGATTTGACCCAAGAAAGAGGAGTACCTCCATCCCCACACAAGCACCACCTTGGTAGCACCATGGATTCAGCCAAGAGAAGAAGAAAGAGGTAGAGAGTTGGATGAGGACATATCTTACGTGGAGGGTCCTGTGTTTATCCTAGAGAGGAGGATCAAGCAGTTGAAGAAGAAGGACATCATGTTGCATAAGGTGTTGTGTCATCATCAGGGCATAGAGGAATCCACATGGGAGCTTGAGGAGGATATGCATAGGAAGTACCCATCTCTTTTTGCGTAGGATTTTGGGGGTGAAATCCTTGTTAGGGGTTTATGGTTGTAAGACCCCTGACCTAGCCTAGTTCTTGACTGTGTTTGTTTGGCTTAATAAGATTCTTGAACCTTAATCTAATTGCTTGAGAGGCCTTAATATCATGTGACATGGTTGTGGTTTCAGTTTGGACCTGTTTGGATGTTGCTTGAGCTATGTTTGCTTGTTTTGGATTTATTGTAATTCACCCATGGTAATGGGTTATCTTGCAATTTGTCACATGTAGGTTGTGCCTTTTGTGCCTTGGAATAATGAGAGAAGGTGGTGATTCAGGGTGTCTTGTTGTGCTTTGGTTTGGTGAGGAGAGAAGTGGTGACACATTGAGTGTGGTTTCTAGGGTTTGTCGTGATGCCCTATGTTGATGTTGACCATAACGACTACCTTGATGATCCTTGGTGTTCTCTCTGTAGTTGAATGAGGTTTTAGTGGTGCTTTGTGTTCCCTATGGTGGCTTAGGTTTGGAGCCTTCTCTTGGGTCGCTTAACCTAGGGTTTGAGTGCCTTGGGTCACTTGGTTTCTCTGCGACCTTGTGCCCTTGTGGCCATAAGTTTCCTTCGACCGATGGCCATCCATGACCAAGTGAGGTCACTTAGTTTTCTTATTTTTCATGATCTTAGATTGCATACATGGTTTTAGTGGATGCATGGCTGATCTTATGGTGGACAAGTGTTCTTTTGGTCCCCTTACATATTGACACCTAATTCCTTTCACCTCCCTCCAACCTTGAGTATATGAACCCCTCCTCTCACATTCATATGATCCTTTTGCTACCTATTTCCCTCTCTGTTTCCTTGAGTTCGTCCCTTTTTTTCTTGGGGGAGAAGGAGCTCATCCTTGGTGCTTTGTGGCCGAGATCCTTTGCATGTGGTGATCCAAGCTTGGAGAAGCTCTTCCATGGTGGTTCTTTGATCCTTGGTAAGTGATCCCACCTTTTTATTTCATTTTCTTGCAAAACCATACCTCTTTCTTCTTCTCTTGGACGAATCCATGGTTCTACCTTGGTGGTTCTTGTATGGGGATGGAGGTACTCCTCTTTCTTGGGTCGAATCCTTGGGTCACCAAGGTAGTACTCAAATCAAGTGGAGGAACTCTTCTCCCTTTTCTCTTATTTCTTCTTGTTCTTTTTGGCCTTGAGGTTTTGATTCCTTTTCTTTCCTTTTAACCTAGGGGTTTTCTTTCTCTTTTGAGGTGGTGAATAGCTTGGTCATTGAGAAGATCAAGGCTAGGTTTCTCTCTTGCTTTTGTAGCTTTGCTTGGAGGTGGTGCAACCATCATATAAGGTGGGTTATATAACTCTCTTCTTTCTTTATTATTGCACTTTAATCCTACATGCATCTCATTCTAAAACGTGATTTCTTGCTGATGATAATGATATCTTTATTAGAGTTATGTTTCTATATTGATCTTGCATGTACTTACTTCCTTACTTAAACCTTGATTCACCTATCCAAAATATAGATGATGGATATGATCAACTCAACCTTGGTTTTTTTTATCTTGGTTCTTGGTTCGTTTACTTTGCATGAGGTGGATTTTGGTTTTGTTTTCATGTGCTTGATCTTGGGTCCCTGAACTCATGGATTTTTTGTTGATCACATGTGGTACATGATTCTAGGGTTTGAATGATGTTTTCCCTAAGTTTTGTATCACTCTTTGGAGGTCAATTTCATGTTGTTAATCATCTATCTTGCTCATGATTTTCTAAGTGGTTTTCTCTCTCTATGATGATCTTCATGATGTGTTCTAAGTTGTTGAAGACCTAGATATGATGTTTGGTCGTTTAATTGGTCATCTTGGTTTTGGTCACTTGAACAACCTTTCCTTCTTCATTCCCATAAGATTGTGGATCCCTTCGACCACTTGGATGTTGGTCTTCCTGCGACTGCATGGATGGATGGTGCTTTGGTTAATGAAGGTGTGATTTTCCTTTGACCGTGTGATATGTGTTGGTTCCTTAGTCTCTGATGTAGGCAGGAACCTAGGTTTCTATTTTACCATTTGGTTTTGGTAATAGCTTTGGTCACTGACATTGGTGTTGCTCTTGGTTGCTGATGTGCCTTTGACCATCGTCAAGTCTTCTTCGACCGTTGGTGAGTTGTGGTGATGATGGGTCACTAGTCTTGGCCATGAACATCACCCATCATGATGTATGTTCATCAACCACATAATCTCTTTATCTCTTCCCTTCTTGAGTTGATGGTTTTCTTGGGTATGATGTTCCTTGGTGTGGTGGATGAGTGACATTAGTGATGGTTGATTCACATGTTCCAAGAATGTGGGAAGGTTGAGATACTTGGGGTTTGTTGATAGTGTTGTGATATAAAACCCTAAATGGATGTGATGTTGGAAACCTTACCATAATCCCAATTGTATGATGTGCTTATTGAACCTGCTTAAAATAACTAGCATTGTGATGATGTTTTCTTTATCCTACTTATGTCAATCTAACCTTGCAGGTTGAATGTATATCATATCTAGTGAATGCTATGGTGATGCTCATGTGACACATGGTGACAAATGTGAGCCTTGTTGAGGCATGATAATATGATGATGATGATATACATGAATCATGTTATGGGTCTTATGACCTGGTAGAGGATTTAAGACAAGTATGAGGTGATATCCTCCAGTGATGTGATGAGGTATTGGTATCCCCTGATGATGATAATGCTGATGGCCTTGTAAGGAAGTGGTATCATGTGATGATGTGACAAGTTCACACCTTATACGTCTTATATCTTCTGAAGGTGTTATACAATTATGCTTGCTAGATTGAATTAGGTTTCATATGTCCACTTGTATGATGAAGTCTTAATTCACCCAATTGGCATAACTAATAAAGTGAAACCTTAATCATGTAGTTGCCCTGTGCCATAGATCCATCTTCAGCGTTAGTACTTACTGGATGGTGAAACGAGCTCTCCCTAAAATGAAGATTGGAGTCGTATAATGTTGAGTATATGTATTTCATAGAATTGAATGCGGTAATACCCTGGCAGGAGAACGGTTGAGGACATATCTCAATGATGTGATACAGTGTATATGTATGATATTTTTTGAGGATGGTTGCGATCATACCTTGGCAGGAGTGCGACTGTGGTCGTAACTCAATTTTCACTAGTGTTGGGCCTATATACTAAGGAAAACTAGCTTGTTTTACAGTTGGACTTTATATGTCACTGCGGCAGACTCAGACCAACCGAGGGTGTGGAGAGATCATGGATTCCGTCTCTTCCATTGATCTTATATGACATTGATTTCTACTGAGCAGTGGTTAGCTGGATCATGAGTGGTATACCTCATCTCCTCAGGGTATAATAAAAGACGTAATACAGCTGTGTAGTATCTTTACTTAGGTCAAATATGTTTCACATTGGATGACACCCTTTCCTTATTGCTTGTACTATTTAGTTTATAACAGTTATACATAATCTTCATATTTCTCATACCCAAACCCACCATACCCATTTAAGACTTGTTTGAACCCATACCAACCCATTTGGTAATATATATACAATAAGGCATACCCATACCCACCATAATGGGTTACGGGGACCCATTTTAACCCATTTTGACCAAATTCAGAAATTAAGACCTGAATGTAAATATTTTTTCACCTTGTAAAATATGTTAAAAGACCGTTCACTGTCATTTATTTTTAGATAATTTACAGAAAAGCCCATGAAATGTTGTATTTACAAAACAACACTTTTCAACTTCATAGGCACGTGACTGAGAGACACCCAAATCCACAAGTCCACCGTCAACAACGTGGTTCTCGTCGGAGAGTCCATCGGGATCCTGATCGAGGGAGACACCTTCCTCCTAAACCCAAAGGATGGGGTGGCAGTCAGAGCAGCAATTCATGCTGCCGCATTGGAGGGTGACATGACGCAGAGCCTCCTGCTCGTGGACTCTGACTTCACCCCACTGTCACTCGGAATTAGGTCTGTGTATGGAGCCACTGGCTCACCCCAGCCATGATGATTGATGCCAGGAGGAGACATGTACAGGAGCTACGACTGGCTGTGGACAACAACGTGAGGATCTAGAAGTCGTGCTCGTGAAGAGGCCGTACACATTGGCGGCGTGAGGGATAGAATCTCGAACAGCAGCCCCTCATTGACCTACGTCTCCGCCACAAGCCAGAAAGCTTTCCCGTGGCCGCAGGTGGATAACCTCAGGAGTTGGGCGACCCAGTACGGGATGTCGCTGAGTAGGGTGACCAACCATCATAATATCATGTCTCTACCTGGCCTACACTACTGCCGAGGTTGACAACGACAAGGGCCTACAGATCCACTCCTTCAACCTGCGCCTCTGGTGCCATTGGCGCCCCACATACGGCCACGAACGAACCGAAGGCGTGGGCGAAGGAATACCACAGCAAGCACGATCAGACTCTTTCCCTACCCTCCGTCTTCCTTCCTCCGTAAGCACAAGCTGGCAATTTTCCAGATTCGACGAGTGGGTCTCTATGGGCCCTGATGGGGGCACCGTGATTAAATGGGTAGGAAGACTCATATCCCCATTAGACCCATTTTAAAAGTGAGCCCCAACTGACCCGTCATAATTTGGGTTTAGTTGGGTTTGGGGCGAGGTGGGACTGGGTTAGTGGGTATAATTGGCATCTCTAAGTGGTATACCTCATCTCCTCAGGGTATAATAAAAGACGTAATACAACTGTGTAGTATCTTTACTTAGGTCAAATATGTTTCACATTGGATGACCCCCTTTCCTTATTGCTTGTACTATTAAGTTTATAACATTTATACATGTTCTTCATCTTTCCTTCTAAAATCATAAGATGTTCTACTGCTCAGTTGTAGATAGTTAGTATGCTCAAACCATGTTATATGTTTATAATATTTAATCTGCTTCGCATAATCTATCTGTGGTTATAATAGACGTTGGCGGAGAGTTATATCTTTTGTTGGGACATTGGTCTCACCCCGTGGGTTTCCACATCTTTTAGGTAGTCGAGCATGGAGGATGTAGAGATTGTATTGTTGAAGCTGAGCAGTAAGAGGATCAATAGCTATTAAAAGGTTGGACATGCCGCTAGTGTTTTATAATAGAGTCCTATGTGTCTTCCGTATACTCTCAGGTCCTTGGGGTGTCTTATAGATGTTGTATATCACAATGATGTTTTGGATGTATGTCTTATTGTATACATATGGCATGTATGATCATATGAATAGGTTGCCTCTTGTACAGGTTGTGGCCAGTGAGCCAGTGAACAGTGCTATGTAATAATCTTTTGATATGAGATATGTTATAAGTGGCTTTTGTGGACTCAGATGCAGTATGCTTCCACTTGAGGTGGATATGTGAAATCGGTTTCAATTTCCTGTGTTTTCTGGTAACTTGGTTAATTAGCATTAGTTTTATGCTTTGTTTTGATAATATCACTTTCGTGTGGCGATGGGCGTCATAGTCCTCCTCTAGCTTTGACAAGAACTATACCGTCTCGTCCTTCACCTCTTCTCTCTCGTTGTCTCCCCCCTCTTATTCTTCATAGTCGAGGGACCCCATACTTGTGTCAAAGTTCAAAGGCACCATCCCAAGTGGTGTGTCACCATCTTCTTCTTCTTCAATCAACAACTGACATCTAGCGGGTTGTTGTGCGACATGGGGTTGATTGAAGATGTAGAGTGCCTCGCTGGAGTAGGTGATGCAACCCTATTTTAGGGCTTCATCTTGAGTCATGTAGCACTTCAATCACATCTACACATGTTAGATTACATGTTATTTCTCCTAATATGTGATTTCATGTAAAATGTAGTTATGGACATTATTTGCATGTTTTTCAAGTATTTGGTCGGTCGTGCTAGCCCAAGCTAATCAATAAAGTCCAAGTTTGAAGAACTATAGAGATCAACATGGCCATGCAACACAAAATGATCGTGCCACCATGACCAAGAATGACCATGCCACTTTGCACGACTTTGTTGCAGCCAAGTTAGCACGAGAATTCCACCAAGAACGGACAGATCTTCTCTAAGCCACCACTGTCGTGGTGACCACCACGGTCGCACTACCCCTGCCACACCATGGCCGTGGTGACGACCACGACCGTGCCACCATCAGTTTAAAACCCCAACTATTATTGTGATTTTTCACCAATACTCACCTCGCTCGTTGCACTCCACCGCAACCGTTCTCATCCCTACCCACCACGATTGTGCTACCTAGCACGCCCTTGCTACTTACAAACTTGTCTACTATAGTTTCCACTTTACCTCCACTTAACCTAGTGCTTCCCCACAACCTATATATACTTGGGTGATGACTTTAGCTCGAGGTTAGCTACCTTTTATCCCCTCTTAGCTCCCCATTTTTCCCCTTATCCATTCCACCTCATTTCCATCCCCATTTCTCCATTTCACCATTTCCACCACCAAAACCCTAGTTTCTTAGTGTTTTGGCCACTTACCACCTTCATTCCATGCCCTTGCACCTTAGAGGAGGGAGGATGACCTTACATCTATTAGAGAGAAGAAGTATTCCATCTACACTGAGCTCCATGACCACTTCTACCTCTTTCTCCTTTCTTTTTGTATTTTCCATTTCCATGAATAGCTAGGCCCCTTTGGTGGACTGTTTGAGGCTCAAAATGTTACTTTGATACTATGTTGGGGGACAACGATATGTAAACATTATAGTTTCATTTTCTAATGATTATGTTCTATTTCTATCTTATTCCTCATGAATTGCTTTGTGGTTTGTTCTTGAAATCACCTAGATTCTAGGAAAATTATTTATATGTAGCTCAGTTTTGTGAATTGCACCTAAGTCCAACTAATGGATCCCTGGTTAGATATTCACCTTCCTACATGTTAATCAATTCTCCTATACCTAGGTGAGAGATATAAGTAGCTATTATAGGAGAACTTAGTGTAATTAGCTTTGAGCCTTCTCAAGGCTAGAATGTGGGTGATGTGAGCTCTAGAACCTCACTTCCACCTTACATTAGTTCCTATCCTAGAAAATAAGACTCTACTAGACCCTAATTGAATTCCACCTAAATCCTAACTCAATTGAGCCTCGCAAGGGTAGGTAGGAGGTATTAGGGACTAGTTCCCCTATACACAACCTATCCTATCCAAGGCCAGTTAGTAGTTTAGGACAATTCATTAGCCTCTAGCATGTTGTTTGGTTTGGTAATCTAAATGAAAGTATGATGTTCACATGTCATCACCCCCAACCTAATTGATAAGTGCATCCCGCAAATAGCCCACACTACCCTTTATAGAATTAAAACCCTAATTACCCTCTTACTTAGCTAGTGTTAGCCTAATTAGCTCTTTGCTTGCTAAGTTAGCTCATTGCCTTGTTCTTGCTTTTCTCTTGCTAGTTCAGGTCGTTAATTTCTCTTGTGCTTAGTTTGCTAGTCTAGTGTAGTATGTGTCTTGTTTTGCTTGCCTTAGTGTAGTTTGCTCTTTTTCTTGCTTAGTTTGTCTTTCCTTGCCATTAGAAATAATAGTCTACGGTTAACTTAAGTTTTGATCTTGTTTGTTCTCCTTTAATTTCTTACTTGTTTACCATTAGTGTAATCAACAATCAACCATCAAACCCTTCAAATCTGGACTCCTTAGTAGGAATCTAGACAAAACTAACCTAGATGTAGTACCCCTTTTCTCTCTGTGGATCGACCCTATACTTGTTGCTTGCCTATACTATGACACGACCCTGTGTGCCTGTGGGTGAGTGTGTTGGTAAAAGTGACTATGTTAGTTTAGGTCCCTTATAAATTTTGAAAGATCCCATGTGTGCTTGAAAACTCCTGAGGGTTGCATCTTATCAAACTCAATTGGTTAGTGTGTGGTCCCAAAGTGTGAAAATACACTAGTGGGTCGTGTAGTCAAGCGTGAGGATGACGCAGCAACAACTTTCTTGACCCTTCTCTCTGAGATGATGCATCAACCTCAATAGAATCTACCAAAATTTTCATTTCTTCTTCCTCCTCTTCATCAGGGTTGTGTAGCTTGGGTCCAATGTGTGGTGGCTCGAGGAGGACCAGAGATGAGAGTCGCTATTCGACGTCGAACGTTGATATGAGCCAGAAATTGAATTGACAACGATGGTGTAGGGCTATGAGATGGAGGGGAGACATCTATGGAGGCAAGTTTCATGCAGCTTTTGCCCCCTAAGAGGATCTTTGGTGTTCTCGACCCCCTTCTTGATTGCTTTCCCTAACTTCTTCATCTTTGCAACAAATTCGGTGGAAAACAGAAGAGCAACAATGATTTTCTGACTTCTAGAGGGTTTGCCAGGAAACTTCTTAGATGTGGAGAAATAGAGGTGGAGGGAGGATGTAAAAGGGAGTTGGGGGTAGAGGAAGGAGTTAGGAAGCTTGAGGGAGCTTGAATCTAGAGTTTGAGAGGAAAAGGTGATGATTTTGGGGAGATCCAGAGTTTCCCTAGTCGCCAGAGCTCGTGGAACCACCACTCTACGTGAGTGGAGTGAGCATCTGGTCGTGCTGGGGAGAGGAAAATCAAAGAACTCAAGTGGAGCATATGGGAGAGCACAATCTGTAACATCCCTGACCTGGGTTATGAACTATCCCTAGGTTTTTTACTTAATTATGTAATTATATACTTGTGGTTATCTTTTGATATGTAATTAAAGCTTCTGAGGAACATATATTTCCATTTTTGCCCTTTTTGAACAATGTTGTAATATTGTTTTGTTAAAATGGACTTATGTGCAAATTACCCAATTAGAGGGGTTAACTTGCAAAATGCATATTTTTATATGTTCCTCTGATGATAAGACATCATAAGGATGAATATGATGTAATGATATGGATTCTCCAAGCTTGGGCACAAAGATACAGCTTATAGAGCAATCCTTGTGCTCTAAACCCTAGTTTTGGTGTAAAGTGCAATTTACACAAAACATAGGATGCAACATGTAAAATACACCCTCTAGAGTATCATTCATGACTCTTGGCATCAAATAGAGAAAAGATGATGAGGAGGGAGCCTCATTTCAATGGTCAAATAAGAAAGATAATCCTTGTAATTAAATAATGAAGTTGTAAGCAAAATGACCCTTTTATATGTGTAAATTAGCAAAGTGTTTGGCTTCTTTTTCTCTAAACCTTGGATTAATAAGGAGTTTTTGCTTAAGTAGAGAAGGAGAGACGTTCCCAAGAAGGAGAGAAGGACCCATATGAGAATAAGGGAAAATAGTTGTCATTGTCTTGAAAATATACCCAAAGTATATAGGCTCATCTCTTTTACTAAGCAAGGGATCGCTCCCTTCATTTCCCTTCTTATCTTCTTGCCTTGGCCATCTAAGAGGGATCTCAGGAGCAGGGTAGGATGATGAAACTGCTTTGGGGTAAGCTTTGATTGCCATCTAAGCTCGGATTCATGGAGGAAATCTTGCTACAAGGTTGGTTTGTTAGTCTTTCTTACTCAAATCTTCTTTCTAGCCATCTTCTCCATCCAATTCTTGAGGAACGGACCTTGGACGACCTGTGGAGCTCAAGCCACCATTAAAGCAATGGAGCTTGGAGCTCTAGATCATATTCTAAGGTGGGTTTTATAACTCTAACCCTTAAAGTTTTGTTATGCATCTTTCTTCTATGCAAACGTTGCTTAATCTTCCTCCTTAGATCATTCCATGAGTTCTTGCTTACAAAACTATGAAGAATAGTCCATGTTCTTGAGGTAGAAGAAGGGAGCGTGAATTCCAAAGTTACTTTAGCAAACGGTCCTCCACCTCTTGCCCAAACAGTTTGCAAAACCGTTTGGAAGCAAACGGTTTCAAAACCGTTTGGAGGGCAAACGGTTTCACAAGACCGTTTGGAGCAAATGGTCTCAAGACCGTTTGGCTGGGTTGACCAAGCATTGACTATTTGGAGATCTACTATACACATTATGGACTAATCACCCACCAAGAATCATCAACTAATTCCAATTAAATTACCAATTGAAGGCACACTAGTCACCTAAACCCTAATCGGGTTTATTACTGATTTCAATGGTGCAATTATGTTGAAGTTTAGGTTGAGTGGCCCAAGCAATTTCAAAACCGTTTGGGGATCACCCAAATGGTCTCAAGACCGTGTGGTGATCACCAAGTCCATTTGGAGGTCTAGGGTTAAGAGGGGTTGATCAATTGAGGGTCCAATCACATCAAGTTGTTGAATAATCAAATGCTAATTTTGTGACCTATATTAGGGTTCAACCCTTAAGTGATTGACTTGGTTTTTGATAAAATAATGGGAAAACGGTCTCAAGAACGTTTGGAGGATGTCCAAACGATCCCAAGACCATTTGGTGTCAGGTCATGATCCAATTTAGTGATGGTTCAATGGGTTCAACATCAATTAGGCTCATGTTGATGCATGTTGAACGTTGATCGATTCCAAACCCTAATCCAATCAATCCAAACCCTAATTGGTGACCAATTGAGGTTCAATTGAGTGTCAAATAAGTAAGGATTGACCTAATTGACTCAATTGATGAGTGGCTAACCTTTGCATGATCGATTGAGGGGTTCAACCTTAGAAACCCTAATTCAATTGAATAGGTTGAGGCACTTTTTGGTCCATGCGGTTTTGAGGGTGTTTGGACCAACGGTCTCAAGACCGTTTGGGTCCAAACGGTATCAAGACCGTTTGGGGCCAAATGGTCTCAAGACCATTTGGAACCAAACGATCCCAAGACCGTTTGGTGACCATGCGGTTTCAAGGTCGATTTGCCCATGCGGTTTCAAAGTCAAAGTTGGCCAAACGGTCAACGGGACCAAACGGTCTTCATGACCAAACGGTCTTCACCTCAGCTAGGGCAAACGGTCTTGATGGTGTACTTGTCCATGTGGTCTTGAAAGTCAAAGGGACCAAACGGTCAACAACTCCATGCAGTTTCAAAATCGTTTGGAGGTTGAAGTGCAAGACCGTTTGGGGTACACATGTGTTAAGAACGTTTGATGGTTTGATGGTTAAGATGGTTTAGTAGTTGTTTAACCTAAACCCTAAAGATACCTAAAGTCATTAAGGGGTTAATTAATTAGTAGATTAGGACATGTTATAGTCAATAGATAAGATTACCAAGGTACCCTTAAAGGGACAGTGTGACTAATACCCCTTGATCAAGCAAACCCTAATGACCTTGATGGTGATGACATGACTTATGTTATCAAGGTTGTTTTGACTTAACCTAACCTAGAGTGATGTACACATCATGTGATAGTAAGAGGAGAGAGAAGACTCTATATATGTAAGAGAATCAAGTAATATACTTCCAACATGTATGAATGGACATAATTAGGGTAGGATCCTTCATAGTGAGATCATGGAAACCCTAATTATGGTGACTAATGAATCTTCACCTAAATTGAAGGCATCGATGGAAGTAATCCTCATACATGAAGATGATATGATCTCAATTCACTGTAATGTGAATAGTAAACCCTAATTCTAGGGTAATATTATGTAATGTGAACAGTAAACCCTAATTTAGGGTGATGTGATGAAATGAACAGTAAACCCTAGTTCTGAGTTATGCTTTTAAGCATGAGACCATATGATTGAAGTATGAAATAAGGAATCACTATTCCTAAATGAAATAAAGGGGTTGAATAACCCTAATTGAATTGAATAAGGAGAACTTAACCCTATTAAGGGCATAAGGGTACAACCCTTGAATTGAAAGGTTATCTCTGTTTTATGAAATGTTGATATAGAGGTAAATTGCCTATTATCAAATGTGTTAACCATGAAGGTTTTTATGAAGAAGTGATCATTGCCAGGTAAGGGTTATGATGTCATACACCTTGAAAGCATTTATAAGCTTTAAGAGTAATGATATGTTATGTTTCCTGGTAAGTGGTGACATGTGAGAAATATATATACATTGCCTCAATCAAGGTCATGTTGTTAAATGACTTGATGCTTATATGTCACTTGGTGACAAGTGTTATGATGATCTAAGGATTTGAATACCTATGTTCTTGAATCACATGATGAGATGGTTAGGGATTGATATCCCAATGATAGTTTGATGAGAAATGAACCTGATACATGTAGTGTTCTTCCTTTATAGCTATTGCTTTAATAGCTTATGTTTGAAAACATGCTTGATGATAAAACAATGCTATAATCTACATAAATATTCAAGTATAATCATAGCATGTAGAGCCCTGACCATAGATCCATCATTGTCAGAAACTAAATGATGGTGAAACATGTTTTCCTAAGGGAACTCCTGGAGCACATACTTTTGAGTATGTGGGGGATATGGATGTGAATATCCTTACGTCCTAGTGTAGGAATTGATGTAATATGTACCCTTAATCCATCAATCCTTCACTATATGTTCATGTCGGGATGATGTATCACTAATCTCCTGAGAATATCGATAATGCTGCATCGATGAGAGATAAACAAGAGATCCCTCGATGACGAAGAGAGTAAAGAACGCCACTGTGACTCTATATAGCGAAGTTGCCAGAATATCCTGGAAAGCTATTGTAGCAGAGACACAAGATGTCCTGCATGTTGATCCTCACTCTGACTGAGGAAGATGAGGTCATAAGAATCTGACTCTTTTGATGACCTATGTATGGTACTGATGCAATTTTGTAATGGTCGGTTGGAGTATGAGCGGTATACCTCATTACCTTAGGGCATAATAATGTTTGAAAAACATAATCAGCTGTGTAGCATAACTGCTTAGGTTGAACTACGAGGAACAATGATTGATAATATATTGTTTATAATGTTCTAGTTGAATAACTAGTATACATGTTCTTCATATTCTTTATTTGAGATATGCCTTGATATTCAATTATGTTATAATTGAAATGTTGCTTACTTAGTTATAGAATGTTAAACCTGTTGTTGAATGCTTAAGTTTTACTGCTTAATGTTATTCCTTTATTGCAATAACAAAGCTTCTGGAAGAGAGTTATAACTCTTGCTGGGACAATTATTCAATTGTCTCACCCCCGTGAGATTCGACTTTTTAGGTAGATGCCGAGGACGAAGAAACCCATCTGAGGGTGAGCAGCAGCAGCAACAGCAACGCCAGGGATAGCAGTGAATCTCCGGTGGAGATACTGTCTATCAAGTCTTGTAGATAGTATGTCCTATGTGTCATCTCTATACTCTCAGGTCCTAGGAGTCAGTAGGTCTGAGGTTTTTGGCTTAATGCCTCGAGATTTTGTATCTTGCTTTGTACAGATAACATGGCAATGGATGTATGTAATCACTCGATATGTGAATTTACAGAGATGTAAATGATGAACTATGTTGTAAACAACTTATCTTGTTTTCTTATAAAAGAGTTTTATTGTCTAAAGATCTCTTTCCAAAAAGTTTTAAATTTTTAGTGATTTTTGATAATCCTGATGCTAGTTAATCGCTTCCACAATCGTTGATCTTGTTTTTTTCACGACGGTCATCTCAATTTAGTGGTATCAGAGCTCTAGGTTCGCTGAGTCTACAGAGTCATAGGACTTAGGATGTCGAGTCTATTCTTAGTGTCTTCCAGTATATCTAATAGTGTCTTCTGCTCCTCAGGAGAAGAAGATAAGTTAAGGATGTCTGGACCACACGAGGAGTATGTTGCAGAGAGTAGCGTTGTTGGACCCCGAGAAGGTGCAAGAAACCCGGAGATAGAGCAACCTATACCTGAACCACCCCAGTTCAATCCTACTGACATGGGAAACCCAGCCGTCCAGACCATGTTTGGGCAGTTTATGACTGCCATGACACACATAACTGATAGGATGCCTATGCATGCACCTAGGGAACCTACCCAACCTAAAGGACAAGGAATCGACAAGACGTTTGAACGACTTTGCCGAGTTGGAGAAACCAAGTATTTTGGAACAATTGATCCCGCAGATGTCGACCTTTGGTTAACCGAACTAGAGAAGGCCTTTAGAATCCTGAACATCCCAGAAGTTGAGAAGGTTAGACATGTCATATATCTTCTCAAGGGGAGTGTTGGTCATTGGTGGACCATGGAAGAACAGAAGAGGTCTGGTGTGGAGGTTCACACATGGTTGCTACAGAGGAAGAAAGAATTCGACGTTTCAAGAAAGGGGTTAACACTGAGTTGACTACTCCTGTGTCTGCCCTAGTGAATAGGGAAAGGTTTGCTACCTTCGTAGAATCCATCAGAAGGATAGAGAGGTCTGTAACAGAGAAGAGACAAAACCAGAGTAAGAAGACGTATCCCCACTTCCAAGGATCTTCATTTAGAGATTTCAAGAAGCCTAGATTTTCTACGCCTACACCACCACCTAGAACCAATCCCCAGACACAGTGGACATCGAGTAGACGTAGAGGACGAAGCCTACCACTAGAAGGATCTCGCAGTTTAGCATCTATGTCGATTACAGGACCACACAGACCACCACAACTGAACAAAAGTTGTTATAATTGTGGGAATATGGGACATCTGATGAAAGACTGCAGAGCTAGAGAAGTGAGTGTAACTCAACCTCAGAGGCAGAGTCAGTAAGGGTCAATAGGAGACAGTTTCCAGGAGGGGCTAGAGGATGTGGACAAGCGTCCCAATCTGGATCGTCGGCACCGAATCAACCACAGGCGACATCAAGGTTTTATGTGATGAATCCACCAGATGTAGTGATCAACCCTCGGGTTGTGGCAGGTCAGATGGAATTGTTATATTCTGATATGTCTACATCATGCGTTGTATCTATTTTGATTGATCTGGGTGCTACACACTCCTTTATCACTCGAAGGGTGATTCGTAACAGCAATATGACAGTTAGTCATAGAGCATATAGTTTGTTGTTAGAAACTCTGTTGAGGGGGGTCTTCTGTGTTGCAGGAGGTATCCTCTCCCTGCATCCTCTTCTTTTCTAAGCATCACATTCAAGTGGATCTTATACCACTTGAGATGCAAGGATTTGATATAATCCTTGGGATGGATACCTTGGAAAGGCATAAGGTTGTTTTGGATTGCGAATCCAAGCAAGTTGTGTTTTCTAATGATAGTGACACATGGATCTTTCAAGGAGAAAGAAAGATTCTACCCACCTGTCTTGTGTCGGCTATGGTTGCTGAGAAGCTGATGAGGCAAGGATGTCATGCATTCTTGGCCCATGTGGTAGATACTACCATGGAGAGTCCTAACCCTGCCGAAGTTCATGTAGTCAGGGAATTTGAGGATGTATTTCCTGAAGAACTTCCAGGTGTACCACCGCCTCGGGAAATTGATTTTGAGATCAATTTAGTCCTAGACATGCAACCTATAACACAAACACTATATAGCATGGCACCTGCTGAGATGATGGAACTCAAGAAACAACTACAAGAGTTGCTTGAGAAAGGTTTCATCCGACCGAGTACTTCACCTTGGGGTGCTCTGGTTCTTTTCGTTAAGAAGCTGGATGGATCAATGCGGTTGTGCATTGATTACAGATAGTTAAATAAAGTAACAATAAAGAACAAGTACCCTCTGCCGAGGATTGATGATCTTTTCAACCAGTTGCGTGGTGCAACCGTCTTCTCAAAGATAGACTTGAGGTCGGGATATCATCAACTTCGTATTAAGGATAGTGACATACCCAAGTTTGCCTTCAGGACAAGGTATGGTCACTATGAGTTCACAATTATGTTGTTTGGACTAACTAATGCACCAGCTGCATTTATGGAACTCATGAATAGAATCTTCCGAACTTTCCTTGATCAGTGTGTTGCTGTCTTCATAGATGACATTCTGATCTATAGTAGAGATGCTCAACAACATGAACATCATGTTCATCAGGCTCTAACTTTGCTAAGAGAACACAAGCTATATGCTAAGTTTAGCAAGTGTGAGTTTTGGTTACCGGAAGTATCTTTCCTTGGACACGTGATATCTGCCTCGGGTATTCGTGTTGATCCTAAAAAGGTAGAATCTGTTCTACAATGGGAGCAGCCGAAGACACCGACAGAGATCTGTAGTTTCTTAGGGTTGGCTGTTTATTACCGAAGATTCATTAAGAACTTCAGTTCCATAGCTCTACCCTTGACTAAGTTGACCCGGAAAGATGTTCCTTTTGCTTGGAGTGATAAGTGTTAGCAATCTTTTCAGTTTCTGAAGGAGAGGTTGACAAGTGCACATGTGCTTGTGCTGCCCGAGCAAGGGAAAGGATATATAGTTTTCTGTGATGCCTCCAAGAATGGACTTGGATGTGTGTTAATGCAGGATAAACAAGTGATTTCTTTTGCTTCCTGATAGCTTAAGAAACACGAGGAGAATCGTCCGACACATGATCTGGAGCTAGATTATGTGGTTCATGCCTTGAAAATATGGAGACACTATCTTTACGGAGAGACATTCTAGATTTTCACTGATCACAAGAACCTTAAGTATATCTTCTCTCAGCACGAACTTAACATGAGGCAACGCCGCTGGATGGAGTTAATGAAGGACTATGATTGTACAATTGATTACCACCCAGGGAAAGCCAATGTAGTTGCGGATGCCTTGAGTAGGAAATCAGCAACACCAGCCTTAGATAGAGCACAACTGAATTCTTTAGTATGCTCTAGGAGGGATATGCTTATCTCCTTAAGGCAAGACAATGTACAGTTGAAAATATCATTGTTAGCCGGGTTGTTAGCTGAGATGTATATAAAACCTACTCTGAGAGAGCAGATTAAGGAGGCACAACAAGTTGATGCTGCAGTTCAACAGATCAGATCGGAGTATGGTAATGAGAAATGAGATGGTTTCCATGACTCAGATGACTAAGTAGCATGTTATCAGGAGAAGATGATAGTGCCAGATGTGGATAACTTAAGAAAGTTAGTCCTGGAAGAAGCTCATTCTTCGATGTATGTTATGCATCCAGGAAGCACCAAGATGTATCGAAACTTGAAAGATATGTATTGGTGGCCCGGAATGAAGAAGGATGTTGCTGAGTTTGTTATGAGGTGTCCTGTGTGTCAGCAAGTTAAAGTTGAACACCAGAAGCCTGCAGGAACAATGCAACCTTTGCCCATACCACAATGGAAGTGGGATCATGTAACCATGGACTTTGTTGTTGGCCTACCTAGGACAAGCAAAGGACATGATTCCATTTGGGTAATAGTTGATAGGTTGACAAAGACAACACATTTCTTGCCTATCAAAACGACCTATTCTGTTGAGAAGTTGGCACAGTTGTATGTTGAAAAGATAGTGCGACTACATGAAGTCCCATTCACCATTGTTTCTGATACAGGTCCCTAGTTTACGAGTCATTTTTGGGAGCGACTTCATAAAGCTTTAGGTAGCCAGTTAAGGTTTAGTACAACCTTTCATCCTCAGACTGATGGACAGTCAGAAAGGACTATACAGACCTTGGAAGACTTGCTGAGAGCATGTGTTCTTCAGTTTACAGGGAGTTGGGATCTGCACCTAAGCTTGATAGAGTTTGCCTACAACAATAGCTATTAACATAGCATTGACATGGCACCTTATGAAGCTTTGTATGGTAGACATTGTAGATCACCTCTATGTTGGTATGAAACCGGTGAATATCAACTATTAGGTCCTGATCTTGTGCAGTAGACCACAGAAAAGATCAAAGTAATACAAAAATAGATTAAGACTGCACAAGATGGGCAGAAGTCATATGTTGATAAACGTCATAGACCTTTAGAATTCCAGGTTGGAGACAAAGTGTATCTCAAAGTCTCACCTTGGAAGAGAGTTCTGAGGTTTGGGAGAAAAGGGAAGTTAGCTCCTAGGTTTATGGGGCGTTATCCAATCATTAAACAAATTGGAAAGGTAGCCTATAAACTAGAGTTGCCACCAGAGTTACAGAGGCTACACCCTGTGTTTCACATTTCTATGTTGAGGAAATGTCACCCTGATACATAATTAGTTCTGCAACCTATGGAGGTAGAATTGAATGATGATATATCTTATGAGGAAGGACCAGTGTCAATCCTTGACAAAAGAATTAAAAACCTGAAAAAGAAAGACATAAGTCTTGTGAAAGTCCTCTGGAATCACCGTGGTATTGAAGAAGCCACATGGGAACTAGAGGAAGAGATGAGAAGGAAATACCCTGCTCTTTTCTCTTAATATGCTTTGTTGATTTCGGGGACAAAATCCTTGTAAGGGGTGGATAATTTGTAACATCCCTGACCTAGGTTATGAACTAACCCTAGGTGTTTTACTTAATTATGTAATTAAATACTTGTGGTTATCTTTTGATATGTAATTAAAGCTTCTGAGGAACATATATTTCCATTTTTGCCCTTTTTGAACAATGTTGAAATATTGTTCTGTTAAAAATGGACTTATGTGCAAATTACCCAATTATAGGGGTTAACTTGCAAACTGCATATGTTTAGATGTTCCTCTGATGATAAGACATTATAAGGATGAATATGATGTAATGATATGGATTCTCCAAGCTTGGGCACAAAGATGCAGCTTATAGAGCAATCCTTGTGCTCTAAACTGACCAGCCTAAATCGTGCGTCCAAAAATGGAGGCAGATTTGAAGTAGTCAGACTTTTACATTTATAACCCGAAACCTTCTAGGCCCCCGCAACTTTTCTTATGGTGTCGAAATAGATAGACGAGGTCGAACACAGGGACAAATGTGGTAGTGTTGAGAACTCAGAATCGACACGCTACACTCTGGCAAGGATAAAGATGTAGTAAAATTCCCAAAAGGGAACAACAAGATAAGATCCATAAAACAAAGAAATATATCTCCAACTGGAGCTACACGGAAGATTTAAGGTTTTAGGCATGTAGCAGTTTTTAGGGGTTTTCATGCAACTGAAACAGAGAGATAAAACTAAAGCTAAATCAAGGTACGAAGGAGAAAACTTTGGTAAAACAAGCGACAGTAGAAACATCCTGTACCCCTCCTCTCAGAGCGGGTACCTCTAACCAAGCATAAACACCCCTCTCGAGGTTGTTGGACTTAAATTAGAGTGGAAAGATTACAAAAGCAGCTCTGATTCCGGGCACTCTCGTACTCCAGAATCAGACCAAACGCTAGAGCCACAACACCTCTCTCGAAGTTGTTGCAATGGGAAAACACGATTCGGTAGCTAATCGAAACGCGATCCAACATACAAGCTAGAGTTCAGATATTAAACATAGCATCATCCAACAATTGTACCAGACAATAAGCAGCAGGTAATTAAGCTCTTCTATTTCCATAAACAAATAAAGGTTTGTTTACATTGCATAAGTAAAGAAATAAATGACTGAAATAAAGATAGATGTCACCTTCTTGATATGGAAGGACGAAAGACTATAGTGAACCCTCCAACCCGATACCGGGCAAGAGCCTAGCCCGATACAGCCATTTTGGGCGGCACACCCTCTTGGGCGACACGCCGTGACGGCGGACTGTATCGTGCGAAACGCCCTATCCCGATACAATCATGTCGGGCAACACCCTCTCAGGCGACACGCCGTGACGAGTGATGCATATCGGGGTTCGATATCGTGCCGGACTAGAGAGAAGCATCTAGTATCGGTCACTTATGTCGAGTATCTATGTCGGCCGATATCGGCCTCTAGTGGGGTTCGAGACGACACTAAGTGAACCATTCCCTCCCTCTCGGGATGGGGAAGTGCTCACCTAGGATCGCCCGATACCACAACTGGGGCACGATACACTCACTCTTTGCAGATTTCCGGAGAAGAATTGCCTAGGGTTCCGATCTGTCTTTTCGGTTTCCTGTAGCTGCTATTTATAGGCAGCAGTTGGAGAAGTTATGGTGCTTAGGGCACCATGTGTCCTCCTTATTATCGTGGAGTCAGCCGATGTCAGTATCGCCCGACACAAGGATGTCGGTGGTCAGTGGATGTGACGAGCGGCGTCTGCCGGTGGGTGGCTTGTGTCACGCGACAAGCTTCAGTTGTCGTGGCTGGTCCGGCTCCCTATCGGGTTGATAGGCGTATTGTCCGTCAGTCCCTTCTTGCGCGGCATCCTCATGTCGCGTGTCCGTGTATTGCGCTACCCTGCCGGGCAGTGTGCATATCGACCGACTGGAAGGCCGATATAGGTGGAATCATGTTCATGGGCCGGGACGGCCTTATTGATGATAATTGTACCAAAATTAGAGGAAAACTCTGCAAAAGATGGAATTTTAGAGTTAAGAGCGTGTTTGGCCTGTTATTGCAAAAGTACATATAAAAAGAGAGGAAAGTAGTTTAAAAGGGCAGTTTTGATAACAAAATAAGGGTCCAAAAATCACAAAAAATGGTGTTATCAACTCCCCAAACTTAGCGTTTTGATTGTCCTCAGTCAATATTTAAACTTTATTTTGTAATGCTTCTTCTTGCTCGGTGCAGTTTTTAGTTCAAGAGGTAAAACAAGAATCGCGATGCCTTTAGAGATAATGCTGCCCCGTTACAAACAAAAGACCTTGCTTTTCCTGCCTTATTATTTCAGCAAAAAAAATTCTCTACAGCTTTAGTGAGACTTTGGTGTATGATTCCGAAGTTAGCTTTCACACCAAACAACTTTTAGGGCACAAAGTTGTGTATAGGGTAGGATAAGGCTTTTTGGGATTTTTCTTGTTTCCCATCAGTCCATCCAGGTAAGGGTCCGTTAGTGGGCAAGTGGTCCCTGCAGTCCAAGCCAGTTGGCTTTAGAGCAGTGATTTCACATCCTACGTACCACTGCCCCAGATCTACCATGCCTAAAGATGGGTACTTTTGGAAAACAAGTGTGTATGTATTTTTTTCTTTTATTGGGAAAAACTCTCATGCTTTTATTCACTCTCATAAGGCTACTTTCTCTTTTTTGGGATTTATGTTGGGTAAGGGGAACAAGAGAGATTTTTGCTGTTTGGGCAGCTTTTTCCTTCTCCATACTCGTCTCTTAGCTGTTGTGAGATTATTATTATTTTTTTTTTGAAATTTTTGGCACAGAAAAATGTAATCTTTTGTTGTTTGAGGCTGCATTATCAAAAAGATATAACAAAACTTTCATCACCTTAGGCACATAAAAACAAACTGGCAAGAAGTCGCATCAGGTTTTTACTAATGTAGCAACTTTGTACATATGTATGGGAACAAAATAAAAAAAAATTCAAAACTTTGGTATGAACATATATATGTACACATGATATAGAAAAGAATAAAGAATTTGAGACAAAAGAATGAAGAAATTGAGTCAGAAAATTCAGAAAATTTTCAAAATTTTATACCTCCCTCACTGGTACATGGTACCCCCCCAAACTTACTCCACACTCTGTCCCAGAGTTGTGAGGTAGGTGAGGTGAGGTAATGTTATTCCACTGAGGTTAGCCGGTGAGCTCGCCTGCGTCAGATAAAAGCTCCCACACATGTTCTCCTCTTTTGCTGTGATAATCGATATGGTGGAGCTGGTCAGGCGTTGCTTCATTTGCTATCCATTCCAGGACAAATATGTCACAGTCGTTGGATTGGGGAAGCTGCTGCGGACTGTGGTGG
This sequence comes from Alisma plantago-aquatica, assembly GCA_963693085.1. Lineage (NCBI taxonomy): Eukaryota > Viridiplantae > Streptophyta > Magnoliopsida > Alismatales > Alismataceae > Alisma > Alisma plantago-aquatica. Next base: position 813,321,243 of record OY856411.1, read on the forward strand.
CAGAACTGGAGTTCATGCCATTTGCTTGCTTGCGTGTCCAGGAATGGTTGGATCATCTTTGACACCTCGTCGTAGTATTTTTGGACCAAGCGTTTGACGGATGATAACGGTTCTGATGTACACGGCACTGGATGTTTTTTGTTGTTGTCCGAGCTATTGTAGAAGATTCCTGCTCGATACCGAGTGTACATTGTCAGGAGCGTCCAGTGGCTATAATGTAGAATGGGGAGGAAGATTGTACGTGGAACTTCGCTCGCCAACTCTTGCAGAAATTCCTGCTTCACTCCTGTTTCATCGGCGAGGCAGATGTCATTGAACAACATAGGATGAGCTATGTATGCATGTTTGAGCCTTGGCTGTATTGTTTGGATGTAAGCTGCCGCCACATATACAACCACACATCCTCCTTCTTTTACCATGTCCCTCAGGTCATCGACCGGGACTACGACATTGCCTGCCTCATATATGACATCCTTTGGGGTTGAATCAGCCAACTTCAGAAGGATTTCGTTGACCTGCTCCTACGTGAGTGTAGCGCACGAGAAGCGGTCAAAATTCCTTATCACCCCTTCTGCAGTTTTAGGTGAAGCAGGGTCTTCCATTCCATGCACTTTCCGCAGGACCTCCAACTGCTTGCCTGCCCCATAAGTGTCGGTTGACATTTCGATTACTTTTTTTGAGGAGCTGCTGGGTTGTGAAGAGTCTTCTTCTAGGTCACTGTCCAGCAGCTGCTCTGGTACCCTTGGGTCTTGGAAATAGTGCTTGTCTTTTATCAGTAGCATAGTGTATATGCCCATGCGGCGATAGAAGCATGTGCCCCTGATGGCCCCAAAGTTCCCAATTGTATTGAGCACCTCAATGGCACTCAAGACGGCGAAGGCGCTGTTTCCGCTTCCCCCTTCTGCCTGGACGGAGAGGTCTCTGATAGAAAAGAAGTGCCAAATGCCTTTGTGACATTGGCTTCCTTTCTTGATAGTTCGGAGAAGACGCAGCAGTAGGAGCCTCAATTTCTTGTCCTCCGGGCGGCAGAAAACATTCCCAGAGCATGCACCTCATCATTGCTGCAGTTCAACAGCTGGACGTCGTGGTTTCTGAAGTCTGCCACATAGAGAAACCACACGTTGCGGTGCTTATACGTGGCCAACACAAAGTTTGGTCTATGCTCTTCGATGTAGTGCAACATGTCGGCCACCGCACTGGAGTCTGGATCTCCTTTCATCAGTCTTCTCGCCAAGGTCGGGGTGGCGTTGTATATTGTCTTCCGACCTGTCCTGCTGTCGATATTTTCTATTATCACATATTCAAGGACCCTAAACAGTCTTTTGCCGACGACGGCCAACGTGCGGAGCATACTCTGAAGATCTCCCCATTGTACGGAGAAGTAGTCGTCACTCCAGACGACGTCTTCTTCATCTGCCTGTGATCTTAAGACCTTATTCAGCAAATTCTGGTCTCTGATCGTCAGGTATCCGATGGCCCTTCTGTCGAAGTCGGCCATATTAAAGGACGGTATCTCGAATGGCTCACAGAATCTATCCGCCATCGAGCGTCTTCCTTAGGGAAGGTGTCTTTGATTGACTACATAAACGTCCCCCTTCTCTCCCTCAGATTCATCAGAAGAGTCTCCCCCGATGTTGATATCTCTGTTATCATCTTCAACTTCATCCAGGGGGACAGAGGGATTTTCTTCTTCCAAGCCTCGGGAGCTCTCCTGTTGTGCTGGAGCTCCGTCGGCTGACCTTTGTGGCGTTCCCTCCTCGGGCATTGAGGATTGCCCGCTGGAGGAGGAGTATGACGATGTTCCCGAGGGGATGCTGACGAAGAAGGAGGAGAGCCACGGCTAGGCGGTGACGGGGACCTTCTCGGCTGCCTTCGGTGCGGATGGTCGTCCCTCGTGTCCAGCCTCTCCTACATCCTATCGAGGCATTGGAGAACTTGCTGAAGCATCGCAGTCAGAGCCTCTTGTCTGTCGGGAAGGTTAGCTAGAGTCAGCAGCTCTCGTTCTTAGCTATTCAGCCTGTCTTGGAAAGATGCAAACTTGCGGGTTAAGGAAATACAGGTAGCAGAGTTGTTATCCATTACCTCCCGCAAGTAGTCGAGCTCGTGCCCGAGCATCTTCCCGAGTGACAGAGGAGTTCCTGCGGGTCTCCCTTCCGTCCTCGCGACACCCTGCTCGTGTGATGGTCTAGCAGGCGAGGTAGAGTCTATCTAAATCGTTCGCGATGCAGATGCCGCCGGGTGAGGCAACGTCGCTCTTTCAGCCGCCACTTCCTTGCCTTCTCGTTGTGGTGGAGATGGCCGTGGTGTGGGCGGACGCTGCTCCACCACTACACTATCAGCGATCTCCTCAGCCGCTGCAAAAGGAGACACCGGCGGCAGTGTCAGCGTCAACTGTGCTCCTTCAAGCTCCATTCGTAGCATCTCGTCGAACACCCCGTTGCTGGCGTCCTGTTGAAGTGCTTATTCTACCTCTACATGCCTTAAAGGAATGTCGGGGGCTGCGGTCGTCTCTTCCGCGACAGCTCCCGTAGTTTCTCTCTCGGTGACCTCAACGATCACCGGGTCTTTTTCAGCTACCAAAGTCGTTGTTGTGGTGGTGGCTGGTATAGTTGGAGCGGCGACAGCTCTATTAGCAGTTGTCATTGACAGCTCTGGATTTGCCCTTTCCTGGGCTCTGGTGGCGGTGGTGTAGGCTACGCCTTTCGCCACAACTTCAAACTCTGCGGCAGTGAAGACCAGCTTTTCTGCGTCGTAAGTGGCGCAGCAAGGGAGCGGGAGGAGTATGTTCGTTTTTGAAAATTTGTAAAAGTAGTCCCTTCCCTCCTTCTTTATGATGTTGATCCTCATCAGGTACTTGATGTCGATCAGCTTATTGCCCTACGTCCTTGAAAGGCTGCATTGCGCGACTCCTTCGGGTACCCGAGCCCTGCCGCAATCAAGTTGACGATGCCACCCATACAATATTCTTTGGTGGCATCCTTCATCAGGTGCAGTCTGTTTAGCAAGAACTGCCCGAGGTTGATCACTCGACCCTCCATCATGTGCCACATGACATGGAGTTCTTCTATGTAGATGTTGCTGGACTCGTTCTTGCTGAATAGCAAGCACGCCACCAATTTGTGCACTATTCTCCAAAAGCAGGAGTGCACTGCTACCACCTTGCTTCCCGGTTTAAATGACGAATTGCCGGTCAGCTTATTCCAGAGCTCCACGGGATTGAACCCGTCTCCTTCGGTGATTCTCTCACCGTTGTCCATTAGATTCTTCTCCTCCTCGCTGGAAGAGAAGATCTTGTTCAGCAGCTTCTCGAAGATGGCGTGCTCCGAGTTGTACATCCGGGCTTGGAGTCTATCTGCTCCACCATATTCTTCTCTTTCTGCAGCCGAATTCTTCACTCGGCAGAGAGATGACATGAATTCTTTCGTGAGCCCGATATAAGAGGAAGACCGGCTGAGGCAGATCTTCCTCAGCCCTGCCACAGCGAGGACGCCCTTCATCCTCTCAAAGATGCCCAGCTCAGCGAATGAAGCTTGATGGCAGAACCTGCTTGGTCTGTAGACCTTGGTTCCTATCTCAGCATAACGATGTGCGTGCTTGTCATTCCTCGACACAAACCTTCCTGGCGAGTATTCTAGGGTTTCTCCCGCTGCTGCTGGTCTAGGAGCCACCACATCTCCTACCCCCGTCCTCTTTTTGGCTGTTGACGGCCCAACTGCTTCTGGATTTGGGTGTTTCTTCCTGACAGAAGTTGCTTCAGCTGCGGTCTCGGGGTCGATCCTCCTGCCTTGCTCGTCAACCCAGACAACATTTTGCTTGATGCGGGCCATTTCTGTTAATTAGTAAACAAATTCCTTGGTGAATTAAATGTGTCGAAGTTAAAATGAATGCATGATAAGATATGCCCCGATACAAAATATGATCCCACACCACTATATCGGGCGATACAAAGTTTTCAGAGGTGAAGTCTCGTGCCTGATATGAGATATGGGTATCGTCCGTCATGTCGGAAGGTCATACATGTGATAATAACAAGGCAATACGGTGATAAATACGCATCAGGTATGATACGGTCGCGAGAGATAAGACACCCGATAAGATTCTCTGAAAGGAAAGCAGTGTCTCCCGACAACAAAAATAGGCGAGGCGGTGCAAGGACGGGCGACACGACTATCACCCGATATGGCGTATAGGGAAAAAGTGAATAAAAGGTATGTTACACAACATTCATATTGGACGATACAAGGTTTAACAGATAAGAAGTCGTTATGCGTGATAAGAAGGTCATGTCGGGCAAGCTAGACGATACGACTGTCGGGCTATACCTTTGCTATTTTTCTTAAGCTTGACGTGCAACACAGGAGCAGAAGGTCGTTGCACGACACGGGAGCGAGCTCAAAAGGAAAACACTGCACGATATGATTAGGTGAAAACAGTAAGGCGGTAGCCCGACATGGTAAAATCTCAGTTCCTTATATAGCAATCCCAACTGGGGTAAAACTGGTAATTCCGGGACGCACGTCAGCCGTTGGGGTAATTCATTCCTGAGACGGGAAGTCCACCCATCACGACCTTTACGATGCCTGAAATCCCACTGCCCGATATGGGCGCGTCCATAGTGTCAGTTGGGTTGCTGCCCGATACTAACCTTCAGGGTAAAAATCAGGAAGAAAAACTTAAAGCAAGGCGGGCAAAAGCGGTCGATGAGTAAAACATCATTGGACTAAGGCTAAGATCCCGAACTCAGATGGCATTACCCATCCTGATCTATAAAACAAAGGCAGTGGCCCATAAAATAGAAGAGTCAGCGCATGTGGCGCATGCACTGACTCGGGCCTTATTACAGTCCATAATGTTTATAATGTTCATTTTGCTTGGAAAGTAAAAGTATCCTATACTAGGAATAAATAAGCTCGGGAGGCCTCCCCAGAAGTGCTGAATCTTTGTCTCCCGCTTGACATCTTTTATCTTTGTGACTCCTTAGTTCCTGCTATCAACTTGATCTTTGCTCCTCTTGATCATTGTCCTGCCTTCTTCGCTGGTTCAGTATTCGATGAAATCTTCCCCGACGGGTTCTTCATGATCTCGTCCAATTGAGCTAGATGTTGATCAATCTGGCGTTGATGCGTCTGCATGTCCTCCAGTTGTACCTACAAGGAGTTCAAAATGCTAGAGTTTGACAGTGCACTTTGCACTAGTTGATTGTTGATAGTGTCCTGCTTCTTAACAAAATTGAATAACTGGCCAATCACATCTGATTGGCTCGATCCCTTGTCATGTTCTCTGTTCGACCCTTGATATTTGCCTTGTACTTGGAAGTTTCCTTTGGCTGACTGGAACTGGGTGTTCTTGGCATACTGACCAGGCCCCCCTCTTTTCTCGAAAGCTTGTGACGGCTTGGACAAGCTATGCAGCTGATGAGAGTTTTTAGCCGCATCTTTGTTGCCGTAGTTAAAGCCGGGGTGATCTGGCCTTTTAAAGTTCACGAAAGAGACATTTTCAGTCCCTTCGTCTTCAGAGTCAGTATCACTGGCCGCGTCCGGTCAGGTGTAGATGCAGTTATCTACCCCATGTCCTCCTTCACCGCAAGTTACGCACTTCATCACCTTCTCGACTGGCTTCTTTCCTTTACCGCCAACTTCTCGTAGTTGCTTAACATTTGTGGCGATTCATTGTATCTACGAGGTGATGGACTCCAGTGCCTTGGATTCAAGAGAGGTCCCTTCACTGACATTTTTGACCTGTCCTCTGTCAGATCGATCATAATCAGTGCCGACTTGTAGCTTGGCCATGTTCTTAATGATCCTTTCAGATTTGCGCGCCTTTTTCCCAAGGAAGTCACTGCCTGCTGCCGCATTTAGTGATGCCCTTTCATCGAGAGTCGGGCCATTGTAAAAGGTGGTGAATAGGAAACTCTTCTTATAGTTATGATGGGGGCAGTCCCTCTGGTATTCCTGGAATCATTCCCAGGTGTCATGGAGGCTCTCATTCGGCTTCTGCATAAAGAAGGTTATCTTCTGCCTATTTCTGACAGTCCTTTCAGTCGGGTAGAATTTATTCACGAATGCGTCAGCCAGCGCACTCCATCCGTTTAAAGCTTGATGAGGCAACCCTAGGTACCATGACAGAGCTTTATCTTCCAGAGAGAAGATGAAGCCCTTGCAATAAATGACCTCTTGCGGTACACCTCACATCTTGATCGTGTCACATATATTTTTAAAGGCGTCCAGGTGATGATAAGGGTTGTCCGTCTTGGAGTTTCCCCTGAAGCCTTTATTCTGGATCATCGAGATCACAGAGGGCTTGAGCTCAAAGTTAGTAGCGTTGAAATGTGGAATGATGACCGGGCATCAGGAGTTGTTAGCCTTTGTGGAGGCTAGCTCCCTCAGTGTTTTCTCCTCTTCTTCGGAGTCGTCACTGTCACTGTCCTCATGGCATCGTTCCTAATTGTTTCTCCTGTTCTTATGGTGGCGACACCTGTTACGGCGGTGATCTTCTTCGGACTGATCCATCTCTGGATCTTCAAGTAGATCGTTTCTGTCATATCTGTTGACGGCCTCAGGAGGAGGCAATTCAGGCCTAGGCCTCCCCTGGCGTTCCCCTTCGGAATGTTGTGGTTCGACGTGACGAGGCATGTCGGGTGGATTTGGTGCTCAATTGAATCGTGTGCTTTTCTGTTGAGTACCTAAAAATATCACGAAAAAAAAATCAAGTCAGAAAATTGAATTATTTATCTTTAGGCAAAGAATAGTAATAATGAAAAGGAAAAGAAAAAGAGTGTTGTCAAGCTCATTTCTAAGCTTGAGGCATGGGAGTGTAGTTAGTGGATTCGAATTCGTCAATAGTGTCGTTTTGCCTTGTCCCCGACAACAACGCCAAAAAGTTGACCGGCCTAAATCGCACTTCCAAAAATGGAGGCAGATTTGAAGTAGTCGGACTTTTACATTTATAACCTGAAACCTTCTAGGCCCCCACAACTTTGCTTACGGGGTCGAAGTAGATAGATAGGGTCGAACACAGGGATAAGGGTGGTAGTGTTGAGAACTCAGAATCGAGACGCTACACTCCGGCAAGGATAAAGATGTAGTAAAATTCCCAAAAGGGAACAACAAGATAAGATCCATAAAACAAAGAAATCTATCTCCAACTGGAGCTATAAGGAAGATTTAAGGTTAGGCATTTAGCAATTTTTAGGGGTTTTCATGCAACTGAAACAGAGAGATAAAACTAAAGCTAAAACAAGGTACGAAGGAGAAAACTTCGGTAAAACAAGCGGCAGTAGAAACATCATGTACCCCTCCTCTCAGAGCGGGTACCTCTAACCAAGCATCAACACCCCTCTCGAGGTTGCTGGACTTAAATTAGAGTGGTAGAATACTAAAGAAGCTCCGACTCCGGGCACTCTCGTACTCCAAAATCAGACCAAACACTAGAGCCGCAACACCTCTCTCGAAGTTGTTGCAACGGGAAAACACGATTCGGTAGCTAATCGAAACACGATCCAACATACAAGCTAGAGTTCAGATATTAAACATAGCATCATCCAACAATTGTACCAGAGAATAAGCAACAAGTAGTTAAGCTCTTCTATTTCCATAAACAAATAAAGGTTTGTTTACATTGCATAAGTAAAGAAATAAATGACTGAAATAAAGATAGGTGTCGCCTTCTTGATATGGAAGGACGACAGACTACAGTGAACCCTCCAGCCTGATACCGGGCAGGAGCCTAGCCCTATACAGCCGTGTCGGGCGACACACCCTCTCGGGCGACATGCCATGACGGGCGGACTATATCGTGCGAGATGCCCTATCCAGATACGATCATGTCAGACAGCACCCTCTCAGGCGACACACCGTGACAGGAGATGCGTATCGGGGTTCGATATCGTGTCGGACTAAAGCGAAGCATCTAGTATCAGTCACTTATGTCGAGTATCTATGTCGGCCAATATCGGCCTCCAGTGGGGTTCGAGATGACACTAAGTGAACCATTCCCTCCCTCTCGGGATGGGGAAATGCTCACCTAGGATCGCCCGATACCACAACTGGGGCACGATACACTCACTCTTTGCAGCTTTTCGGAGAAGACTTGCCTAGGGTTCCAACCTGTCTTTTCGACTTCCTGTAGCTACTATTTATAGGCAGCGGTTGGAGAACTTATGGTGCTCAGGGCGCCACGTATCCTCCTTATTATCGTGGAGTCGGCCGATGTCATTATCGCCTAGCACAAGGATGTCGGTGGTCAGTGGATGTGACGAGCGGCGCCTGCCAGTGGGTGGCCTGTGTCGCGCGACAAGCTTCGTTTGTCGTGGCGGGTCCGGCTCCTTATCGGGTAGATAGTTGTATCGTCCTCCAGTCCCTTCTTGCGTGGCATCCTCATGTCGTTCGTCCGTGTATTGCGCTACCCTTCCGGGCAGTGTGCATATCGGCCGACTGGAAGGCCGATACAGGTGGAATCATGTTCATGGGCCGGGACGACCTTATTGATGATAATTGTACCAAAATTGGAAGAAAACTCTGCAAAAGATGGAAATTTAGAGTTAAGAACTTCATTTGGCATGTTATTGCAAAAGTACATATAAAAAGAGAGGAAAGCTGTTGAAAAGGGTAGTTTTGATAACCAAATAAGGGTCCAAAACATCACAAAAATTGGTGTTATCATAAACCCTAGTTTTGGTGTAAAGTGCAATTTACCCAAAACATAGGGTGCAACATGTAAAATACACCCTCTAGAGTATCATTCATGACTCTTGGCATTAAATAGAGAAAAGATGATGACTAGGGTGCCTCATTTGAATGGTCAAATAAGAAAGATAACCCTTGTAATTAAATAATCAACTTGTAAGCAAAATGACCCTTTTATATGTGTAAATTAGCAAAGTGTTTGGCTTCTTTTTCTCTAAACCTTGGATTAAGGAGTTTTTTCTTAAGTAGAGAAGGAGAGACGTGCCCAAGAAGGAGAGAAGGACCCATATGAGAATAAGGGAAAATAGTTGTCCTTGTCTTGAAAATATACCCAAAGTATATAGGCTCATCTGTTTTACTAAGCAAGGGATCGTTCCCTTCATTTCCCTTCTTATCTTCTTGCCTTGGCCGACTAAGAGGGAGCTCAGGAGCAGGGGAGGACGACCAAACTGCTTTGGGGTAAGCTTTCATTGCCATCTAAGCTCGGATTGATGCAGGAAATCTTGCTACAAGGTTGGTTTGTTAGTCTTTCTTACACAAATCTTCTTTCTAGCCATCTTTTCCATCCAATTCTTGAGGAACGGACCTTGGACGAACTGTGGAGCTCAAGCCTCCATTAAAGCAACGGATCTTGGAGCTCTAGATCAGATTCTAAGGTAGGTTTTATAACTCTAACCCTTAAAGTTTTGTTATGCATCTTTCTTCTATGCAAACGTTGCTTAATCTTCCTCCTTAGATCCTTCCATGAGTTCCTGCTTACAAAACCGTGATGAACAGTCCATGTTCTTGAGGTAGAAGAAGGGGGCATGAATTCCAAAGTTAATTTAGCAAACGGTCCTCCACCTCTTGCCCAAACGGTTTGCAAAACCGTTTGGAAGTAAACGGTTTCAAAACCGTTTGGAGGGCAAACAGTTTCACAAGACCGTTTGGAGCAAACGGTCTCAAGACCGTTTGGATGGGTTGACCAAGCGTTGACCATTTGGATATCTTCTGTACACATTATGGACTAATCACCCACCAAGAATCATCAACTAATTCCAATTAAATTACCAATTGAAGGCACATTAGTCACCTAAACCCTAATCGGGTTTATTGCTGATTTCAATGGTGCAATTATGTTGAAGTTTGGGTTGAGTGGCCCAACCGGTTTCAAAACCATTTGGGGATCACCCAAACGATCTCAAGACCGTTTGGTGATTACCGAAGACCGTTTTGAGGTCTAGGGTTAAGAGGGGTTGATCAATTGAGGGTCCAATCGCATCAAGTTGTTGAATAATCAAATGCTGATTTTGTGACCTATATTAGGGTTCAATCCTTAAGTGATTGACTTGGTTTTTGATCAAATAATGGTCAAACGGTCTCAAGACCGTTTGGAGGATGTCCAAACAATCCCAAGACCGTTTGGGGTCAGGTCATGACCCAATTGAGTGATGGTTCAATGGGTTCAACATCAATTAGGCTCATGTTGATGCATGTTGAAGGTTGATCGATTCCAAACCCTAATCCAATCAATCCAAACCCTAATTGGTGACCAATTGAGGTTCAATTGAGTGTCAAATCAGTAAGGATTGACTAATTGACTCAATTGATGAGTGGATAACCTTTGCATGATCGATTGAGGGGTTCAACCTTAGAAACCCTAATTCAATTGAATAGGTTGAGGCACTTTTTGGTCCATGCGGTTTTGAGGGTGTTTCGACCAAACGGTCTCAAGACCGTTTGAGCCCAAACGGTCTTAAGACCGTTTGGGGCCAAACAATCGCAAGACCGTTTGGGACAAAATGATCCCAAGACCGTTTGGTGACCATGCGGTTTCAAGGTCGATTTGCCCATGTGGTTTCAAAGTCAAAGTTGGCCAAACGGTCAACGCGACCAAACGGTCTTCATGACCAAACGGTCTTCACCTCAGCTAGGGAAAACAGTCTTGATGGTGTACTTGGCCATGCGGTCTTGAAAGTCATAGGGACCAAACGGTCAACAACTCCATGCGGTTTCAAAATCGTTTGGAGGTTGAAGTGCAAGATCATTTGGGGTACAAATGTGATAAGAATGTTTGATGGTTTGAAGGTTAAGATGGCTTAGTAGGTGTTTAACCTAAACCCTAAAGATACCTAAAGTCATTAAGGGGTTAAGTAATTAGTAGATTAGCACATGTTATGGTCAATAGAGAAGATTACCAAGGTACCCTTAAGGGACAGTGTGACTAATACCCCTTGATCAACCAAACCCTAATGACCTTGATGGTGATGACATGACTTATGTTATCAAGGTTGTTTTGACTTAACCTAACCTAGAGTAATGTACACATCATCTGATAGTAAGAGGAGAGAGAAGAATCCATATATGTAAGAGAATCAAGTAATATACTTCCAACATGTATGAATGCACATAATTAGGGTATGATCCTTCATAGTGAGATCATGGAAACCCTAATATGGTGACTAATGAATCTTAACCTAAACTGAAGGCATCAATGGAAGTAATCCTCATACATGAAGACGATATGATCTCAATTCACTGTAATGTGAATAGTAAACCCTAAGTCTAGGGTAATATTATGTAATGTGAATAGTAAACCCTAATTTAGGGTGATGTGATGAAATGAACAATAAACCCTAATTCTGAGTTATTCGTTTAAGCATGAGACCATATGATTGAAGTATGAAATAAGGAATCACTATTCCTAAATGAAATAAAGGGGTTGAATAACCCTAATGTAATTGAATAAGGAGAACTTAACCCTATTAAGGGCATAAGGGTACAACCCTTGAATTGAAAGGTTATCTCTGTTTCATGAAATGCTGATATAGAGGTAAATTGCCTATTATCAAATGTGTGAGCCATGCATGTTTTTATAAAGAAGTGATCATAGCCAGGTAAGGGTTATGATGTCATACACCTTGAAAGCATTTATAAACTTTAAGAGTAATGATATGTTATGTTGCCTAGTAAGTGGTGACATGTGAGAAATATATATACATTGCCTCAATCAAGGTCATGCTGTTAAATGACTTGATGCTTATATGTCACTTGGTGACAAGCGTTATGATGATCTAAGGATTTGAATACCTATGTTCCTAAATCACATGATGGAGATGGTTAGGGGTTGATATTCCAATGATAGTTTGATGAGAAATGAACGTGATACATGTAGTGTTCTTCCTTTATAGCAATTGCTTTAATAGCTTATGTTTGAAAACATGCTTGATGCTAAAAGAATGCTATAATGTACATAAATATTCAAGTATAATCATAGCATGTAGAGCCCTGACCATAGATCCATCATTGTCAGAAACTAAATGATGGTGAAATAGGTTTTCCTAAGGGAACTCCTGGAGCACATACTTTTGAGTATGTGGGGGATATGGATGCGAATATCCTTACGTCCTAGTGTAGGAATTGATGTAAGATGTACCCTTAATCCATCAATCCTTCACTATATGTTCATGTCGGGATGATGTATCACTAATCTCCTGAGAATATCGATAATGCCGCATCGATGAGAGATAAACAAGAGATCCCTCGATGACGAAGAGAGTACAGAACGCCACTGTGACTCTATATAGTGAAGTTGCCAGAATACCCTAGAAAGCTATTGTAGCAGAGACACGAGATGTCCTTCATGTTGATCCTCACTCTGACTGAGGAAGATGAGGTCATAAGAATCCGACTCTTTTGATGACCTATGTATGGTACTGATGCGATTTCGTAATGGTCGGTTGGAGTATGAGCGGTATACCTCATCACCTTAGGGCATAATAATGTTTGAAAAACATAATCAGCCGTGTAGCATAACTGCTGAGGTTGAATTATGAGGAACAATGATTGATAATACATTGTTTATAATGTTCTAGTTGAATAACTAGTATAAATGTTCTTCATATTCTTTATTTGAGATATGCCTTGATATTCAATTATGTTATAATTGAAATGTTGCTTACTTAGTTATAGAATGTTAAACCTGCTGTTTAATGCTTAAGTTTTACTGCTTAATGTTATTCTTTTATTGCAATAACAAAGCTTCTGGCGGAGAGTTATAACTCTCGCTGGGACAATTATTCAATTGTCTCACCCCCGTGGGATTCGACCTTTTAGGTAGATGCCGAGGACGAAGGAACCCATCTGAGGGTGAGCAGCAGCAGCAGTAGCAACACCAGGGACAACAGTGAATCTCAGGTGGAGATACTGTCTGTCAAGTGTTGTAGATAGTATGTCCTATGTGTCATCTCTGTACTCTCAGGTCCTAGGAGTCAGTACGTCTGAGGTTTTTGGCTTAATGCCTTGAGATTTTGTATCTTGCCTTGTACAGATAACAGGGCAATGGATGTATGTAATCACTCGAGATGTGAATTTACAGAGATGTAAATGATGAACTGTGTTGTAAACAACTTATCTTGTTTTCTTATAAAAGAGTTTTATTGTCTAAAGATCTCTTTCCAAAATGTTTTAAATTTTTAGTGATTTTTGATAATCCTGCTACTAGTTAATCACCTCCGCAATCATTGATCTTGTTTTTCTCGTGACAGTCGTCTCACAATCATTCTGTCTAACACAGTCGTGTCGGCGTAGTGCTAGAAACGATCGTGCTAACCTAACCCAACACTTAAATTTTTACTATAGAAACGACCTTGCCAACATGACCGTTCCACACCAGCACGGCCGTGTTGGCTCTTCCAACTTCAAAACTTTTCCAAAGTTCTCAAATATCTCAGTCATCATATACTAAAAAATAACCTTGATCCACTTGACATTTATCAATGTTTTCCACTGAATTTCACCCTTATTCTCAAGTTTCAACCTATTTCTCCTGCAACAATAAAGAACATAACAAATCAAACACAAGTGTGTGTGTGTATTTTTGGAATGTGTAAAAAAACTAAAGAAAGGGGTTTTGGAGCAAGAGTCTCAAACTAACGTGGGTTGCCTCCTACTAGTGCTAAGTTTTATGCCTTTAGCCGGGCTTGTTGTTCTTCCATCCTCAAAAGTTCACAAACAAAGTGTTATCATCCACCTCAAATTGTGGTCCTTTCGAGAGGTCCCACAACATGGTTTCCATCCCAAGGAACATGCATGATTTAGTAGTGGTTTTTTTCCATCCAATCTTCTTTGAAATTGAGATAGTCCAAGTTGGTACATAGATCTTTGTCACTAAATTTCTACCTCTCCTCTTTGGTGAACATAAAGTTGTCAAACTTTCTACTATTATAGGTGACCATCGTATGTCGGTGCGTACCTTGATCTCTACATTGACTATAGACAAGAAAGGTCTTCCCAACATAATGAAATCATTCCCCATCAAATGGTCCAAAAACCATGAACAAAAAGTCGATTGTATAAACAATATTTAAAAATGTGTCCATTGCCACGATCTGATTATGAAAATAGCTCTAGGCATATTTATAGATCCATCTGCCAACATCAGAACACAATATACTGGTTCCATTCTCTCTATCCCAAGCTACAAAACTTTGTTATAAGAAATTATGCTCACACTTGAGCCCAAATCTAAAATACCATGCTCAATTAGTTGAAAGTTGATGTAGAAATGGATGAGAGGTACACCTGGGACACCTCTTTTTTCAGGGACGTAGTTGCCTAAAATGAAATTGACATGTTTTGTGGCTACAATTTGCTTGGGTGGCATTTCCATTACTTTTCTCTTCCTAGTGCGAGTATCTTTAAGCCAGGAAATGAATGTTGCGATTCTTGTCTTTCCTTGTTTTAGGGATTTCAAGAAGCTCCAAGTACAGACATGCCTAACATCGGTGGAAGGACCTTCTAAGGAATCCAAGAAAAAATTTCCACTTTTATCAACATCTTACACACTACCTTGCAGGCCTTGGGGCAACATGAGAGTAGTATTTATCTCATAGGGTGGAGCTTGGGCTGTCGTGGGCTCCAAATGGAGTGGTACGTCATGCATTATTAGTTCAATAGAGGGTGGGATATCATGTGTTATATCTTCATAGGATGGTGAGGAAGCATATCTTTCGGTGCCTTGGCACTTCCACAAAATGATGGTGCAATTGGTATCATTACCTCATTTGGAGGTGAGAGACATGGTATTGTCTTCTTAATCAATGGTGGGACACTCGGTGGTATTTTCTCACAAGAAGGGGCAGTAAGAACTTCAGTGCACTTGACACTCAAGGAAAAATGGAATAGCAGAATCTTTGGTGCTCGTAGCTCAACAAGAATTTTCTGGCCACAAATTTTCATCATGCTCCTTAGCCACATTCCTTTCCCTCCCCATACATTCTTCAATCGCCTTCTTCTCCCATATGACATACACCATCCTCATTTTCTCATTGGGAGGTGGGGGATCTCTTGAGGATGATGGTGGTGGTGATGGTGGTCTTTGGTGAGGTGGATTAGGATTGTGGAGGATGTATGTTGGTTATTTTGGAGGTTGTTGTTGTAGCTGCTGTGGAGGTGGTTGATATTGAGGAGGTTGTGGGTAGGGATGTACGAAAGTGGAGGGTATTGATAGTTGTAGTTGGGTTGTAGGGGTGGAGGAGAATAAGGATTTTGGGGGTCCTTGGAACTGCTTCAAAATAGGCACTTGCCCTTATGGAGGATTGTAGGTACCTTAAGGAGCACCACGGTTCCACCAACATTATTGGGGTTCACCAAGGACTGAGAAGGAGGCCTTCCCTCCTCATGTATAGCAAGAGATAAGGAAATCTGAGCAATCCCTTGCTCTAGACAACTAATGTTTTGTCCTTGAGCGGACACATCCTTCGTTACATCATCAATGTTCCTTAGTCTTCAAAGACCTTCTTCAAATTTAGAGTTGTACTTGACCCTTGGTGCTGCTTTTGCTTCCATATACCTTCTTCCCCTTGCTTCCAAGAGAAGTTTGGGTGATTTCTCTATTTAGGAGAATAGGGGTTGGACATTGGCCTTAATTGTTGTGGTTGCTGAAAGATTGGAGAGCTTGAACCTCCTCACAAATAGCTTCCACAGAGTTAGTTTAGAGGCTAGAATACCCTCTAGCTTGATTCTTAATCAAGTTCATCATGTCTGCTAGAATCTTCATCATTTGGGAATTTGGATCTTCCCTATCTCGAGGAGGAGAAGGTGGAGGAGGAGCCATGTTCATGTCAATGTCACGCCCATGCTAGAAGCCCGATGACGTGAATTCTCATCTAGGTGCTCAAAGAGAGGCCATGACTCTTCCACGGGCTTGGTCATGAAGGTTCCACCACAAGAGGAGTCAACCACTATTTGACCTAATTCAGACAGCCCGGTGTAAAAGGATTGAACAAGTTGCTAGATGGGGACCTCATGGAGAGGGTAACATCTGAGAAGCTTCTGGAACCTTTCCCAAGTGTCACGGAATGGATCCTTCTCCTTATAAGTGAATGAGGTGATGCACCTCCTCATCTGCATTAGCATTGAGATGGGGTCAAATTTCTTCAAAAATTCATGTTTTAGTGCCACCCAAGTAAGCAATTCTGGCTTGGACATGCACCATTCCTTAGCATTCTCCTTGAGTGAAAAGGGGAATAGGGTTCTTCTAATGGAATCATCTGTAGAAGATGAAGTGCAGAAAGTAGAACATGTCTCCAGAAATGCTTCAATGTGATGGTACATATTTTCATTTTCAAGCCCATAGAAGGTAGGGATGAGTCCAAGGAGGGCTGGTGGAATGGAAAATTGTTGACTCGACATTTGGTCAACAAGGGTGGCAATGGGGAGGTGTAGTTTCTTAGAGTGAAGTACTCATGGATTGACTTAGGGGGTGGTGGGATTTGGGCATTGTCCTCTACCATTTCATCCTCTTGGTGTTGTCTACATCGGTGTTGGCGCCTTCTACCTATCTCAAGATCAAATGGGACCAAGTCAATAGAAGTAGAGTGTCACCCAAGCATGCACAACTGTCTCATGCACAAGGCACAAACAAGAAACAAGAGATAAGTTAGAAGACAAGTATGCAAAAGTAAACAAAGAATAAAAAATAGCAATAGTGAGGGCAGTAAGAAAAGCTAAATTACACTAACTAGCTAGGATGAACGCCTCACTCCCCAATAACGCCACCAGAAAGCTTGGTGTGTTTCTCCTTACCTTGGGTTACACCTAACCAATTGAGTTTGATTAGGTGCGATTCTAGGGCTTGACGCACTTGGATCTTTTGAAATATATAAAGACCTAGTCTAACACACTCACATAGACTAATCACACTTCACCCGCAAGCACACAGTATCGTGTTATAGTATAGTCAAGCGGAAAGATAAGGGTCAATTCGAGGGAGAGAGGAGGCACTAGAGCTAAGTTAGCGTGAGCTATGTTCCTAAAGTAGATATTGAGGTTTCATCTTGTTTTGAGGTTGATTACACTAATATGCAAGAAATTAAACTAGAGATGAAGTAAGACAAGAAAACCCTATACTTTATCCCTAAACAAGTAATTGTAATTAACAAAGAAAGCAACTACTTGAGCAAGAGCATAAGACTACACTAGAATAGCAATTAGGACACTAAAGCAATTAGAGACCTAAGGTACTACTAACTAGATTAAGCAAGCACAAAGATACACTAACTACCCTAGTAAGGATTAACTACCACGAACAAGGAAATTGACTACGAAGTAATTAAACTAAGCAACTAAGAAAGCATGAACTAGAAAGAAAGCAAGATGGGTTTTAAGCAAGTTACGGGAAGAGTAGGTCGTTTGGGGTAATGTCACATGAATCCAAGTCGAGAGGTGATAACTTGTAAGTCCTATATTTTCATTCCAGATTGTCAAACCAAACAACACGATAAGTTCTATTCGAGTTACCTTAAGCTACTAGTTTTGCCATGGGTGGTATGGAGTGTGTGTAAGGGAATTACACCCTTGCACACCCCATCCAACCTTACGAGGCTCAATTGAACTAGGGCTTAGGTGTAATTCTAATATGAATAGACAATTTATGTTTCTAGGGTAAGTGTTATTAGGGTAATTGAGAGCCAATGGTAGGAAGAGGGAGTAGAGATGAGGGTGTTTCACCTCATGTTACTCACCATCTAGCCTTTAGAAAACTCTAGGCAATTATACTAATCACTCTTAAATCACTCTTACACTAGATACTTAGATCTCACAGTTGGGTTTTAGGGGAGACAGAGAAGGCAGCGGAAACAAAAAATTTTCTCCCCAAACCCATACCGAGCAAATGCGTCAACGTCTATATAATAGGAAAGGATGGTTTGCGGAATCATACCTTGTCCCGAGGCTTTCTCGGCGACAATACCTCACACAATGCATGGTCTTCAACTCCGGACTTCGACGGTGTCTGTGCAGCTCCTGGTCGCACCGGGACTGACAACTCCTACTCGAACCGGACTGTCGGATGACAGTTGTCCTCCTAAGCGGCAGTGTCCTCCCGCCTCTGTAGTAGTCCACACGGACCACCTGGAACTCCACTCTCCTTGTCCCACAAGGAAGTGGAAGGAGTCACACCCTCCTGTTGACGTACTAGTCGCCAACACACTCTCCTGCCTCCTGTTGCAACTGCAGTTGTCCTTCCCTTGCTGCACCTCCCTTTTGCGGGAAGCACTTGCTCGGGCTCTCTCACGGTTACCAAAACCAGAGAGAACGACAACTTGTAGAGCAACTGGTTGCACTGAGCTGTACTTTGAGAAGCCCCCAATACCCCTATATATATAGGAGGGTCATGGGACAGGGTTCTCCATCCCGGGCAATGCGGGACTAAAAGCAGGAGTAGAAGGGTTCGAGAATTTTCCACAAAAAGCAACCGGTTCGCAACTTGAAATGATCGGTTCACAACTGAACCGATCGGTTCGGCCATTGAGCCGATCGGTTGGACCTGAGCCGATCGTTTGGGGCACTCCAACCGATCGGTTGGTGCCCTGAACCGATCGGTTCATGGTCCTAATCCGGCTCAAAAAGACTTTCCTTGTTTCTTTCTCAATTGGTATCGAATACCAATATTATTCCCAATCGAATTGGGCAATTTGAAACGAAAGGAAAATCCTTGCCGACATGACTTTCCCAACTGGTCGGTTGCACCAGTTGAGCCGATCGGTTCAACTCTTGAACCGGTCGTTTCAACCTGGGCATGAGCCGATCGGCTTGGACACTCCAGCCGACCGGTTCAGCAACCTCAGCCGACCGGTTCATCACATGAGCCGATCGGTTGGGAGCACAGGTTGGGCAAAATCAGTCAATTGCGATTTCAATCAATCTGATACTCCAATCAATGCGTCCAACACCTTGAACCATACGATATTGAGCTATCAACTGATTGAGTGTTTAATTGAACTACTAAACTCCTTTAGTAATCAATCTAAACATTGCTTTGTGGACAAAACTCCTCTTCCAAGTTAAGTCCTATGTGTGTGACCCTGCAGGTCCATTTCACGTTGGCAGTGAAAGTCCATAACACTTATGACTTCACAAGCAAAGAGCGGTGCCTAGTCACACATCAGTGCTACCCAAGTGAAAGTAGAAAGTTGGAGAACAACTTTCATCCTACAATCTGTGAATGGTATTATAGCGAATGTATAATTCCTTTGTCACTGATATCCTGAATGAACTCGAGGCATGGAACAGTCATCCTGTCAACGTTCATTCACTTCCTTGATCTCAGAGTAGACTGGAAGAGATATGTATGACATCAGTATCACATACTGATTCACACATGCGTGCACGCCTTTCTCAATCCTACTCATCAAGTGGCCATGGATATCAAACTCCCTCAGGAGGGACAAATCCCATATCTATCACTCACCCCTCAAAAGCCCCATGTGTCAAAGCCACCCAATCATCACCTTTATAACAACCCATGTTTCAGGACTGCGTTTGATGATGTCAAAGTGTGCCCAACGACATGTGTTGAGTGCAGTGATTTCAGGTCTAAGAATCACACTCACCACCATCACTGTGAGTACTGACTGTGACTACCATCTCATGGTTCCATGTGTCAAACTCATGGTGGGTCTATCCGGTACCTTGTTCTCTAACAAGTACCTATGTGTTTGGTTTGATATCTCTATATCATGACTAATGAGATTCTGTCATCAACCAACACCACAATCTAGTCTTGTGTGTCATTTCTGTCTATCTACCTTCCACAATGACATCCGACTAGGGACATAACAAGAATGTACAAACTCTTAGCATCCGTATGATCTCATCGTTCAGGTCATGAACCTGAAAGCATACGTCATTGAGTACTGTCATTCTCTAGACATTCAATCTGTTCTATCACTATCTCATATGACTGAACCAGAATGAATTGGAAGCTCGCCTTTGATGTTTATCAAATCAATCTTAATGTATCCCACCAATCATCCCAGGATTGGCTCTCAGGGCATACATACCAACAGACTCCCACTTGCACAGTGAGCCAATCACCCATGAATCATATTCATAGTGATCTTCAGACATGTCCCACATGTCACTGTTCTCTAGTGCCAACATAGTGAGTAATGATAACATCTTGCCAAAGTCTGTACAAATTTCATGTCTCTCATCTCTTCGCTGTACGTCACACGTATGAGATGGAGTTTCCGTAATATGCGATCTTGTATTCCATTTGCTAACCTTTAGCCACATTGTATGATCAAGGATTCCAGACTTGTCATCAATGAGTGGAATATAAGTTCATCTCATGAACATTCAGATCCATATAGTATCCACTGCAGTTCACTAACACATAGATACTCGGCATTTCCCTTTTAAATGGCTTTATTGGAACACTTCCAATTATCAACAAACATTCACTTTTTTACATATATTTGCGATTAATTTTCTGTCCTTTCGGAAGTTCGCATCAATTTAACTCTTTACATCGAACTCTTCTCCATAGAACTAGTGCTTCACAAGCACTTATCAAGTTCTCATGGTATTCCAGTAACACTTACTGGAAGCAGACAGACATCCACTCGTCATGTCACACATACGAGTTATCAGGATGAGCACATCATATTGCCATGTCCTACATACAAGATGATGAATGCATTTTATTCTTGCCATGTCATACATGCATGATAATGGGATGATTACATACATGATAGACCCATATCTATTCTTAGCGTTCACGTTCTTCATAATAATTGAACACTTGGCCATGGGATACTAATATCCATGTAACATGGACAAGTTTTCTCCCACTGAATCTGTGCATACTGAACACTTCAGTACAAATTGCCAATGTATGCTCTCTCTTTCCAGGTCAAGAGATTTTCAAGAACTATCTCTATAGATCTCTATTCCTATCACATAGGAAACATCTCTATCTTCCTTAAAGATAATTTCCACATTCGGATTTCCAATCTAGAACATTTCCATTTCACATCAATATGTGGAATGTGAACACACTCCCACTAAATCACAGATCCCTTCTTTATCTTTGACATATCAGTCAAACCCTTTGACTATATCATCAAAGTAAAGATCTAATTTTGAGTTGCTTGTACTCAATCAATGACATTGATTAGTCCATTGTAACTTATAGACTTCATTTGCATTAGTGGATTCATAAACATTATAGGCTGTGTCACGTACACATCCTATTTTTATTCCTCATAGGAATGCAGTTTTAGTATCCATATGCCAAATGTCTTAGTCATTAAGTTGCAATCAACAAGCATCATCCTTGTCAAAATGTTATCCATGTGTCTTAACACTTAAGACTTATTTGCACTTATGGATATGATCCAATGAGTGCTACGATCAAGGTCATACCTTATGGTTCACATGGAAGTCATTTAGGATGTAATGGTTTTAAACCATAACTCAAGATTCGGTTCCTCATATTCATCTTGATAGTTGACTCATCACATGAACAACTCATCACATAGATAATTGAGGTGTATCTGTTAAAGATATAAGAACTCACAACCCTTATGATTCTTAATCTCTTTTATTAGTGTGGGGTATTCATTTATTAAGAAGAATTCAGTTATTTGATAATCATTCTCTAACTCCTTAGAGTATGATTCCTTCTTGATTCAGACATCACCATGCCTTAATCATGAGTTCACTATGATACAATATCATAATCACTCATAAGGATCTCAAACATTTGGTCCAAGTATTTCATTCATTGATCTCATCAAGAATTAATACTTTACCAAATTTGTACTTCATTTATGATAATCTTGAACATTTCAAGACATTCATATTGGTATTTCTCTAAACACCATTTGAAGTATTAGCATTTATTCCAATAGGTATGTAAATACATCACATGTATTATACCTAATAGGACAATCACTCTCCCACTACATTAGTGAAGATTGATTAATCATGTCCAAGATATTCATGTCTCTTACTGGTTCTATAACCAAAAGAGTCTAGATTTATCCATCACATGGAAACTAGAAATGAATTTCTCATGATTAATGCTAATTAAATTGTTTGAGTTATCTATAACTTTTAGGTATCATCTTATCTTATGCATATCAAATATCACAAGATAAATAAGGCATTGCCACAAAGATCACATCTTTATAAATTGAAACATCTCTTTATTAATTGCCATCATTGTCATACAATATGCAAAAATAAAGTGTTTCTATCTATTGGCAAGTATGAAATAACAGTTCATAATTGTATTACATGCCTTATTGGCTAAAAATAAACTAAAGTATTCCTATCTATAAAGGCAACACTTGCCCCAAGTAAGAATGCTTTACACTTTACATCTTGATATCATATATCTCAAAAAGTGTTACAAGTTTATTTACATGACACCTTCAAGTAGAGGCTTCAGTCGCCTCCTTCTTCTTTTGTTCTTCCAGGTAGAGAGGACAATTCCTTTTCCAATGTCCTGGCTTTTGACAATGATGGCAATTTCCTTTCTTGGTCACGCCTCCCTTGGCCTTGAGAGCTGAAGATGGCTTGGACTCCTGGCTAGCTTCAGAACCTTTCTTAACTTTGCCCTTGCCCTTGCCCTTGCGCTTGGACTTGCCTTTCTTGCTCGTGATCACCATCACGGACTTAGGCTTGTCCTTCTTCATCTGTAACTCAGCTGTCCTCAACATGCCCAACAACTCTGACAGTGGCCTATCAAAGTTGTTCATGTTGTAGTTCATCACAAACTGACTGTAAGATTCTGGCAACGATTGCAGTATCACGTCAGTAGCCAACTCTTGGCTCAGTGGAAATCCCAGTCTCTGCAGGTTCTCCACATACCCAATCATCTTGAGTGTGTGAGGACCAACTGGATCTCCTTCTGTCATGACGCACTTGAACAACGCCCTAGAAACATTGTACCTCTCTTGCCGTGCCTGATCTTCATACATGTTCATGAGATGCAAAATCATCTCTATGACACCCATGTTCTCTTGTTGCCTCTGCAACTCATGGTTCATTGAACATAGCATCAAGCACTTTGCATCAATGGCATCATCAGAATGCTTCTTGTAAGCATCCCTTTCTGTCCTTGGTGCATTAGGAGCGGGTTCCTCTGGAATTGGAGTATCCAGGACATAGAGCTTACGCTCTTGAGTGAGAACAATTCTCAATGTCCGATACCAGTCGTGGAAGTTTGTCCCATTTAGCTTGTCCTTGTCAAGGACCGATCACAAAGAAAAGTTGTTGTTGTTTGTTGCCATTTGAACTACAAAAGGAAAATATGTAATTTTAGTCCAAAACTCATTTTTTGACTTATTTGATTGATTTGAGAATTTGACGATATAATTAGGCCTTTAATTAATTATCGCTCCCACTATTTTACTTCAAATCGATAGCCCTCACCATCAATTCGGAAGATTGCAGCGTACAACCTTCTAGTGGGCAAGATCCTGAAATCCTCTAAGCCATGGACCATCTAGGGCTGTCACCCACAACATAGATCTCTCAGGTAGGCAACTTTTGCCAATTGCATCATATGCAACTCTTGATAAGATGTCATATACAACTCTTTGCAATGATCATCTCCATGCCTCAAGGTACTAGATCCCATCTAGATCACCTTGTTAAGTCCGACCCAAAGCAAACACGATGAACATGCACCCTGCTAGGGCAGACCCACACATTCATCCTTCACGCTTCCACGAGGTAGACGGTGCACCACGCTAGGGCGTGCCCACACTTGGTCGAACAAGATTTTCACGTGTGTCGCATTTGGAAGGCATCTAAAACTTAATATTTTAATGAGGGATTTGGTTTTATATACATATACATATCCAATGACCACAATACATAGTACGTATCATATACATGCTATATCCCACAGAAAACATACACAAACGATAAAAAGCGATGATTATGGCCATCCTAATGTGATTCTTCGAGCCAAGAGGAATCACGGTCATCTAGGTCTAAATCACATGCAACCTGTACAAGATGAACATCTGTGCCTTGCCATCCGAGTAGATCAACTCATCACATGAATGATCTGTACTCTCCAGCAGGTCGTCTGGGTGCCACCAGCCGATCAGTTGGCTCCTTCAACCGATCGGTTCGCCTGGTCATCGTGCATCTCGTCATGTCCGCCACCCGCTCGTCTCGCTCCTCGAACCGGTCATCAACCGATCGGTTCACTCCTTCAACCGACCGTCTGGAAGGTCAACCGATCGGTTCACTCCTTGAACCGACCGTCTGAACAGTCGTCTTGATGTTCGCCGGTCTTTGACATAACAAGAAATACAATCCTATTCTATTTATTACATTGCTTAAAAAGGAAACCCCGAGTTACATTTGGGGGGTGCAAAGGTAGGAAAGAATCTTGAATTATTTCGAGTTACATCAGGAATAAGAGAGGGAAGATCGGTGCGCAGACCGAGATGCAAGCAACCACAAACAACCACACACAGATAGGGGTTTATAGGCCATAATCATGCTACACACATCCACCACAAAACTCGTTTAAGGGCGACGCGTATCGAGTGCATTAATAATACATATCATATATGTAATTAGGGATTTATGGATTTAGGATTGCACATGCATAAAGCCGATATTATTCGCATCGTATGCAATAAATAAAGGCGACAAACCAAAATTGATCATATCGATATTCCTAAAATATAGAGCAGTTGACGTGGCTCTGATACCACAGTTGGGTTTTAGGGGAGACAGAGAAGGCAGCGGAAACAAAAAATTTTCTCCCCGAACCCATACCGAGGAAACGCGTCAACGTCTATATAATAGGAAAGGATGGTTTGCGGAATCATACCTTATCTCGAGGCTTGCTCGGCGACAATACCTCGCGCAATGCGCGGTCTTCAACTCCGGACTTCGACGGTGTCTGTGCAGATCCTGGTCGCACCGGGACTGACAACTCCTACTCGAACCGGACTGTCGGATGACAGTTGTCCTCCTAAGCCGCAGTGTCCTCCCGCCTCTGTAGTAGTCCACACGGACCACCTGGAACTCCACTCTCCTTGTCCCACAAGGAAGTGGAAGGAGTCACACCCTCCTGTTGACGTACTAGTCGCCAACACGCTCTCCTGCCTCCTGTTGCAACTGCAGTTGTCCTTCCCTTGCTGCACCTCCCTTTTGCGGGAAGCACTTGCTCGGGCTCTCTCACGGTTACCAAAACCAGAGAGAACGACAACTTGCAGAGCAACTGGTTGCACTGAGCTGTACTTTGAGAAGCCCCCAATACCCCTATATATATAGGAGGGTCATGGGACAGGGTTCTCCATCCCGGGCAATGCGGGACTAAAAGCAGGAGTAGAAGGGTTCGAGAATTTTCCACAAAAAGCAACCGGTTCGCAACTTGAAATGATCGGTTCACAACTGAACCGATCGGTTCGGCCATTGAGCTGATTGGTTGGACCTGAGCCGATCGTTTGGGGCACTCCAACCGATCGGTTGGTGCCCGGAACCGATCGGTTCATGGTCCTAATTCGGCTCAAAAAGACTTTCCTTGTTTCTTTCCCAATTGGTATCGAATACCAATATTATTCCCAATCGCATTGGGCAATTTGAAACGAAAGGAAAATCCTTGCCGACATGACTTTCCCAACTGGTCGGTTGCACCAGTTGAGCCGATCGGTTCAACTCTTGAACCGGTCGTTTCAACCTGGGCATGAGCCGATCGGCCTGGACACTCCAGCCAACCGGTTTAGGAACCTCAGCCGACCGGTTCATCACATGAGCCGATCGGTTGGGAGCACAGGTTGGGCAAAATCAGTCAATTGCGATTTCAATCAATCCGATACTCCAATCAATGCGTCCAACACCTTGAACCATACGATATTGAGCTATCGACTGATTGAGTGTTTAATTGAACTACTAAAATCCTTTAGTAATCAATCTAAACATTGCTTTGTGGACAAAACTCCTCTTCCAGGTTAAGTCCTATGTGTGTGACCCTGCAGGTCCATTTCACGTTGGCAGTGAAATTCCATAACACTTATGACTTCACAAGCAAAGAGCGGTGCCTAGTCACACATCAGTGCTACCCAAGTGAAAGTAGAAAGTTGGAGAACAACTTTCATCCTACAATCCGTGAATGGTGTTACAACGAATGTATAATTCCTTTGTCACTGATATCCTGAATGAACTCGAGGCATGGAACAGTCATCCTGTCAACGTTCATTCACTTCCTTGATCTCAGAGTAGACTGGAAGAGATATGTATGACATCAGTATCACATACTGATTCACACATGCGTGCACACCTTTCTCAATCCTACTCATCAAGTGGCCATGGATATCAAACTCCCTCAGGAGGGACAAATCCCATATCTATCACTCACCCCTCAAAAGCCCCATGTGTCAAAGCCACCCAATCATCACCTTTATAACAACCCATGTTTCAGGACTGCGTTTGATGATGTCAAAGTGTGCCCAATGACATGTGTTGAGTGCAGTGATTTCAGGTCTAAGAATCACACTCACCACCATCACTGTGAGTATTGACTGTGACTACCATCTCATGGTTCCATGTGTCAAACTCACGGTGGGTCTATCCGGTACCTTGTTCTCTAACAAGTACCTATGTGTTTGGTTTGATATCTCTATATCATGACTAATGAGATTCTGTCATCAACCAACACCACAATCTAGTCTTGTGTGTCATTGCTGTCTATCTACCTTCCACAATGACATCCGACTAGGGACATAACAAGAATGTACAAACTCTTAGCATCCGTATGATCTCATCGTTCAGGTCATGAACCTGAAAGCATACGTCATTGAGTACTGTCATTCTCTAGACATTCAATCTGTTCTATCACTATCTCATATGACTGAACCAGAATGAATTGGAAGCTCGCCTTTGATGTTTATCAAATCAATCTTAATGTATCCCACCAATCATCCCATGATTGGCTCTCAAGGCATACATACCAACACTCACACCTAGTTGTAGAAGAAGAGATTTGTATATAGGAAGATAGGGTGCTAGCTAAGGATTCACTAGTTGGACCTTGAAGCAATTTCTAAGATCTACATACAATTCATTTTTCCCTAGAATCTAGGTGTATTCAAGGATCAAACAAGCAATCCATGTTTAGAAACATAAATCACAAGTAAAATAATGAGAAACAACATAGAAACAAGAGACAATCATCATAGAATGCTCATTACAAGTCATATTCCCCCAACATGGTATCAAAGTGACATTTAATCCCCCAAACAACCTCTTGTATGGGGCTTAACTACACATGATCAAATAAAATATCAAAAGAGAACGGAGAAAGAATAAGATAGCCATGAAATCTCGTAGAAGCTCCTTTCTTCACCTCCTAGCTGAAGTAGATCGAGCACCAACCTCCAAAGTAGGTAGATGGCATGGAAAGGTGAGGTTTTGTGGTGGAAATCTTAGAAAACTAGGGTTTTGAGGTGGAAGAAAGTGGAAATGGAGTAGGTGATGGATGGGGGTAGGTGAGAGCTCATTCAATGCTAAGGGGAGCTATACAGTGGCTAACCCTCATGCTACAACCGCCACCCTAGTATATATAGGTGGTGGGAAAGCACTAGGTTAAGTGAGGGTAGTTTGCATAAAACAATGAAAAAAAAGTAGGATTTTGGGTG
Organism: Alisma plantago-aquatica; assembly: GCA_963693085.1. NCBI lineage: Eukaryota > Viridiplantae > Streptophyta > Magnoliopsida > Alismatales > Alismataceae > Alisma > Alisma plantago-aquatica. The sequence continues at coordinate 813,348,865 of OY856411.1, forward strand.
GCAAAACGGCTGTGCTGGGTGAGGTATAGAACAGGCGTGGTGGTAGGGAACGACCTTGCTAGGTAGAAGGAAAGTTACAGTTTGAATGTGGGGAAATGGTCGTTCTGCTTGAAATGGTCGTTCTGCTCCTAGCCAGCATGGCCGTTTTGGCTGGCACGGTCGTGCTGGGGCCTTCTTGGAACGATCGTGCTGGCTAGCACGACCGTATTGTCGAAGTTGCTTTAGCCTTGATGATTTTGTGATTTTACTATGACTTTTACTCGACCAGCACGATCATTCTGTGTCACCCCGGTCATGTTGGTGTCTTCAGGTGCAGTTTGCACTTCATTCTTTTAGATCCATGTATATCTTTGCTTGAGTTGACTCCTCGCTACTAGGGGTAGGTTGAGGGAGCTTTGGGTGGGTGGAGGAATCCTAAAACACTTTCCTTCTCTCTTTTCCATCTAAGGTGGTGGTTCAAGTACCTAAAAATCATGCAAAGAACATCCATAAGTGCATTTGACAGAAATATACATATTGAGAAAAATAACTTGCATCCTAGCATGTTTAGATGTGATTAAGATGCAAAAATATACAAGACAGGGCTTAAAAATAGGGCTGCATCAATGATACATGTAGTGTTTCTAATTGTCTCTGACATGTTGATGCTCATTGTGTTGGAGTTGCTAAAGAATTTTTGTTTAGTTCATTGAGGAAGCTCGCCGAAACCTTTTTGAAGATTTTTGTGTTCTTTCAATTTGATTTTTATTTTTAGAGTCATGTTATGTTGTGAAGAAGCTTGTGCCACTTGTTTATCTACAATATTCTATGCTTTTAGAAATCAGTCCAAAATTTTGTTTATCAGGTGCTTAGTTGTGTGCTTAGTTGCCCAGGTTTGTACGAACAAAACGCTACACAATTAGGGAATTGTGGAGTGGATTATCATTCCAAAGGTTTGAAAAAATGGGCTCTTGATCACAAAAAGATGCCAAAAGGGAGGTAGCATTGTTCTCTTGAAGATGTTAGCAAGGTAATGATGCTAATCTCTTAGCTGATAATGTGCAAGTTGCCATGTCAGAAAATGATAATCTTTAAATAAAGAACCGATTCGACTCTACACAATACATCCAACAGTGCAAACACAAGGAGTACTGAAATAGATCAAGTGGGTGCTCTTACAGTATCATCTGGTAGTTTCTTGTGGGATTCTGTTTGTTGGGTGAAGATGATCATTATTGGCAACTACAATGAAAATAGAGGCAAATTATTAATGGGTTTGGAGGAATTTGAATATGTGGATAAGTACATCAGACACCAAGAAACATATAGAGATAAAGAAGTGTGATGATGAAGACTTACACTAGGGACTACCCAAAGTGTTATAGAAGATTCTTTGTCATCATTTTATTTTTCACCATACTTGAGTGCTAAATCTAGAGTGGAAGTTCAATAACACAAGTTGAATTGGCTACTAGTGCAGTTGAGCTACCTGCACATTGGAATATACAAGTCACCATTTGGCTACGCCATTATGTTCATGAAAGGCTAGTAAAGAAAGGCACGAAACCTAGCTTCCTCCAGTTGTAGGCTACCCAAACTACTAGTGTCATTTGGCTTGGATTGTACCCTAGGTACATCATCTTCCTATCCATACTGCATTGATGACATAATTCAGCAAAAGGAATGGAGTAACAGTGAGCTTTGCTGTGGTCGAGAGTCAACATAAATTCAAGATGGAGCCAACTGCATTAGATGTTCAGGATGAACACGAAAATGGGGACAATAAGAAAGCATACATCACATCCCCTTAATGCTCTCCAAGTCACAACATAGTTGATGCAAGCTCTGATGAAATGCCACTAAGCTGGATTTGTGGAAATATCAAGAATGTTAATATTAGATAAAACTATGCTCCTAAGAAGAGCAGTCTAAACAACAAGAAAGATGTCACTATCATCCAATAAAAGACTCAATACTCAATGGATCAGTTGATAACATAATTTATTTGAAGAAATAAAGGATAATATACATAGAAGCATTCATTTTTTAAGGGCATCATTGAGTCCACCCATTTAAAAAAAGTACACAGAGAAAACCACATCATTCTTCTCTGAGACCTCATTTACAGATACGACCATATCCTGCTGAGCGCTAATACTAATTTTGGCATTTTCTGTTGTAGTCAACTCACTAGAAACTGTAACTGTTTAATAATTGAGATTCTCAGACTCTTTGATAATAGGAATATATTCCATTAGGTCCCCACCAATTTTATGAGTGGCGTGGCCACTTATTTCCACTGTGAGTGTGCATTCGGGGTCAAGGGATAGAGAACCAAGAGGAGGTTGGGTCACGACCTCAGTGTACTTAACTTGAGAATTAGATAATGTAAATTGCTTGGTACAAGTACTCTGTTATCTTGTATCAAACACTTCACAATTTCCCGCACTATGTAGAAAGACCCACCAACATCTTTTTGGGTTAAATTGAGGGATGTATATTGATCATGGACATCATATAAGTCTACTTCTCATGGATAACATTTGAAATGCAAACAACTACCTAGTAAATTAAAAAAAACACTGGCTAACTCTCATGTCAAGTTAAGAAAGTCTTATATATGATGGTCTCATGTCAGCCCACCAGATCAAAGACACTACCGTAGTCCCTAGATCATCAATGTCTATCGTAATCATAATGACCATATTAACAGATTAATATATAAGGGCTCATGCTATGCAATCACTTACTTCTAAATTAACATATCTTCATTAATAAGTGGTTGACCTTAATTCTTACATGTATATTGTGACAAAGTCACCTTGGGTCCTGGCCTAGCTTGTAACACATCAAACCCCCTGATCACATGTAAAATCTCCACTAAAGCACAATGCAAGATAATGAAAATATTACAATTAGTCTTTACATCAAAACATCAGATAAATAGTATACAATTGTTATTCTTTTGATTAGTGATTGTTCTACATTAATACTATTAGAGAGTCCGTTTATTAGTTATTTATATTGTCCTTGTAATATGGGTCTCACTGTGTCTTGGCCCATTAGGGTTTAGTTAAGTCTGTAATTTGTATGCTTCCCTGTTCTCCTATTTATAGGAGCAGGGTTTTTGCTATCTAACACAACGATTTGCCTTCTTTTATTATTTAACATGGTATCAGAGCAGCCGTCCTAGGGACCAAAACCCTACGTGAGAGAGAGCAAGAACCAAAGGAGCACCCCCCTGCTGGCGGCCGCCGCCCTTGGCGGTGCTTGGCTGCCCGCAGGGAATTCCTTCCTAGTTCCCTTCCTTCTTCCTTGTTCCTTTACGCTCTTACTACCGGCCGCCGGATCTGCTGCCTATTGTCCAGCCGCAACCCTTCCTCTGCTACAGTACGACGCTACAGTACCAGCGCTACAGTGCATCTGCTACAGTACATATGCTACAGTACATTTGCTACAATCTCTGGACAGCCCCGATGTTTTTCCAGTTCTGGCACGTTGACGGCGTAAAAGGCTTCTCCTTCTCTGTCTGCCTGTGCCTCATGGTGGAGTGACTGATCCTCCATGTTGGCATATGTTTTTCTCTTCATCTGCTGCCCCTACGTGGATTTTTCTAAGATCCATGCGTGTTGTCGGTTGCCTCCACCTATTTGCCTATAGAAATTTTTTGCCTCTACCATTGTTTTTTTTTCTGTCCACACCAACCATTCCTTTACTCTTTCCGTGCTTGGCGTGAGGGGGAGAATAGAGGAGAAAGAGTAGAAATCAAGTATTCACTATATTTTGGATCATACTATCAATCCCGTAAATCTAACAGGGTGGCACGTTATGACTCTTGTTACATGTTAGCCCTTTCAGAAATTTCATGACAAGTTTTGTTCCATCTAACATCTCACAGATAACTGAGTAGGAAAATTGCCAGAGTATTCATCATCAATGTTCTAGGACTTTCTTCTCTAACATGAAAGAGCGGCATGAGAAGGGCCAGCACAATCTAAAGATTTAGTTTTTGAAAGAGAAGATGATCATATATTTCTTTTACCATTCAGGTGCTTGTTTGAATTAATTATATTCTTGGAAATTAAATTTCTTCATTTCGATCATTTACCTGACTACTAGGAGTGCTCACCACACATTTTATATATTTAGTATTTACAATTGAGAGAACCCCTTGGTATCCATTGAGCTGGACTATCATGGGAAACTCAAATTATCTTCAGAAACTAGTTTACAACACATCATATATATAGTTTGACAGTTAGAGGTAAATGGAGATGACTAATGCCATAATTTTTGTCATGCAACACTATCAATTTTGTCATAACAAGAAGCTTTTACGGTAAGTTATATTGTGAGATACTAAACACCAGTACGTTATCTTTTCCTTTGAGGGATAGTTTCAATTATGCAAATTAAATTTTCATTATCTTCTCAGATTGTCACTAGTGTTACAAATTCTTTGATCAAATCAAGAAGTACATTTGACAAGGATATAGTTAGTGACCCAGTGAAGAAGAGGAGGTTCCTTTACTGTCCACAACTGTATCTTTTATGGGGTCTATATCACTATTTCAAGCAACCTCAGGTTTGCTTTTTTTCGTTGATCATAAATATAGTTACATTTTTGATACTATTCATTTCAATTGAATGACTTAACATTTGCACATAATTATAGCAAATAAAATTAAAGAACTCGATCAGAGAACTATAATAACTGATGCTATTCGTTCCAGCCTTCTCTTTTCTGATCTGCTGGTGGTTTCCCAAGACGAAGTTTTCTCTTGTTTTAGTGGAATTCTTAACTAGTTTAGTGCCTTGTGCCAATTTTTCAGTACATGAGATTGCGCTTTGTTTCTGTAGCTTAGATTTAAAATTTTGGCTCCTGTTAGTGCTCAGATGTGGTTAGGACCTTTTCCTCTTTATTGTTTGATCATCTTTTTGCTGGAGCTGTAGTGCTGTTTGAGCTCCATGATGCTAGTTGGTAGCTCGTCAGTTAATTATCTACATATGGTGTTCTAAAGGTTCATTTGAATAAGTTGTTGCATTATCCTGTACGGCTAACCCCTTGTAAACAGCCTTGGTTTTTTTTTTTCATGACACTAACATGGAATTTGTCAGAAATAATAGTCATAATCAGCTATGCATAAAAACATACTAAATGACGTGAGGAGAAGTTATGCCATCAAAATTCCCCTCACTGTAAATTTTCTTTTACTGTGGGTTCAGGCAGCTCTGTTTCCTTGTATTTTTTCCCATTAAGCATCTTGGTTAGTATTTGATTTATATATTTCTATATGGGCTGATGATATCTTTCACGTAGAAAACTTCCTTCTCCTTTTCAGTATCCTGTTAGTTGCATTTCATTATATGCATAAAGCATAATTGGAAGACACTGGAGTAACCTCCTCAAGGCACATATAGAATGTAATTAACAATGTTATTTTTCAAGTGGATAGCAAACGGTTTAATGCCTTTGAAGCTTGTGCAGAGTGATTACGTTGTTCTTTGCCTCGATTTGCTGGGTTCTAAACAACATGAAAATAAATCAAATATAGCTTTCTCTGATTGATTTCTGGATGAATATATAGGCTTGTATCTCAAGCTGGTTTGACAAGTCGGTGATTCTTGGTTTGATGATCGTGTCGCACCTGTTCCAAACATGTTTTGTATTACCAGATGACAACCCAAGTGTGAAGCTCATTTCTGGTCTATACATGGGCAACAAATGACTTTCTAGCTGCTTAGTTTTTCTGGAACCAAGCATGTTCTGTTTTTGAAGTCTAGCAATATGGTTTTCATATAAGTATTCAGCTGCTTGGTTCTCACAGTATTATCTCTATTTGTTTATACTCCCTCTTGGGTTTCGTTATGTTCCAGATGCCATTATGATGTTGCTACTTTCCTTTTCTTACTTGGTTAGAACATGTTCTACCATGATGCACAGACACTACCCATAAATCAGTTATAGAAAACATGAAAAAAATAGATATCCAGTTACTAAAACAAGGTGCGTGTGTGGGCGCGCGCGTGTGTGTGTGGCTTGTATAATCAGTAATAACATATTCATATCCTTCCTGCTGATTTCTCGAGATATAAGTTATGATACGAGATTACATTTACATATGCTCCCCATTGAGGTGCGAGTCTGATGTGATATAAAAGTTGAACACAGAAAACCATATCTTATTCACAATAATTAGATTATACTTGCCTGGTGTCTTTGATAATGCACACTTAAATATATGAAACCCGTAAATTACAATAGTAAATGTAAGAGCTCTCAGCAGAAAAAGATGGTTGTGATAAAATAAGAATCTGATAAAAAATATTTTTAATAATCCTTCTTAATTAAAACCCAACTTAGAAGTTTCTATAGGACAATTTTCGGTAAGAGTTGTGGTAAAATCTGATTAACAACCAAAGTACTTACTCATTTCTTCATTGGGTTTTAACTTATTAAACAATAGGTGAACTGAAGCGGGTACCTTTTAAGGTATATCTAATAGTCTGTTGGTGTAAAATTGCCTAAGTGGGTGATCGATAACACCCAATTTTGTGGTCATTAGCTTGCTCGTTTTATTCCCTTTTAGTCACTTTTATCGTACTTTATCCAGATAATTTTTATCGTATCTGTCCTAGGATTCATTACTTTTCTCATGCTCAGAACAGACTAGAACGCCTCAGCGACCGATGAACCGCAGACCACTACAAATAGTCTGACCATCAAGCCTCCCTGCAGTCAAAGATGTACAGAGAGTCAGCGGCCGCTTGCCCCAACACCCCTACGATCGCTTGCTCCAACATCCTTACGGTCGCTTGATCCAACATCTCTGCGACCAAAGCAGCCCAGCCACCTCTGCGTCCGAAGCATCTGTGCTGCCCCAAGCGGTAGAATAGCCATAACTTCCTATGATCGTTGGGATCCGTTAATTTGGTTATGCACGCCTATAAATAGAGACTGACTCAGTGCATGAAAGGGGTCGGATAATCAAGGAACAATGAAGTGCTATCAGACTCCACACTCACCGATCAACCTCTCCATCAATCTTGGATCTCCAAAGATGAAAGTCAGAGGAGAGAGAAGATTTGCCATTAGCTTTTTCGAGAGGAGTTGCCATCCGTCCGCTACACGGACGTTAGATCCAGATTTGAAGGAGTATTGTTGGTGTATTTCCTTCACACTTCCTTAGATCTATCATTCCCTCTCACGTTGTTCATCTATCACTTCGTCTATCTTGATGTATCTTCACCTTTGTACATCAATAATGCTACTCATGAACATGAGCAGCTAAACTCATTGTTTGGGTTGGGAGAAGTCACTAAGAGTCTCTTAACATGTATATACTTACATCCTTTTGAATTTATATGCTCTTAGCAAAGATTATCTGCATTCTCTTGGTCTTAATGCATCACTTTCATGATTAACTACCATACTGTGATGTTTGATTGTTAGTGTCTCGAAAGAACAACATTAACATCTTCTAAGTGTTTTGGAGTTACATGGATTTATGAAAATTGTGGAATGTTAAAGCTAATGATCATATAGTTATATTTGTAATTGTTTGTTTGCCATCTTGAGAGAGAGATAACCTTATAATCTAGATCTATCCTAAGCTCGAGAGAGGAGGGAATAAACACACATAATGATTGCTTATAATCTTGCTAAGAATATGCAAATGGTGTGGGTATTTTATGTTGGTGAGAGATCTTAGTAGGTGAAACTCAATCCAAGTTCCCATCCATATCTTGTTACCACGTGTTTGTTTGCTTTTGTTATCTTTTTTTATTTCTTTATCTTTCTTTCACTTACTTGATTATTTAGTTGATGTGACTTTGTTCCTTAGGAAACACCATCTTTATCTAACTATCTTTATCTATCTTCTTGGTTGGTGTAACTGAGATAAGATTCTATATTTTTAGCACTCACCACCCTTGTCCATGTGGATCGATCTCGATTACTACATCGGACCCCGTATAATAGTTGTGAGGCCTAAGAGTCGGGTTATAAATTTAAAAGTCTGACTACTCTAGATCCTCTCCTTTTGGAGATACGATTTAAACCGATCAACTTTTTGACACCGTTGCTAGGGACATGCAAAACGATATTATTAAGAACACGAGTCTACTCACCATACATCAGTGCCTCAAGTTTAACAATAGACTTGACTGAACAAATTTCTAAATATGTTACATCTAACCACTTTGAATACTTTGTTTCATACATTCAGTTTTCTGACTCGACTATGCAAATTGTTTAGCTAGCTTTCAGAGAGGCATATTTAGACAACACCTTATTCTCTTTTTGCATCAACATGCCGCCCCACAGAGGACTTCCTCCTGGTGAACATGGTAGAGTACATGCTAAAAGATGAAGATAATCGTGGGGATGTAATCTTCAAGAGAGAAGACATCTTTGTCATTAAAGATGACCTCCGAGAAACGCTGTATACGTGGGGGTACCTAGCAGTAAGTGTGACAGCCTTTTCCAGACAAAGCGAGATTACTCAAATTTAAATCACAATCAACCATTAATAGCGGATTACCAAAAATCACATGAAATTAAAACCGACTTGCAATGAGCACCTGGAGAGCCAACACTTGCATTTCATAAAATATATTCAACGTGCTACATCATCATCTTCCAATAAACCTGTTACATAAGATAATAGTTCCACATGTACATACACATCACCAAAGGCACACAAGCCAGACAACACATGTCCACCATCATGTCTACAAAATACGTCGAGAATACCCCCAAGGACCAAAGTCTATAGGGATGACACATATGACTCTATTACTAGACACTATTTGTATACCATGATCCACAGGTGTAGTTCTTCTTTGTATTATGTCATCATCCACATGATCTTTAACTCATCATGTATGTCCACCTAAAATATTTTTAACTAACAAGGTGAAACAGCAGTCCCAATGAGAGATATAACTCTCTGTCAACTTTATTATTATCAAAGATAACTAAGTAAATAGATTAACATACTGAGCATATTGAACAGAATTAATTAAATGACATATATCTTAGGGATGAAGTAAATAGAGAAGTAATATGTACTTGCTAATGAGTAATAGAACAATTAATAATTAAAAAATGAATATGAAGGACATTTACAACTGTTATAAATTAAACAGTATAAAAGCAAGGCAAGGCTTCATCCAATATTTTCATGTTTGATTCTATATATGTACTCTACACAGATACATATTTATTATGCCCTGAGGATTTAAGTCATACCACCTAAATCCAACCCACCACTGCTAAGTCGAAATCGGTTCCATACAAGGTCTAGTGGAAGAGCCAAAATCCACAACCTCACCTTCCTTGATCAGTATGAGTGAACATGCAGTGACATCACAAGTCAACTTCTTCCAGCGACATATAGTCCAGCTGTATGAACCTAGCCCTACTTGGTAAAAGTCACGACACTAGTGAAACTGAGCTACAGGCCACAACCACACTCTTTTTAGGGTATTTCCCACAACTAATCTTGTGAAAATTCATAAACATAACATCACTAAGCTACGACCTGAAGCTGCACTCTTTCCAGGGTATGGCCCGCAGCCAATCTTGTGTGGCATATCCTGAGGCATGACCAGAGGCTCACACATGGTCAAAGTCACCCTCGATTGTTTGATATTATGGTACCAAGCTGTCCCCACATACTCAACAATATGCGCTCCGAGTTTCTCCTAGGAGTTACTCATTTCACCATCCAACAAATGTTGACACTAAATGGATCTATGGCACATGGCAAACTGTATAATTAGATTCCACTTGATTATTTAGACTAATTAAAGTGTCTTTTAGCATCAATCAAGTTACAATATAGAAACCACAAAAAAACCTTTAAAAGAAAGGGGCATAGAATTACAACAACATAATCATCATTTAACTACAAACTGATTCCCATCATATCATAACACTATATCACTGCCCGCCACAAGTCTATCATCATCAACATGTTATCTTGGGATATCAATCCCTCTTTCCAATAATAGAGGATATAACCTCAACTAGGCATTAAGCCTTGACTAGGTCCTAAGACCCATCACATCATATTTGTGATTCATGGTTATCTCATCATGCCTCATTGAGCATATATGTATTACTCATGCCACATCACATGTACTTTCCATAGAAGACATTAGCCATTATGTTCAGAGAGAGAATATGTTAAAACACACGAAACACTTTTATCTATAGAAATCAATGCTTCATAAGATCTCTAATTTAGGTTGAGACTTCATGCTAATTTCACGTAAGGTCCCCAAGCATCATCCCACCTCAAATATCTGACATGCACTACCTCCCATAAGTTGGAGTGTATAAGGCTAAGAATTAGTCAATGTAACTAAGTATGTACATTCACATGTTCATACTTCCCATGTTCCCTTATCAAGGTTCATAGACAAAACATAATATTATTTAACCATCTTCATAGTACTCACAAGTTATAACACTCAATTAACCTATTAGGTAAAAGTCGTGTAATTTAAGAGAGAGAACCATATCATGCTCTGGTGATTTAATGGTCACTAATGATGGTAGATCAGGTCTCTAAAACCTATATTGAGTCAAGCATTGTAGTTGTATCATCAATTAAGCCTTAGACCAATGGTTTCTTTGGTCATTTGATGCAATGGTCGTACTTATACTGTAATTGATGGTATTAATATTTGAACTTGACCCAATGGTCAAGATCTAATATTTATTCCTCCAATTAAGTAGAATGATGGCTAATGTAATATGTTGGTCCTAATAATGTGATTTAGATGGTTTCCTTTATATGATCAACTTAAGGAGCTTAATTGTTGACAATGGATGACTTGTTTTAAATGAACAGTTGATTGTGGGTTTTATCCTACTCTCAATGGAACTTTTTGTGTCATTAATCAAGGGATGTCTAGGGTTAGATGGTGACTCTTTCTAGAGAAAAAATTAAGAACTTCATAGGTGTTTTATCCAAGGTGTTTACTTATGTAAACAATCAATGGTTTTACCTTTTAAACATCCAATGGTTTTGGGTGACATTGTGGTATGGTGATGTGAGTTGATGATGGAACAAATGGAGGGTTACCCTGAATAAGGTAGTCTTATCTATTCACTCATATGAATAGAAGGGATGATAATAATATTGTGTTGATATGTAACCCTAATGAGGTATAGTTTGTTATACCTAGCTTTAATATAACTAAATGATATTAATTGGGTATGAATAGTCCTTGAATGATTAATACAATCATGAAATAATTTGTTACTACTGTTGAAACCCCAGTATGCTATTACCCGATGGTTACACCTTGATTTATGTGTGGGTTCATACTTGAGAATAATATAGAATGTGACGGTGATGCTTCACGTTATGCATCCATGATCCAATGGGGATGTCGTGAGTTAGGGTTTGGGTATGAGTGCTAATTAGTAACATTAATATGATTTATCTTGTGGTCCTAACTCTAATGCAAATAGATAAAGATGCATATTCATATTTAACCTTCTTATATGATGGCATGATAGTGAAATAACCTCCTTAATATGATCATAACCTTAATATATTAATTAGTAGTTATCATAGCCACATGGTTGATACTTTCTTATTCTAAACATGTGCATTATGAGTATGATGAGAGTAAACATATCTAGATTCCTTGCATGTTGATGAAATAAAGAAATGTTCTTAATGTTGATATAACCTTGTTATGATTGTTTATGAATATATCCTAGCTCATAAATGCAATATTGTGTTGATCTGGTGTATTATTTGTAAGTGATGTTGTTGAGCCTTGTTATAAGGCATGTAAAGATAATGATGATCTTGCAGGGAATAATACGATGGTCTTAATGACCTGAGGGCATGGTTGAGCCCTGAATGAGGTGTAATGCTCTTGTGTTGATAGGGGTTAATACCCTATGATATTGTGAAAAGGGTTTACATCCTGTGATAGCATGATGGTCTTAATGACCATTGGGCATGGCAGAGCCCTGAATGAGGTGTAATCCTCTTGTGTTGATAAGGGTTGATACCCTGTGAGATTTTGAAAATGATTTATATCTTGTGATAGTATGATGACTATCGTGGTCTCATGAATGGCAAGTGAATAGTACCATGTGATGATGAGATGAGAAATTATGTTTCATACATTTATATCTTTTGAAGTTGTGATATTTATATGCTTGCTAGAAATGAAATTAGGGTTTGTATGTCCACTTGTTTGATGCAACCTTAATTCACCTAATTGGAATAACTAATCAAGTGCAACTCTAATTATGTAGTGCCATGTGCCATAGATCCATTTGAGTGCCAGAACTTACTAGATTGTGAAATGAGTATTCCTAAGGGAAACTCAGAGCGCATACTGTTGAGTATGTGGGGGTAGAAAGTTGAGGATATATCCTTGTCATCCACAATGCAGGTTGTGGAGGTTGGCTATGGTAACACCTCATACATATGATGTGATTGAGAATGGATGCGGTCGTGTCTCGGTGATTATATACGTGACAAGATTGGATGACAATTGTGGTTGTACCTAGGATGGTAGGGTATGTGTACCCACCTCCTTTTACTAGTGTTGTGACTTGTACCAAGGACGGACTAGGCTGTTAGCAGCTTGACCTTATGTGTTGTTGTGGCGGACCCGTACTGACGGGGGGCAGAGAAGATCTTAGGAGTCCGACTCTTCCTAGATCTTGTGTGGCATTGCTTGCGACCAAACAGTGGTCAGTTGGAACTTGAGTGGTATTCTCAAATTCCTCAGGGCATAATAAAAGATGTAATACAGTCGTGTAGCATATTTGTTTTGGGTTATACACGACATTTCACATTAGATGATAACCCTTGTTTGTTATCTTTACATAAAGATGATGCTTAGTGCAATTAATAGATAGTAGATATACTTATGTTGTGGATATTCTTAAGATTGTAGATGTGTACATACAGTAGCCATGCTTATGTTGATAACTATACTGCTACTGCTGATTATAATTATGATGCTAGATATCTCATGTTGATAGTTATGTTTAGCATGCTAGCCATGCCTTTATAACTAGAGATGCATATACTACTAAACGTGCTTATCCAGATAGTTGTGCTTATGTTTTAGCTCTTCTTATGATATTGATATGCTCAACCAATTAGACATGCTCATGTTGTTAGCTATGCTATGTTACTAGACTTGCTCATGATGCTAGATATACATATGCTACTGAATTGCTTATATTGTCAACAAGATAAAGGATGATATTCTGGCTAATAATGATAGTTATTATCTGCTCCTTTATATATTTTGTTAATCATCAGTCCTGCTGATGTTATTTGTTATATCTGATTAAACTTCTTAACGATTTAATTACTTAAAAATGTTGTAATCAATAAATGTTGTTAGAGGTTATATCTCTTGCTGGGACATGGGCCTCACCCTTGTGGTTCGTCACATTTTTTTAGGTAATCAAAAGTGACAAAAATAAACATGTCGCACCAAAGAGGAGCTGTAGTAATGAATCTTTGGGAAAGTTGATTGGATGTCTAATGTGTCCTAGAGTCGTCCATGTACTCTCAGGTCCGGGTAGGAAAAGTTTGTATATGGTGTTTCAAACAAATCGAACTTTTGTTAGCATATTAAGGCTTGTTTTTGTGGCATATATGAATATTGTTCTCCTATGTATATATGTTATGGCTAAGGTGCTAGAAAAATTTGTATTAAATTCTTGGCATAATATGGATATAAGAAAGATGTTGCGCTCTTATGCAAATGTTTTTGAGTGGGTGCTGATGTTGAAATCGGTTTAATTTACCCATATTTTTGGTTATGCGATTAATTAGTGATCGATTGTGCTTTATGTTTTGAGTAATCTCATTTAGTGTAATGGGTTCTCACAAGTTGGTAACATAGCTTTAGGTTCACTGAGTCTATAGGGACACTAGGACATAGGACTAGGATGATGTCAAAATTAGGAATATGACATAAAAATATGGTGCATACTGCCTAATCTCAATATTTGGGTGCCTTGGCCAGGTATTCAATTATTGAAGAAAGGTAAGTATGGAACTCTTAAATTGTTATCTTTTTTATTACTCTGATCAAGTAGTCATTTTGAGACAATCTAAAGAGCATAATGAATAAGAAATAATGGTATGAATATCTCAATCCTACCTTAAAAAAGATAAGAATTGCATCATAATCTATCAAAACTTGAATGTTTGGTAATTATAAGAGAAATATACAACACCAAGAAATATAAATGTAAATACAAATAAGTAAAAGAGGAGTTCTTGAAGATGTGATTCAAGAAGAGAATAAAGTAAAAGATAGATAAGTCTATGCTTATAAAGCGATTCAAGGTATGAAATCCACATAAGATGGAGAGAACTCCAATGATAAGTATAAAATGAGAAGATAAATGAGAACAATGACAAAGGAATAAGGTGGAACTTGAGTTAATATCAGACCAGCCTATGTGTGTAAGAAAGTGTTAATGAAAAATTAGCATAGCATGTGAAAGAAATTAAGGGAGATGATCCTGATTTAATGAAGAAAATGTGGAATATGCTGATTTACCTATCGATAAGTGGTTGAAAAACCTAATAAAATAAGAGAACATACCCAGTGTGATAAATAGTTGTCAAGGAATGAGTAATGAGATATGTTAATCATGATGATTCCTATGCTAATGGCAAGGAACCTAAAATGAAAAAGGTAAAATGATACATAAGAAGTTGTAACTTACATAATGAAAATAGAATTGGTTACCTTTTTGCTAGTGACCTTGAACAATGTTGCTATGATGTAGGAGATGTGTATCCCTTTGTGTTTTTTCTTTGTAGGGCACAAATTTCAAGTAGATAATTTCCACTTGGTATGAGTGGATTCATTGTAAACATGTGGGTGGATAGATTATTATAGCATAAGGTTGTTTGGACTATGGTTCTAAGTTCATAAAGTTTGTGATGATTTTTCTTTTGAGCCTTCCAATAATTAGGAAGACTCCTCTTATATGTCTTGATATTTGTTTTGTTGGTAAAAGTAGATGATATAAGGATGTGAGTTCCTTATAGCACATGAGGTGAATACCAAGGTAATGAATCCTAGTATCCAAGATGTAATCAATAACATGAGAAATATGTGAAGGTTGGAGATGTTTATTAAATGAACATTCCAAGTATTCTTCTCCCTTAAAGAGAGAGAGAGAGAGAGTTGATGATGACCCTATAAATTTTTCTTGGAAGGAAAAATATAAGTAATTCTATAATGTTTTGTATGGTCTAGTGATAGCTGAGCAAGACCACTATCAAGGATAGATGGTTTGTTGATCAGCAGACATGTGTTACTGTGTTCCTTTAAGATAAACCTATGATTAAATATCAATGCATAAGAGTTACATTGGATGACATAATTCACATGACCATGATAAGTTTAGAGTTATGTCCTTTAGACTAACCAATGTACAAATAGAATTTATGAATAGGAGGAACATAGTGTTCCAGTCATGTCATACAAGTTATATCAAGCTTTGAATGATGACATGTCAAAGTATTTCAAACATGGTCAAAATATGATCAATATTTTTTTAAAAACCTTAAGGTTGTCAAAGCAGCAATAGCTATTAGACAAGTTGAACAAGAGTGAGATGGGGTTGATTAAGTGTCTTTATGGGATCATGATATGTGTTCTAAGTAGGTTGTGTAAATCTTAGTAAGGTGAAGATAGTTTTGTTGTTTCACCCCTAACAAGGTTGACTAGGAATGATGTTTCCTCGTATGGAATGAAAGGTGCCAGTGTCAGCATTTCTTTTGATGCTGAAATTTTTTTTGACAAGAGTTCTAATGTTTATGTATAAAAAAAAGGATGGATACATCGTTTTTTTATGCTTCAAGGAATGGTATGGGACACATGGCATGATTGGTAAAAAGTTAGCAAGTATGAATTTTGAGTAATGTGTTAATACAATAGATATAATTTTAGGATGATAGCTAGAATTTAAAGTTGAACATTACTACTAGAGTTGTATAGATGACACAACAAGTTTCTACATTCCATATTGAGAATGTCTTCTTAGGTGGGGTTTTTTGTGCTGACCCAAGAGGATATATGTATGAATGATGTGACATTATCATGATATGTAAGTAACCATGTGAAGATAATAGGACGAGGTGCAAAGGAAGTACCCATCTTTGTTTACCTTGGATACGGGGGTGAAATCCCTGTTAGGGGTTTATAGTTGTCAGACCCTGAACTTACTTAATGAGTTGAATAAGCTTAACTACCATAATTTAATTATTCTAACCCTAATATAACCTTTTGATATGTTTTGAAATCATAATACTGTTGGGTTTTAGGGGAGACAGAGAAGGCAGTGGAAACAAAAAATTTTCTCCCCAAACCCATACCAAGGAAAAGCGTCAACGTCTATATAATAGGAAAGGATGGTTTGTGGAATCATACCTTGTCCCGAGGCTTGCTCGGCGACAATACCTCGCGCAATGCACGGTCTTCAACTCCGGACTTCGACGGTGTCTGTGCAGCTCCTGGTCGCACTGGGACTAACAACTCCTACTCGAACCGGACTGTCGGATGACAGTTGTCCTCCTAAGCGGCAGTGTCCTCCCGCCTCTGTAGTAGTCCACACGGACCACCTGGAACTCCACACTCCTTGTCCCACAAGGAAGTGGAAGGAGTCGCACCCTCCTGTTGACGTACTAGTCACCAACACGCTCTCCTGCCTCTTGTTGCAACTGCAGTTGTCCTTCCCTTGCTGCACCTCCCTTTTGCGGGAAGCACTTGCTCGGGCTCTCTCACGGTTACCAAAACCAGAGAGAACGACAACTTGCAGAGCAACTTGTTGCACTGAGCTGTACTGTGAGAAGCCCCCAATATCCCCTATATATATATAAGAGAGTCATGGGACAGGGTTCTCCATCCCGGGCATTGCGGGACTAAAAGCAGGAGTAGAAGGGTTCGAGAATTTTCCACAAAAAGCAGCCGGTTCGCAACTTGAAATGATCGGTTCACAACTGAACCGATCGGTTCGGCCATTGAGCCGATCGGTTGGACCTGAGCCGATCGTTTGGGGCACTCCAACCGATCGGTTGGTGCCCTAAATCGATCGGTTCATGGTCCTAATCCGTCTCAAAAAGACTTTGTTTCTTTCCCAATTGGTATCGAATACCAATATTATTCCCAATAGAATTGGGCAATGTGAAACCAAAGGAAAATTCTTGCCGACATGACTTTTCCCAAATGGTCGGTTGTACTAGTTGAGCCGATCGGTTCAACCCTTGAACCGGTCATTTCAACCTAGGCATGAGCCGATCGGCCTGGACACTCCAGCCGACCGGTTCAGCAACCTCGGCTGACCGGTTCATCACATGAACCGATCTGTTGGGAGCACAGGTTGGGCAAAATCAGTCAATTGCGATTTCAATCAATCCAATACTCCAATCAATGCGTCCAACACCTTGAACCATACGATATTGAGCTATCGACTGATTAAGTGTTTAATTGAACTACTAAACTCCTTTAGTAATCAATCTAAACATTGCTTTGTGGACAAAACTCCTCTTCCAGGTTAAATCCTATGTGTGTGACCCTGCAGGTCCATTTCACGTTGGCAGTGAAAGTCCATAACACTTATGACTTCACAAGCAAAGAGCAGTGCCTAGTCACACATCAGTGCTACCCAAGTGAAAGTAGAAAGTTGGAGAACAACTTTCATCCTACAATCCGTGAATGGTGTTACAGTGAATGTATAATTCCTTTGTCACTGATATCCTGAATGAACTCAAGGCATGGAACAGTCATTCTGTCAACGTTCATTCACTTTCTTGATCTCAGAGCAGATTGAAGGAGATATGTATGACATCAATATCACATACTGATTCACACATGCGTGCGCACGCCTATCTCAATCCTACTCATCAAGTGGCCTTGGATATCAAACTCCCTCAGGAGGGACAAATCCCATATCTATCACTCACCCCTCAAAAGCCCCATGTGTCAAAGCCACCCAATCATCACCTTTATAACAACCCATGTTTCAGGACTGCGTTTGATGATGTCAAAGTGTGCCCAACGACATGTGTTGAGTGTAGTGATTTCAGGTCTAAGAATCACACTCACCACCATCACTGTGAGTACTGACTGTGACTACCATGTCATGGTTCCATGTGTCAAACTCACGGTGGGTCTGTCCGGTACCTTGTTCTCTAACAAGTACCTATGTGTTTGGTTTGATATCTCTATATCATGACTAATGAGATTCTGTCATCAACCAAAACCACAATCTAGTCTTGTGTGTCATTGTTGTCTATCTACCTTCCACAATGACATCTGACTAGGGACATAACAAGAATGTACAAACTCTTAGCATCCGTATGATCTCATCATTCAGGTCATGAACCTGAAGGCATACGTCATTGAGTATTGTCATTCTCTAGACATTCAATCTGTTCTATCACTATCTCATATGACTGAACCAGAAAGAATTGGAAGCTTGCCTTTGGTGTTTATCAAATCAATCTTAATGTATCCCACCAATCATCCCATAATTGGCTCTCACGGCATACATACCAACAGACTCCCACTTGCACTGCGAGCCAATCACCCATGAATCATATTCATAGTGATCTTCAAACATGTCCCACATGTTACTGTGCTCTAGTGCCAACATAGTGAGTAATGGCAACACCTTGCCAAAATTCAGTATAAATTGCATGTCTCACATCTCTTCGCTGTACGTCACACGTATGAGATGGAGTTGTCGTAATATGAGATCTAGTATTCCTTTGCTAACCTTTAGCCACATTGCATGATCAAGGATTCCAGACTTGTCATCAATGACCGGAATATCTATAAGTTCATCTCATGAATTTCTAGATCCATATAGTATCCACTGATGTTCTCTAACACACGGATACTCGGCATTTCCTTTTAAATGACTTTATTGGAACACTTCCAATTATCAACAAAATTTCCACTTTTATACATCTTATGTATATTTTGCGATTAATTTTCTATCCTTTCGGAAGTTTGCATCAATGTAACTCTGTACATCGAACTCTTCCTTATCTCCATAGAACTAGTACTTCACAAGCACTTATCAAGTTCTCATGGTATTCCAGTAACCCTTGCTGGAAGTAGACAAACATCCACTCGTCATGTCCTACATACGAGTTATCAGGATGAGCATATCATATTGTCATGTCCTACATACAAGATGATGAATGCATTTTATTCTTTCCATGTCATACATGCAAGATAATGGGATGATTACATACATGATAGATCCATATCTATTCTTAGTGTTCCCATTCTTCATAAGAATTGGACACTTGGCCTTGGGATACTAACTCCATGTAACATGGACAAGTTTTCTCCCACTGAATCTGTGCATACTGAACACTTCAGTACATATTGCCAATGTATGCTTTCTCTTTCCAGGTCAAGAGATTTTCGAGAACTATCTCTATAGATCTCTATTCCTATCACATAGGAAACATCTCTATCTTCCTTGAAGATAATTTCCACATTCGGATTTCCAATCTAGAACATTTCCATTTCACATCAATATGTGGAATGTGAACACGCTCCCACTAAATCACAGATCCCTTCTTTATCTTTGACATATCAGTCAAACCCTTTGACTATATCATCAAAATAAAGATCCAATTTTGAGTTTCTTGAACTCAATCAATCACATTGATTAGTCCATTGTAACTTATAGACTTCATTTGCATTAGTGGATTCATAAACCTTATAGGTTGTGTCACGTACACATCCTGGTTTTATTCCTCATAGGAATGCAGTTTTAGTATCCATATGCCAAATGTCTTAGCCATTAAGTTGCAAGCATCATCCTTCTCAAAATGTTATCCATGTGTCTTAACACTTAAGATTCATCTTGCACTTATGGATATGATCCAATGAGTGCTACCATCAAGGTCATACCTTATGGTTCACATGGAAGTCATTTAGGATGTAATGGTTTTAAACCATAACTCAAGATTTGGTTCCTCATATTCATCTTGATAGTTGACTCATCACATGAACAACTCATCACATAGATAATTGAGGTGTATCTGTTAAGGATATAAGAACTCACAACCCTTGTGATTCTTAATGTCCTTTATTAGTGTGGGGTATTCTTTATTTAAGAAGAATTTAGTTATTTGATAATCATTCTCTAACTCCTTAGAGTATGATTCCTTCTTGATTCAGACATCACCATGCCTTAATCATGAGTTCACTATGATACACTATCATAATCACTCATAAGGATCTCAAACATTTGGTCCAAGTATTTCATTCATTGATCTCATCAAGAATTAATACTTTACCAAATTTGTACTTCATTTATGATAATCTTGAACACTTCAAGATATTCATATTGGTATTTCTCTAAACACCATTTGAAGTATTAGAATTTATTCCAATAGGTATGTAAATACATCACATGTATTATACCTAATAGGATAATCATTCTCCCACTACATTAGTGAAGATTGATTAATCATGTCCAAGATATTCATGTCCCTTACTGGTTCTCTAACCAAAAGAGTCTAGTTTTATCCATCACATGGAAACTAGAATTGAATTTCTCATGATTAATGCTAATTAGATTGTTTGAGTTATCTATAACTTTTAGGTATCATCTTATCTTATGCATATCAAATATCATAAGATAAATAAGGCATTGCCACAAAGATCTCATCTTTATAAATTGAAACATCTCTTTATTAATTGCCATCATTGTCATACAATATGCAAAAATAAAGTGTTTCTATCTATTGGAAAGTATGAAATAGCAGTTCACAACTGTATTACATGCCTTATTGGCTGAAAATAAACTAAAGTATTCATGTCTATAAAGGCAACACTTGCCCCAAGTAAGAATGCTTTACACTTTACATCTTGATATCATATATCTCAAAAAGTGTTATAAGTTTATTTACATGACACCTTCAAGTAGAGGCTTCACTCGCCTCCTTCTTCTTTTGTTCTTCCAGGTAGAGAGGACAATTCCTTTTCCAATGTCCTGGCTTTTGACAATGGTGGCAATTTCCTTTCTTGGTCACGCCTCCCTTGGCCTTGAGAGCTGAAGATGGCTTGGACTCCTGGCTAGCTTCAGAACCTTTCTTAGCTTTGCCCTTGCCCTTGTGCTTGGACTTGCCTTTCTTGCTCGTGATCACCATCACAGCCTTAGGGTTGTCCTTCTTCATCTATAACTCGGCTGTCCTCAACATGCCCAACAACTCTGACAGTGGCCTATCAAAGTTGTTCATGTTGTAGTTCATCACAAACTGATTGTAAGATTCTGGCAATGATTGCAGTATCACGTCAGTAGCCAACTCTTGGCTCAGTGGAAATCCCAGTCTCTGCAGGTTCTCCACATACCTAATCATCTTGAGTATGTGAGGACCAACTGGATCTCCTTCTGTCATGACGCACTTGAACAACGCCCTAGAAACATTGTACCTCTCTTGCCGTGCCTGATCTTCATACATGTTCCTGAGATGCAGAATCATCTCAATGACACCCATGTTCTCATGTTGCCTCTGTAACTCATGGTTCATCGAACATAGCATCAAGCACTTTGCATCAATGGCATCATCAAAATGCTTCTTGTAAGCATCCCTTTCTGCCTTTGGTGCATTAGGAGCGGGTTCCTCTGGAATTGGAGTATCCAGGACATAGAGCTTACGCTCTTGAGTGAGAACAATTCTCAATGTCCGATACCAGTCGTGGAAGTTTGTCCCATTTAGCTTGTCCTTGTCAAGGACCGATCGCAAAGAAAAGTTGTTGTTGTTTGTTGCCATTTGAACTACAAAAGAGAAAATATGCAATTTTAGTCCAAAACTCATTTTTGACTTATTTGATTGATTTGAAAGTTTGACGATATAATTAGGCCTTTAATTAATTATCGCTCCCACTATTTTACTTCAAATTGATAGCCCTCACCATCAATTCGGAAGATTGCAGCGTACAACCTTCTAGTGGGCAAGATCCTGAAATCCTCTGAGTCATGGACCATCTAGGGCTGTCACCCACAACATAGATCTCTCAGGTAGGAAACATTTGCCAATTGCATCATATGCAACTCTTGATAAGATGTCATATACAACTCCTTGCAATGATCATCTCCATGCCTCAAGGCGCTAGATCCTATCTAGGTCACCTTGTTAAGTATGACCCAAATCAAACACGATGAACATGCACCCTACTAAGGCAGACCCACACATTCATCCTTCACGCTTCCACGAGATAGACAGTGCACCACGCTTGGGCGTGCCCACACTTGGTCGATCAAGGTTTTCACGTGTGTCGTATTTGGAAGGAATCTAAAACTTAATATTTTAATGAGGGATTTGGTTTTATATACATATACATATCCAATCACCACAATACATAGTACGTATCATATACATGCTATATCCCACAGAAAACATGCACAAACGATAAAAAAGCGATGATTATGGCCATCCTAATGTGATTCCTCGAGCCAAGAGGAATCACGGTCATCTAGGTCTACATCACATGCAACCTGTATAAGATGAACTCTGTGCCTTGCCATCCGAGTAGATCAACTCATCACATGAATGATCTGTACTCTCCGACCGGTCGTCTGGGTGCCACCAGCCGATCGGTTGGCTCCTCCAACCGATCGGTTCGCCTGGTCGTCGTGCATCTCGTCATGTCTGCCACCCGCTCATCTCGCTCCTCGAATCGGTCATCAACCGATCGGTTCACTAGTCCTTGAACTGACCGTTTGAGCAGTCGTCTTGATGTCCGCCGGTCTTTGACATAACAGGAAATAAAATCCTATTCTATTTATTACATTGCTTTAAAAGGGAAACCCCGAGTTACATTCGGGGGGAGCAAAGGTAGGAAAGAATCTCGAATTATTTTGAGTTACATCAGGAATAAGAGAGGGAAGATCGGTGCGCAGACCGAGATGCAAGCAACCACAAACAACCACACACAGATAGGGGTTTATAGGCCATAATCACGCTACACACATCCACCACAAAACTCGCTTAAGGGCGACGCGTATCGAGTGCATTAATAATACATATCATATATGTAATTAGGGATTTGTGGATTTAGGATTGGACATGCATAAAGCCGATATTATTCGCATCGTATGCAATAATTAAATGCGACAAACCAAAATCGATCATATCGATATTCCTAAAACATAGAGCAGTTGACGTGGCTCTGATACCACTGTTGGGTTTTAGGGGAGACAGAGAAGGCAGCGGAAATAAAAAATTTCTCCCCAAACCCATACCGAGGAAAAGCGTCAACGTCTATATAATAGGAAAGGATGGTTTGTGGAATCATACCTTGTCCTGAGGCTTGCTCGGCGACAATACCTCGCACAATGCACGGTCTTCAACTCCGGACTTCGACGGTTTCTGTGCAGCTCCTGGTCGCACCGGGACTGACAACTCCTACTCGAACCGGACTGTCGGATGACAGTTGTCCTCCTAAGCGGCAGTGTCCTCCCGCCTCTGTAGTAGTCCACACGGACCACCTGGAACTCCACACTCCTTGTCCCACAAGGAAGTGGAAGGAGTCGCACCCTCCTGTTGACGTACTAGTCACCAACACGCTCTCCTGCCTCCTGTTGCAACTGCAGTTGTCCTTCCCTTGCTGCACCACCCTTTTGCGGGAAGCACTTGCTCGGGCTCTCTCACGGTTACCAAAACCAGAGAGAACGACAACTTGTAGAGAACTGGTTGCACTGAGCTGTACTGTGAGAAGCCCCCAATATCCACTATATATATATAGGAGAGTCATGGGATAGGGTTCTCCATCCCGGGCATTGCGGGACTAAAAGCAGGAGTAGAAGGGTTCGAGAATTTTCCACAAAAAGCAACTGGTTTGCAACATGAAATGATAGGTTCACAACTGAACCGATCGGTTCGTCCATTGAGCCGATCGGTTGGACCTGAGCCGATCGTTTGGGGCACTCCAACCGATCGGTTGGTGCCCTGAACCGATCGGTTCATGGTCCTAATCCGGCTTAAAAATACTTTCTTTGTTTCTTTCCCAATTGGTATCGAATACCAATATTATTCCCAATCGAATTGGGCAATGTGAAACCAAAGGAAAATTCTTGCCGACATGACTTTTCCCAAATGGTCGGTTGCACTAGTTGAGCCGATCGGTTCAACCCTTGAACCGGTCGTTTCAACCTGGGCATGAGCCGATCGGCCTGGACACTCCAGCCGACCGGTTCAGCAACCTCGGCCGACCGGTTCATCACATGAACCGATCGGTTGGGAGCACATGTTGGGAAAAATCAGTCAATTGCGATTTCAATCAATCCAATACTCCAATCAATGCGTCCAACACCTTGAACCATACGATATTGAGCTATCGACTGATTCAGTGTTTAATTGAACTACTAAACTCCTTTAGTAATCAATCTAAACATTGCTTTGTGGACAAAACCCCTCTTCCAGGTTAAATCCTATGTGTGTGACCCTGCAGGTCCATTTCAAGTTGGCAGTGAAAGTCCATAACACTTATGACTTCACAAGCAAAGAGCGGTGCCTAGTCACACATCAGTGCTACCCAAGTGAAAGTAGAAAGTTGGAGAACAACTTTCATCCTACAATCCGTGAATGGTGTTACAGTGAATGTATAATTCCTTTGTCACTGATATCCCGAATGAAATCAAGGCATGGAACAGTCATCCTGTCAAATTGAAGGAGATATGTATGACATCAATATCACATACTGATTCACACATGCGTGTGCACACCTATCTCAATCCTACTCATCAAGTGGCCTTGGATATCAAACTCCCTCAGGAGGGACAAATCCCATATCTATCACTCACCCCTCAAAAGCCCCATGTGTCAAAGCCACCCAATCATCACCTTTATAACAACCCATGTTTCATGACTGCGTTTGATGATGTCAAAGTGTGCCCAACGACATGTGTTGAGTGCAGTGATTTCAGGTCTAAGAATCACACTCACCACCATCACTGTGAGTACTGACTGTGACTACCATGTCATGGTTCCATGTGTCAAACTCACGGTGGGTCTGTGCGGTACCTTGTTCTCTAACAAGTACCTATGTGTTTGGTTTGATATCTCTATATCATGACTAATGAGATTCTGTCATCAACCAACACAATCTAGTCTTGTGTGTCATTGTTGTCTATCTACCTTCCACAATGACATCCGACTAGGGACATAACAAGAATGTACAAACTCTTAGCATCCGTATGATCTCATCGTTCAGGTCATGAACCTGAAGGCATACGTCATTGAGTACTGTCATTCTCTAGACATTCAATCTGTTCTATCACTATCTCATATGACTGAACCAGAAAGAATTGGAAGCTTTCCTTTGGTGTTTATCAAATCAATCTTAATGTATCCCACCAATCATCCCATGATTGGCTCTCAGGGCATACATACCAACAAATACAAGCTTAAGTTTCAATTTTGGTCCAATTTGGACATTGTTTGAGCAAGTTATACATTTTTATGTACATTTTGGACTTTTCTACAATTTACCCAATTGAGAGGTTTTCTTTGCAATTTATCAATTGTATTATGATCCTTGGATATTCTATCATCAATATTGAGCTTTGTGAGCCATGGGGAACCTATTTAAACCTTAGTTTGAAGGTATTTTATCCAAGGGTATTTTAGGGTTTACCCCTTCACGGATGAGCTACATTTAGTAGCTATCAACGAATGAATTATGTGATTGTCTGGAAAATTCGACAAAGGAAAGCTAATCAGGTCTATAAGGAAGGTGGGAGAAATGCTTGTGTGTGCTTGTATATTCTTAATAGTTTAAGGCCATAAAAACATGGAGAAGCTACTTTTACACCTCATGCTTGGTCCCATCCTTATCCATGGGATATATTTACATCTTCCTTGCCCAAGTACGAAATGTTTCTTGCTTTATCTTTTCTTTAACATAGAGAAATGACTCCACTTTGTTTTTCTATGGAACCAAGTTCTCTAAGGTAGAAGACAACCTCTTTTTGGAGAAGAAGGTCTCCTAGAGCTCCATTTAGCCCTACCTAGGGTTTCCAAGGTCATCTTCTAGGATTTTGACCGAGGCAAGTTATTTTAATCCTTCCTTCTCCTTTTCTCTTGCTCTTCTCCTTCCTTTCCTCCAGGTCTGAACCTTGCTGTTCTATGGTAGAATTTTCTCTAAAGCTCTAAAACCCTACCTTTCTTGCTCCTTATGCTTAGGGTTTGCTCATTTGATGAAGAAAGGTGCTAGATGGACGAATTCATAGCTTATTTTTGGATTTTCTACCCTACCTGCTCAAGATTTCTTCTGTGTGGGGTTTCATCTTCTCATTAGAGTCAAGTTTTATAACTTTCTCCACGTTTATTGCTTACCATAATCTTACTAGCTCATGTTCTTGCTTGAAAATGATGATCTATGCACTAAAAAGCTATGCTTGACTTGGATTTCGATTTTTATAATGTTCCCTATTCTAATTGTAGTTCTAGATGAACCTTTGATCATGTGTATGTTATTCCTAAGGTATAATATGACTTGTATCAGGTTGTTTTGACAACCTATGGTGCTTAGCACCTACCAAACAATGGTCAATTTTAGGGTTTAAAGTTGATTTCTTCTATAAACCATGACCCGATGATGGTACCATTGTAACAAACCTATGGTGTTGTCTTCATAACAACTGATGGTCATGATCAAGTGTGTCAAATGATGGTGACAACCTATGGTCACCCCCTTAGGTTAGGTTTTGGACCAATTGGAAGTTTAATGATCAACCATTAAGTACCCTACTGATGTTATCAATCAATGACGACATTAGCTTAATATTTGATGTTGATTGATGAATATAGTGTTGATCTTACAACCTATGGTGATTTAATGGTCACTAATGATGGTGGATCAGGTCTCTAAAACCTATGTTGAGTCAAGCATTGTAGTTGTATCATCAATTAAGACTTAGACCAATGGTTTCTTGGGTCATTTGATGCAATGGTCGGACCAATACTGTAATTGATGGTTTTAATATATGAACTTGACCCAATGGTCAAGATCTACTATTATGACCTGCCTTAGAATTAGGGTCAATACTCTTCACATGTAGACAATTAGGGTTTTACATCGTGGTTATATCACCAAACCCTAGTTACACCAATTCCCACCTTCTTGAGACTGAATTAGGTTTGAACAACATTAGTTAAATATAATTGATTATTGTGTCATAAACACCTGGTATCGCCATAGTTTACATGTACACATTTATTACAATGCTGCATTATGTAAATATATTGACCATGCACCATTCATAATGTTTCATCATTTTGTGACCCATACGTTATTGATTCTTACAAATTATTAACCACATATCATACTAAGGGAAGTCAAACTTTAGATTACATAACTAGAGGGTTTCACTCCAAACTATCCACAAGGCACTTATTAGATTATGATACTTGTTTATATGATTTCTACACAAAACTAACACCCCTTTATTCTAGAAAAGCTCATCGCTACCCTCATATATATATTCACATAGTTGTGCCATTAACTTCTCTTCGCAAGTTAATATTATATGAAAATAAAATATAGTTAGCACTTGTCGTGAATTATAATCTTTCATTAAGATGAGTACAAGGGTCATATCCTTCCATGGTTAATGTTAATATATGGATATTCAGCGATTGAATCCTGCATCCATAACTACCAACATTGTTGGAGAGCTTAGGGCTAAGCTCTTTAGTTAAGGATGGACCACTCATAGTAACATCATCCTATGGTACACTAGCATTAGGAGAAGTAATTAAGGTTAATTATAAATTATCTAAAACAACATTTTTCTATATTGTGCATTTCTCATATGTGTACATCATTGGGTATTCAAGCATACCCTTCAACCTTCATCATGTGATATCAGTTTCACCTCATCGACTTGTATCATCTTGACTTCATCATGGTGTGTTGGGCTAACAAATCTAGGTATGTCGGGTGAGCTTCATCCAAGGTATCAGTTTAGACACTCTTGTGGTGTATCAATCTAGCTCTCAAGGGGTGTATCAGTTAGGCTTTCAAGGGGTGTATTAGTTAGTCTCTCAAGCGGTGTATCAGTTAGGCTTTCAAGGGGTGTATTAGTTAGGCTCTCAAGGGGCATATCAGTTTGCAACCTCTTGGGCCAGCTTTGGTATCAGTTTATCATGTCTAGGAGGATCCCAGTCTCATCATCCTCCTATATTGGCCTGATCACATCAAGGTGTGTTAGGCAAGCTTACCTTCAGTGTATCGAGCAACCCTACTTGAAGTGTGATGAGCAACACAAGGCGTGACAGTTTGTTAGGGTTAGGGTTACGTCATGCCAGCCTCTTGCACCATCAAGGGCGTCATGGTTAGCAATCAAAGTAGACTAGTTCAAACAATATCATCCTGGTCATGACGGGCTAGCAAGACACACTAGTCTAGCCCTTCTTGATCATGTTGAGCTAGCACCATTATTGGTTTAACAACATATTAGTTTAAGACCCTCTAAGGCATGACAAGTTAGCACCTCAAAGCATACGGGTTTAGGCACCTTCTAGGGCATAACATGATAACCTCATCAAGGCATGTTGGCCTAACTAATCATATTAGTTTAGGTATCTCTAGGGTGTGACGGTTTAACACCCATCCAAACCTATCGCCTATGTACTCCCAACTCATGACGACTTGTTACACGTTGTGTCAGTTTAAGCATCATGAGTCATGATGGCCATTCACCACCTAAGTGTCGACATAGTCATCTTCAATCTTAGGAAACTCAATCACTAGTCCATCTATTAACAATGGAAGAAGGAGAACGACATGGGAAACAACTTAAACAGAGTTCCTTTATCAAAATAGTCCTCCAAACAATCACTAACTACTAGTATACAAGAGGTACATGATCTAGAGATGAAGAACAACCTAAACATATAAAGAGTGATAATAACAAAGGAGGTTAAGAGTTATATAACCCACCTCAACAAGTATCCATCAAGAGTTCAAGCTCCGTGATCAAATCTTCGAAGCACACATTCGCAAGGTGGAAGATAGCCCATCGAGAGTCCCAACTCGATCTCAACATCACCTCAAGAAAGAAGAAGAAGATGCCATGGATAGCACAAGAAGAAAGGAAAGAGGGAGAACAATGTTATAATAAACCTTCATCCAAGGTATGATCCATGGATGAGAGAGGAAGAAGAATAAGAAGAAGAGAGCTCAAAGGAATGGCCATCAAAGAATCATAACTCCCTAAGGTGGAAGTTGAATAAGAAATCACCATGAGCACGAAACTTGACCTCCCAAGCTCCATGGGGGATTCCTCTAGCTCCATAAGACCCCAAGATCATCCATTAAGAGGAGAGGAACAAGAATGGATGAAAGGGTTCACTTGTGTGAAGAAGGAGGGGGTTATATACTTGAGGGAAGGAAGATAGATCAAAGGAGAGGTGTCATCACCTTAGGAGCTTAGGTGACACTTGTCCACGAGAAAGGGACCACATGCAACAACATGAAAGAAATGGTGATAAGATATAGGCTAGATCTCTTCCTCTATGTCTCCTTCCAATATCATGGCCTATATGCCAAAACCCTACACCCTTCACAAAATGATATAGCAAAACCCAACATACAAACTGATAGGGCACAACCCTGCACACTCACAAACCAATAGAGAACAACTCTACACACTTCACAAACCGATATGGCACAACCCTACACACCAAAATACCAATAGAGTATAACCCTACACACTTCAAAAATTGATAGGCAACCTCTCCAATGTTCTCTAACCCAAGATAACCCATCTAAGAGCAAAACACATCTCAATCATGTGCTCCATATATCACCAAAGATGTTACCATACAATCAAGATCCAAACAAAGAGACCACATCTTACTTCATCCTCTAGATGATGTCAAACAAGAGAGAGAACACTCTAGAGATGGTAAATGGCATATTAACCCTTCTCTTTAGGTAAATTACAATTTACACCAAAATTAGCACATAAAACACAAGCATCATCCACACATGCTCAACTTGGAGCTTAGGCTTTCCACAAAGTGCCCCATAGAATCATTTTATCTTTTATGATGCTAAAGCACTTAGGGAACACTCATCATGTGACATTGCAAGATTTATCCTCATCTTGGGTAAATTGCACTATTGTCCAAAACAAGCAAACATTACTCAAACAACATTCAACCAGGACCAAACTTGAAACATATGTGTGTCACATGATTAAAAAAACACCTAAAAGGATTAGGTTAAAGTTCTAAGAAGCTTACTTAAGCAAAAAAAATAGGGTTAGCCCAAAACCTAGGTCAGGGTCCTTACAAGTCATAAACCCCTAATAAGGATTTCGCCCCCAAAATCCCAGATGAAAGGAGATGGATACTATTCATACATAACACCTCAAACTTCTACATACTTCCTTGAGGTCAGGGTGATGTCACAAGAGTTCTTGACCAACATATTGTTCTTGCATCTAAGGTCAACACATGATCTGCTGCACTTGACACGTACTCAACTTATCCTTTCCATTATTGGCTACAGGGTCAATCTTACACCAGGTGATACTTTCTTAGCCATAGAAGCACTATATACTTATCCAACTCAGGTGTCAACTCTTTCTTATACATCACCTCCTCAACTTATAACATCGTATGATAAGGTTCTTGATTTTGGGAGTTTACCATACCCTCCTCAGCATGTCTCTTCCAAAGAAAGACTAAAGATATGTTTTGTCATCCACTAGGAACTACAAAACATATGATGCTTCCATTGTAACCTCAGTCTTGCCCACGCGAGAGTTCCCAGGTGCAAAAGCTCCTGCCTCTGTGTGTGAGAGTTCCGCCGTGAGAGGGGACTCTGGTGAGCGATTGATCGACATAGCCTCATCTTCGACATGAATCAAAGAGTCCAGAAGGTCCACACAAGAACCAAGATCCACAAAGGCCGGTCCTAAAGGTGGTGAGTAGTCAGAATCACGGTGTCGATCTCTGAGTTCTGATCGGTGGTGGAGGAAGCTCCGTGAGATTGGGGTTTTTCTCCATGTGCATCTCCCTGCTCCACAAATAAGTCAATAAGAACCAAGACCACCCAAGGAACTTGGTTGTAGTTCTAGTTCATCGTAGGGAATCTGTAAACTCACTTTGATGAGGGGCGACGCAGTTGGGTCCTCCAACCTGGACGTGCTCCTCTCTAGACCTGGGTGAGATGATCTGATGAGTTGGGGCCTTTCAGGAACCACCCAAGCATTGATTTATGCTAGCCAACCTACTGGGATTTCCTCTCTTGATGTCACCATCCCCCAGCCATATTCTTCCTCCTCCATTGGCCCTAATCTCAACGCCTACGGGGGTGGTTCAAAGTAGCGGCAGAGCAAAGCAGCAGGAAAAGGACATCCATTAGGGTATCATTCCCTTGCCTATTCGGGACCTGGAGTGCCATCGGCGTGGGGTTGCACAACCTCTGGTCTAACACATTGCCTCCGACCTGGGCAAATCTGAACTTGCCTCCGAAGAGTGTCAGAACTGGAAGAAGAGGAGGAAGACGGTCTCCAACATTCTCTACAACATGACAGTGTCGAGGAGGGGTGTTGTGGAAGAACCTTTTTTAATGACCGACTTCAAATCCTAGTTCGCCATCTTCAATGTGAGAACAATGAAGCTCAACCTCCATCCATCACCTATGAGTTGCAGAGGTGTATGGTGTGACTACTTGTCTAGGTTGGAAAGCACTGAGAGATGATGATCAATATGAGATACCCCCATAATTATCTCCTTGATCCAAGATATGTGTGTTTTTCTTTGCAGATATTTCCTTGTAGAGTCAGTCTAATCACTCCCTTCTTTACCGAGGAGGTAGACTAGGTCAGAAGGGTTCCTCCTAATCTCTCATTGTCCTAGCATGTCTATGCAAAATCATCCAACAGATGTCTAGCTGCATGTTAGGGTTGCAAATATTTACGAGTTGGTTTGTAGTATGGTGGAAAGGCTCATACTAATCAATTGTACTTCCCTTAATCATGAAATCTTCATCACACAAGTTTAATGTTATTATCATGGTCAATATATCTCCCAAGTTTCACATACAACCTTTCAAATTAATATGTATAGTCAAATGGGTGTTTTATCTAATGAACACTCAAATTGATTAACGAAGACATAAATCCTAATTGAACTGGGTTAGGATTATTTTCACCTTTAATCACACCTTAACGCCTGTAATGATCCATGATGGAATACACAATTTATCAATTTGTGTTCAACTATGTATGGAGTGATAATGGTTCTCAAAACTATCCTCAATATATAACACTAAGGTCGGGGTCATCACATTCACCCCACCAAATATGGAATTTCATCCTCAAAATTCAACTAGTCTCATTCTTAAGATGGTATCAAGGAGCTATATGCTCTAGGCCACCACTTCTAAGTGCTAACAGACCATGTGTGGCATTAATTTGCACTTTTATCTAAGTTTCATGAATTATGAATCACAATCTTGCAAGATATTTTGAAACGATTTCATGTCATCAATTTGATCCCTAATATATTTCATGTTGTATATCTTTCGATTATCTTTCTAACGGTACCAATCAGACAATCATAGCCAAAGATATGGCCTCATGAACATTACTACTTTAATCTTCGTTTAATTGATTTTATTTCATTTTTAATCCTTGTTGGGCCCAATTTCACCCACGACCCAGCCGCTTCCTTAGCTTGGGTAGGTCATAGGTGAGCACAGATGCTCACCACCTTTGGATCAGGCATGGATCATGATGGATCCTCCATCTGACGCCTCTCCTTCGTCTTCCTCGTTGCTTCGTACATTGTAGAGCAGTGCTTTCCGACGACCAATAGACGCCCTCCTTGGCCTACTTGAACGATAAAAACTTGGGAAAAAGCATCGGCTTGGCCCCCTCTCTCATTCCCCTCTCTTTTCTTCTTATGTCTTGCCTTAAAATGGCTGCTTGATAGCCGTTTCCTTTCTTCCAGCCCTAGGCACCACCATCTTTCCTGGTTCAGATTTCTCCTCCAAGCACACTGGCCGCCCCTAAAAGAATGCATTCTGACCTTGTCTAGCCCAAACAGAGCCAAACGGTGTGTTAGGATTAAGGCGTGCGCACTGCCGGTTTGAGGTAGGAGTTCGGCTCTTCTTATGCGAACCTATGGTGGAGAAGGGGGATGAGAGGAACATAGCTCAGAATTGGGGGAGAGAGAGACGGAGCTGGGGTCAAAGCCAAGATAACTGGCCCGGTCTGATGGTTGCTTCCATTTATAGACATGAGCATCTCATGTATTATGCCAACTGGCACTTACACCAGAAAGGTGGGTCACTGTCTTACATTGAGCTGACAGTACCTCGTACAGAGCATCGTAGCAACTCCCTCTCCCTTAGCTTGTAGCTTCGTCCTCGACAGCTACTCAAGAAGGAAAAGCCATCTTCAGCTTATCGTAGCTTTCCCAAGTCGCTGTGTCCTCCGGTTCGCCCAGCCACTTCACAAAGATCTCCACCGCCGCTGCTTGTCCCGCCTTCACCATCCTTCGTTCAAGGATCTTTGCTGGAAACCTAGCTGCCATCGCCCAGTCCCAATTCGCCGAAGATATTGGCTGTTCTGGTCTCTGTCCGTGAAAAGTCTTTATCCGCGAGACATGGAAGACCGGGTGGATCCGCGCCTCGCTTGGAAGAAGCAGGCGATAAGCTGCAGGGCCGATCTTCGCCTCCACCTCATAGGGCCCAAAGTACATGGCCCCAAGCTTCTGAGAAGAATGCCTCACTACTGTGTGCTAGCAATATGGCTGCAACTTCAGCTAGACCCAATCACCCGGAGAGAAGGCTCTGCCCTTCTTCTTCTTATCCGCCTGTTTCTTCATTTGTTCCCTTGCTTTGCCCAAGTTGGTCTTCATCCTCCTCAGAACCCAGTCTCTCGCTCGTAGCAGTTCTTCCACCACCGGAGAAGTTGTTGTCCCTATCTCATGAGGAATCAGGGAGGGCGGAGGCCTTCAATAGACCACTTCAAAGGGAGTGAACCCATGTGCGGAATGATGGCTTGTATTGTACTAGTACTATGCCCATGGAATCCACCTCAACCAGTCCCTTAGTTGTGAGTTACAGAAACACCTCAGATACGTTTCAAGGCAGCGATTCAACACTTCAGTTTGCCCGTCCGTCTGCGGGTGGTAAGCAGTGCTCCGACGTATCTTGGTCCCACTCTTCTGGAATAATTCTTCCCAAAATCGGCTTGTGAACACATGGTCCCTGTCAGACACGATGCTCAAAGGAGTTCCATGGAGGCGAATTATCTCAGCGATAAAAACTTCTGCCACTGTCGCTGCCACGTAGGGGTGCCCAATGGCAATGAAGTGGCCATATTTTGATAGTTGGTCGACCACCACCATAATCGTGGATTTCCCCCTTACTACTGGCAATCCATCAATGAAATTCATTGAGATTTCTTCTCAAATTACTTGAGGTGGTTCTAGCGGCTGCAGCAGTCCAGCTGGGGCTTGGGTTTCATATTTGTTTTGTTGACAGACTATGCCATTCTTCACGGCCTCCTTCACCTTGTTCTTCATACCCAGCCAGTAGAAATCCCTCCTGATGCGATGTAAGGTTTTTGCAAAGCCTGAATGACCTCCTACCTTAGACTCATGGTTCTCCGAGATTAACTTATAAATCAATGTTGATTGTGGGCTGAGATAGAGCCGATCTTTATAATAGATCATCTCGCCCCTCTTTCTATAATGGTTCATATTCAGATTTCCTTCCTCCCATTTCTTGTTCAGCTCTACCAAATCTGCTAGCTGGTGATACTCCTTTCGCACTTCATCCAGCCAATCTGACTTTACCACTATCATTCCCTCATAGCTAGGCTCCTCCTCGCATCTCAACAAAGCATCCACAGCTTGGTTCATGCTTCAGTTCCTATATTCCACCACAAAGGAATAGCCCAATAGCTTGTGTAGCCACTTATCTTGAGTAGGTGTGTTTATTCGCTGCTCCAGTACGAATTTCAAGTTGTGATGGTCTGTCTTGATCACGAATTGGTTTCCCAGGAGGTAAGGTCTCCACTTCTGAATGCACTCCACAATTTCCAAGAATTCTTTCTCATATGTAGATAGGTTCAGTTTCCTCCCTTTTAATGCTCAGCTATAGTATGCAATTGGGTGTCTCTCCTGTGATAAAACTCCCCCAACACCTACCCCAGATGCGTCACTTTCTATCACGAATGGTTTAGAGAAATCCGACATTGCAAGTACTGGAGCAGTAGTAAGTGCCCTCTTCAACTCCTGGAATGCTTGTCTCGCTCAGTCATCCCATCTGAACCCATCCTTCTTTAACAGATCCGTTAAGGGCGAAGCTATGATGGCGAAGCCTCTAATGAATTTCATGTAATATCCGACTAAGCCCAGGAATCCCATCAATTGCTTGCAGGTCTTGGGTTCCGACCATAGTTGAATGTCTTTAACCTTCCCCAGCTCCATCACCACCCCTTCCTTAGAAACAACATGACCCAAATATTGCACTTCTTTAACTGCAAAACAACATTTACTCTTCTTTGCATATAGCTTATGTTCCTTCAACACCTCCAACACCCTACGCAAGTGCTCCTTATGCTCCTCTAGTGATTTACTATACACTAGTATATCATCAAAGAACACTAGCACAAATCTTCTGAGCATGGGTTGAAAGATCTCATTCATTAGGTGTTGAAAGGTGGTCGGGGCATTCGTTAAGCCAAAAGGCATTACAATGAATTCATAGTGTCTCTCATGAGTTCTAAAAGAAGTTTTTGGGGTATCTCGATCGAACACTCTGATCTGATGATATCCTGAGCAAAGATCCAACTTCGAAACTGACTTTGCTCCCGCCAACTCATCCAACAATTCATCAATAACGGGAATCGGGTGTTTATCCTTGACTGTATTCTGGTTTAGTGCTCGATAGTCCACACAGAATCTCCATGAGCCATTGTGCTTTTTAACCAGGAGCACTAGCGAAGAGTAAGGATTGTTTCTCGGCCTTATCAGTCTTGAAGCTCTCTTCTCACACACCTGCTTCTTTATTTCATTCTTTGGGCCTAAGCATATCGATAGGGGGGAACAACAATTGCTTTGCTCTCGTCTTTCAATGGAATTTTGTGGTCTACTACTCTGACTGGTGGTAACCCTCCCGGTTCTCCAAACACCACCTAAAATTTGGATAAAAGTTCTTCTACTTCCTCTGTTTCCTCCTCGCTGCTGTTTTTCTCTCCCAAATGGATTGGATCCAAGTGAAGCATCATTGCACACATCGCTCCTTGCAGTTCATGGCATAGCTCGTCGGCTTGAATCTCTTCCAATCCCTTCTGATTCAATCCTTGAATCTGATAGTGGACCCCTTGCACCTCAAACATCATCATCTTGTCCTTATAATTGTGGTTAATAGTCCCTAGCTTCTCCAACCATGACAATACAAGAACCAATTGATGGCATCCCAGAGGTAAGATATGGATGTCCTCCGTTGTCGTGTACCCCTGAATTTGGACCTTACAACCCTATAACATCCCCTGAGACCTTCGTATTCCTCCTCCTTCAGCCTCCACATCCGAGGATTTCATCTGTTGAGTAGCCAATCCCCACCCATGGACCAGCGATGGATCGATGAAGTTATGTGTCACTCCTGAATCAACGAATACTAGACATCTCTAACCTTCTACTCATCCCCACACCTTGAACTGCCTCGTCATTACTTCTCTGATCACTAATTGCAAGGAAATTGTACTCAAATGTGGTAACTCCACTTCAGTTTCTTCTTCATTTTCATTAAAATCCCCATGATCCCCTTGTTCTGTGAGAACCTCCCATCTGTTCTCTTCCTCGTGACACATCATACAAAGGAGTTTTCCCGGGTAGCGATGTCTTGGTAAGTACTTCTGATCACAACGAAAGCACAACCCCTTGGCTTTCCTCTCATCACGCTCCTCTTGTGTGAGTTGTTTGATGACCGGAGGTCCCGACCCGCCAGTCATTCCTGCCACGTGAGATTTGGCCTCAGATCAGTTACGTCTGCCAATGCTCGACGTCTCTTTCTTCTACTGCAAGGCAAGCTTTGCTTCGGCTCCAGCTGCCTTGTCATAGAGATCCATCAAATTTGAGAACCCAGTGAGCCTCAACTCTGCTCGGATCTCTGCCTTCAAGCCTCCCTGGTAGATAGGGCAGATCATGGAGTCAGCTATCAGCGGGCACTTGTTCATCAGCCTCTCAAATTCCCGCTGGTACTCCTTAACTGAACCTTCCCGGGTTAGTCTTGTCAGTGCCTCCATCGGTCCTCCTTCGATCTCCATCCTGAATCTTCTCAGCAAGGCCGCCTGTAGATCCTCCCAGGTACACAGGTTCCTGCCCCGATCATACCAGTTGTACCAGTTGAGAGCGTCTCCCCTCATGAGCTGCGGGACAATCTTCAAGGTCTCTTTCTCCGTCGACTGGGGATTCTGGTCAAAGTAGCACACGGCGCACTGGATCCAGTCTGTCGGGTCCTCGCTTCCATTGTAGGTCGGCATCAGAATGCGATTTGACCACTCCATCATCGTTGCTCCATCTGTGATTAGTACAACCCCTCCCTGCCGACACTTCAATCCACTCTCCACCGTGCCAAGCTTGTCCTCCATGATCTTTTGCCACTCAGTTAACTCCCCAAGCTGCGTCATCATCTATTGCATCAGGAACTGCAACTTCTCTGATGGTGGTTCTCCTTCCGCTCCTTTCCTCGATCCGTCCACGTTTCCATCCATCTCGTCGCGCTCGGGTTCGTTGTAACTCGTGGAGGAGTCGTCGAAGAAGATGCTCCCGAAGGTCACCGGTGGTGTCATTGGATTCGAAAGGAGTGGCGGTTGCTCTGATACCAAATTGTTAGGATTAAGGCGCGCACTCCACCGGATTGAGGTAGGAGGCTGGTGCTTCTTATGTGAACCTATGGTGGAGAAGGGGCATGAGAGGAACAGAGCTCAGAATTGGGGGAGAGAGAGATGGATCCGGGGTCAAAGCCAAGATAACTGGCCCGGTCTGATGGTTGCTTCCATCTATAGACACGAGCATCTCGTGTTAATGCCAACTAGCACTTACAACAGAAAGGCGGGTCACTGTCTTACATTGAGCTGATAGTACCTCGTACAGAGCATCGTAACATGGTTGGTCGCTGGGGTGTTTCCTTCCCTTGAAGACCAGGTTGCGGTCCCTTCCGGCGAGAAGCACCACACAGGCACCGCCTTGTGTGGGCCTTTTCTGACCCAGCGGTGGACACCATTTAGCAGCGATCGAAGGCGGGTGCTGGCTGCGCTCGAGCGTCTGAGGCCACCATACCAACGATGAGCCACCTGGAAGCCTGGTCCAAGGACTTAGGATGCCACCACCATTAGATCGAAAGGACGGTCAATCGTTGACTCTGATCGAACGATCCTCTGTGCGCCATGATTCAGGCCATTCCTCTACTCCCCCCTCTCTGCTGTGGGTGGGTGTGCCCCACATCATCCACTCGATCGCGGGTGATCCTAGAAGGACACACCATCAACGATCCCGAGCATCACATAAATAAAGGTAACACATATGTGAAACCCTATAGTTTCAATGTAAATATTCAAAAATACATAACTCTTTATATGAACCTATATGCCAAATTGATCCTTTTGATGAGACCTACACGATGAACACACTTTTAGACCCTGAATCATCTT
This sequence comes from Alisma plantago-aquatica, assembly GCA_963693085.1. NCBI lineage: Eukaryota > Viridiplantae > Streptophyta > Magnoliopsida > Alismatales > Alismataceae > Alisma > Alisma plantago-aquatica. The sequence continues at coordinate 813,387,587 of OY856411.1, forward strand.
CTTATTCCCTGAATTTTCTAAATAAGTGATCTTTGACTATGTTGACCACTTTGAATGCAATATAATGATGAATCTTGAAAGAACGGTGCACCTTTACATCCATAATCATCACATCAGTACCTTTGAATGTGCTAGAACTCCTAATCACACATGTTTATCTTGGATGATCCTAATGCATGACTACGGCTATTATGTGACTTCAATGGTGTACTTCACCCTAGATTGCTAATCTTGCTTCTAATGGACATCTAGAATCATTCAAATCTTGACGATAAGTAAGTTATGCACTTCTATATGACTCTAATATCAGCTTTAATACCGTTTTGCAATGGTTGTTTCCTAACACCCTATGTATGAATGGGACTCCTTTGTGATGATGTTTTGGACTTTGAACCAATGAGGTCCTTGACCTATTTTGATGCTCTCAACCCTAGTAGATATGTAACATCAGTAACATTATGATTTTTTGTGACTACATGTCTAAGGCCAACCTCTTTTGGCTTATATGATGTATGTGGCCCTATTTCACCCTTTTTGGCCTCTTATGAGGCATATGTGACTTGATCATGCTCCTATATTCTATTTTCTTGATGTGGATCTTATCTTATGTCTTCCCTTCACAAATCAGGGTTTTCCCTAATATTATGACCACTTTCTATGTGGATGGTTCACCTAAGTCACATGTGGAATCTATAAGCTATGTATATTGGAATGTTGAATAGAAGGATGACCCTTATGAGGCTAGAAGTAGGTGACCATCCACCCATATTGAGTTTGCTAATATTATATGTACCTGGCTGATCTAAACCATCATCTATGCTTGGTCCTCATGTCTTGATGAATCTTGACGACGTTTACCCTATTTGGAGTCTTATGACCTAGTTATGTACATAAGTGACTTAAATCTTAAAATACGTTGATAATGTCACTGGAATGTCAAAATGACTCAAAACTTGAACCCCACCTGGTTAATGGACCCTAGATCAATAAAGGACCATCTAATGCACTAATAATCAATGTTACACCTAACTTGGCCAAAACCCTAAAAATGGAACTATTAGGGTAACGATGAGAATCTAATGCATGTATACAATCTTGTGCTTTATCAGGTGTTTCTTGTGGCTAGATGATCAATGCTAAGTTAGTTATGAATCTATGAATCAGGTATGGGATTTAATAAATATATGGATATGGCTTTCTTATTTGAATGTGATACATATGTATGCTTCTTTACTTGCTCACACATTTTCATGTATTATTCTAATATTGTACTCGATGTTTTTCTCATATCGTTGCTTTATAACTTGCAAACATAAAATAGAAACTCCATTATACAAACCGTGTGCACCTGCCTATATTCTCGGGGTAAGGACATGAGGTTGGGTGTCCTACTTGAGTTTTCAAGATAGGGCGGACCATGTTGATAAAAGGGTTATCTATTGGTGATGGCCTTAAGGTCCCTTATGTAGAAAAGGGTTAGCTAATCTTGAGCACCCTTATAGAACCTTCCAATGGGAAGTTGGTCAAAGGCATTATGATATATGATGTTGTTGGTATAATTGGAGAAAATTGATATAAAACATGGGTTCTCGCCTTGCTAAATATTTAACTTATTAACTTCTTGCTCGTTTACTTCTGCAAATCTTTTCAAATTATGCAAAGTTTATGTATATGTATCTTTTAGCCCTGTACTCAGCACCTCGTGTGCTTGACCTACCTTGTTTCATATATTTTTATAGGTTCATAGATGGCTAGAAGTGATAGGCTTGGTGATCTATGTCAGGTGTACTTGTTGTAGGATCCCTAGTATACATGAACAATCTTGTAAAATTGTACTCTAGAATATGTAAGTTAAATCTTGTAATTAAAGGATGTTGCTTAATAATATTGTTGAATGTTGAGATATTGTTGGTGCATTTATCTTGTTATTTGTTCATGTATGCTAAGCATTTCACTCTTTTGCATGTTGTCTTTGGTATTCATTTGGCTCATGATACTGTGTTTCTGGTTCTGTGACAGTGATCCTATGATATGTGTCTGATTCCCCACTACAGAAGAAAATTGATTTATTATATCATGAATTTTGTGAAGAAGTCGGGAATCAAATAGTTGAGCTTTGTACCAAATGAATAAATCTATATGGCACACTAAACATCCAACATAGCACTTGGTCTGTTATGATTGTTATACACATTTCCTCCTTGGTTGTGTATAAAATAAGTACGTCGTGCTATCCTTGTTGGAATCGGGCCCCAAACAACCTATACATGACATAGATGTTTTTGTTTAACCTATGATTGATGACCTAAAGAAACTTTGTGGAGAAGGTGTGATGACCTATGTTTGTTGCGTAGAGAGACATTTTGTTTGACTGATATATTGTTTAGTACTACTGATGACTTTCTAGCAAACAAAAAATTATCTCGATATAGCATAAAGGATCCAAATCATGGCATATATGTAAGGAGAATACTAATTCAATATGACTAAAATATGGAGACAAGATTGAATATCTTGTTCATCAATGGTTTCTTCTAAAAGTGCATCCTTACTGAAGGTTAAGCGAAGCATTTAATAACTCAACTAAGGAATGAAGTTCCCTTAAACATATACTAGGGAATGATGTGTATGAAAGATTAAAAGTATTGGCTAATTTATTTAATAAGAGATCACAAGGTATTATTCTCACATGGACTGACAAATCTTTATTCAAGAAGAAATCAATATTTGGGTACCTACATTATTAGATTTGTTTGGAGGTTAGGCGTTGTATTGATGTCATACATGTTGAGAAAAAAATTTTGTGATAGCGTCATTGGTACTCTTTTGTATATACCAGCTAAGACTAAAGATGGTATCAAATCTAGAATGGACCTACATAATATGGGTACAAGGAAAGAAATTAACAACAAAAGTTAGCGATGATAAAAAAATATACTTACCTCCTTTTATTACACATTATCTAGAAATGAGAAGGGAATTTTTGTGAGTACTTGCATAATGTTAAAGTACTAAAGGGATACTCTTCCAATATCCATAGATTAGGATCAATAAAAGGATCTAAAGCTGACGTGTGTTAAATCTCATGTTTGTCACACTATAATATAGCAAATATTACTTGTGGCTATTTGATCTATACTGTCAAAGCATATAAGGTTTTCAATCTCCCATCTTTTTTTCTTCTATAACACTCTATGTAGAAAAGCTATCGATCTTGAGAATCTTGATAAGCTACAAAGAGAAGTGGTCATTACCATCTGTTGGATTGATATATATTTTCCTCCTTCATTCTTAATATCACGGAACATCTTGTTGTTCATTTGACTAGGGAAGTGAAAATCTTGGGTCTGATTTCCTTGCATTGGATGTATCCTATTGAAAAGTACATGAGTGTTTCTAAAGATAATGTTTGAAATTGTTATCAGCATGAAGGGAGTATTGTTGAGGGTTATGTGGCTAGAGAGGTCATGAAATTTTGCAATGACCTTCTGAGTTGCAACGAATCTCCAACCAATCCAAAGAATAATAATGTCTATTCCGAAAAAGGGACTTTAGGAGAATGAGTGAAAGTAAAGTTGTGAGCTGTGAGAACAAGCACACTTGTATATTTTACACAAGATCAATGAAGTGAGAATTTATATCACTAAACATACAAATTTTATGAGAACAAAATATCTTCGAGCTAGTTCAATTTGACTTTAGAGAGCATAATAGGACTATTAGCTGATTGAAGATAAAATCTCCCGTTAGCTATCTCAAACACCAAACCATTTTCCTAAAAATATCAAATGAATCACCTTAAAACCAATAATGAATGTTACATTTTACAAAGGGTTTGACATAAATGGATTTTCATATTACACAAAATATAAATATGATAAGAGCAATGTTTTGAAATGTGTTACGCAATATGCATTTGGTCAGGGCACCACATTGAGTATAAGCGGAATGCAGTAGCATATGCATTTTTGGATTTTTTTAATAAATTAATTCTATATATAATTAAAAATATAATCATAATCATATATTTGTATCATATCTATTTGTGTAGCCTAATAGCCAAAAATTTACCAACAGATCATTACATCATGGAAGAAGAAACACATATTTTCCAATCGTCAAGAAAAAAAATCAATCAACAAAACTCTATGTTTATATAATGAAATAGAGTTAATAAGTAACATACCATAGAAGAAATAGACCCTGCATTTATCAAATGAACACAAAAAGAATAATCACAGTAACACAACACATGTTAGTTCAAAGTAGAAATAGAAATCATGCCATTATTCTCTATGACGACTAGGGGAACGATAGGGTTTCGAGGGTGCAGCGGGTTTTGAGGGTGGGGTCCGTTCGCTAGAGGCTGGGGGAGAAAGATCTTGGGAGATGGTGACAGAAAAAGAACACCCACACATGGGAGGGGGGTGAGGAATCAAGCAGATACAACAATGAAACAGTAGGAGACCCAGGAGGTGGAGATCCAGGACAAACAAGAGGGGTTTTCGTCAATGTGGCAGAAGTCAGACTTAGCCTACAATACGACAATGTATCAAGAGAAGTATTTCTTGCCTTGCTTTGCTTGGATGGATTGTAACTGTGGGCTCCGATCTCCAAACCACAATATAAACACGATTTAAACTTAGCGGAAGCAATTGATTAACAACGGAAGACAAAAATCACGGGAAATTAAAACTTTTTGAGATAAGAGCTTGAAACCATAAAAATTCTTTCATAAAAAGGAGAAAAACTGATTACATCTCTATTGAATTACTTCTTGAGTAATTATACACAACATGATACAAAATCTCAAGAGTTAAAAACTAAAATCTCAGACACTAACTCCTAGGACCTGAGAGTACAGAGACGGCATAGGACTATCTAACATCATGACTCAGCAGTCAGTATCTCCACCTGAGATTCACTGCTGCTCCTGGTGCTGCTGCTGCTGGTTTTGGTCACCTGTAGGCTGGTTCCTCCGTCTTCGACGACCACCTAAAAAGTTGAAATTTACGGGGTGAGACAATTTTAAATAATTGTCCCAACAAGAGTTATAACTCTCCACTAGAAGCTTTATATAGCAAATCAAAGGTCAACATAAGCAATAAAAGCTTTTAAGGTATTCAACAACAGATTGGTAATAAGTAGAACATCAGCAGTTTTAAGGATTGTGAACAACATATCTACTATGCAGTGTAACATCATTCAAGTATCTCGTAGTTTAACCTAAGCAGATATACTACGCGGTTGATTATGTTTTACAAACATTATTATGCCCTGCGGAGATGAGGTATACCACTCATACTCCAACCGATCACTTGTTAAGTCACATCGGTATCATACCTAGGTCATCAAAAGAGTCGGATTCTTATGACCTCATCTTCCTCAGTCAGAGTGAGGATAACTTGCAGGACATCTTGTGTCTCTGCTACTATAGCTCACCAGGGTAATCTGGTACTTCGTTATTTTAGAGTTACAGTGGCATTCTGTACTCTCTTCGTCATCGAGAGATTTCTTGTTTATCTCTGATCGATGCGGTATAAGGATTTCCTCGAGTGTTACAACATAAACATATAGTGAAGGGATGATGGATTAAAATACATCTACATCAATTCCTACACTAGGATGTAAGGATTTACACATCCATATTCCCCTACATACTCAAAAGTATGTGATCCAGGAGTTCCCTTAGGAAAACCTGTTTCACCATCATTTTGCTTTCTGACAATGATGGATCTATGATCAGGGCTCTACATGGTATGGTTATACTTGATTAGTTAAGTACATTTCAGTATTCTTTTAACATCATACATGTTCTCAAACATTAATCATTAGCATAGCAGCTATGAAGATAGAATACTAAATGTAATAAGTCTAACTCACATCAATTATCATTTCTCAATCATCTCATCATAACTCATCTGTTAAGCATGACCTTGATGATACTCATGGCTCTCACAACCCATCAATCTCATAAAATGCCACTAACAAGGCATCAGGATATTTCACTATTCATAAAGCTAAAGCATGCTTTCAATGAATATAGTATCATAATCCTTACCTGGATATGATCATCCTTATATAGGAACCTGCATGATTAATTCAACTGATAACAATAAATAATTCTTTTCAAAGAAGTTGTACCTTCCTACTCTTACAAGAGTTAGGTTCCCTGATTTCCATCAATTAGGGTTTACTATTCACCTCATGGTGAATAGAACTCATAACATCATCATGTATGAGAAACATCATCATTAAAGCCCTCAGATAAGATTAAGATTCATCAATTATCATAATTAGGGTTTCCATGATCTCACATAGGTGGATCATACCTTAATCATGCACATTCATATGTATTGAGGGAACTTTACTTGAATTTCCACCATAAAAGGTACTTTCTCTCTCCTCTTATTAGTAGATGGTGATTACACCACTCTAGATTAGGTTGGGTCAAGTCCTCATTGACTATCATAAGCCAAAACATCACTATCATGTGATTAGAACAAGGTATCCTTCAATTGAACCCTTTTGGGGTATTTTGGTAAATTACACCATTGATCATCATCATAGGTCAATTCATTAGTCACCTAGTCCCTTAATGTCCTAGGTTACCATTAGGGTTTAGATCAAACCATCATTGAACCAATTACACCTTCAATTGATTAAGTACAAACAACCTTGAACATCTCCAAACGGTTTCAACCTTTAACCACCAAACGGTCTTGAGACCGTTTGGGGTGCGTTGACCGTTTGGGGAAAGTTGACCTCCAAATCGTTTGAGCTTATGCGGTTTGAAACCGTTTGATCAAAATCAACCGTGAGATCGACTAGTCCGAATGACCTTGAGATCGTTTGAGCCCAAACGGTCTGGAGACCGTTTGGTCCAAATGGGCTCAAACCGTTTGGACCTCCAAAGTGGTTCAAAAGCTACAATCGATTATGGTGATGTACGTTGAAGCCCCCAATTATCCAAATACTTGTTAACCACTTAAAAATTGAGTCAATTAGGATGATCCTTAATCAATTTGGACACCAATTGACCCTCAATTGAAAGCCAATTAGGGTTTAGTCCATCTTAATTAGGGTTTCAATCGGATAATCATCAATGTTCAACAATGTGAATCAAATCAAGGTTGAACCTATCAATTGACCTCCAATTGGGCTCAAACTTGGCCCAAACGGTATTGAGGTCGTTTGGATGACCTCCAAATGGTCTTGAGACCGTTTGCCCAAAGTTTGACCAAAAACTAAGTCGGTTGGATAAGGGTTGAACCCTAATAGGGTCTAAAATCAGCAATTTTATCAATTCATCAACTTATTGTAATTGGACCCTCAATCCATCAAATTAGCTCAACCCTAGACCAACAAACGGTCTTGGGTTGTCACCAAACGGTCTTGAGACCGTTTGGATGAATCCCCAAACGGCCTTGAGACCGTTTGGGTCCTTCAACCCAAAACTCAACAAGATCTATACTTAAAAGCAACAATTTCAACCCGATTAGGGTTAGGGTGTTGAAGTGCCTTCAACTCTCAATTGGTTAAGAATTAGATTATGATTCTTTGTAGGAATGAAATTCAATATATTACCAACAGACCCTAAAACGTTCGTCCCTTGGTCAACACTATCAAACGGTCTTGAGACCATTTTGATCCAAACGGTCTTGCAAGATCGTTTGGGATCAAACGGTTTGAGACCGTTTGACCTTAAACGGTTTGCAACCGTTTGGAGCAAAAGGGTCCAAGGTCGGTTGATAAAGTTGCCTAGGAATTCACGCCCATCATCTTCAACCTCTGATCAGGTCGGTTATACCACGGTTTTGCTTGCAAAAGTGCAAGGAAGAAGGGAGGTAGAAGAAGAACTAAAGCTTAAATTACAAGAAACAAGATATGCATATAAAGCAAAGAGTTTAGAGTTATAAAACCCGCCTCAAACATTGTTCCTAGATCTCCAAGATTCCAAGCTTCAAGCCTATAATGGCTTATTGAGCTCCAAAACTCGGCCAGAGGTGATTCTCCAAGGAAAATATGGGGATGGTTGGCTAGAACAAAGAATCTAAGCGAGTTAACCATAGAACCAACCTTTTAAGAAGAATTCCTCCATGAATTCGAGCTTGAAGATGGTTCCTACTCACCTTAGCACTACTTGGTCGTCTCCCTGAGGTCCAGAGTTCTGCCTTGGCCGTTTGAGAAAGATGAGAAATGAATAGGATAAGTGATACGTTCACTTCGTTTGCAAGTGTTTTAGCTTATATAGTTTAGGCTATTTTTCATCATAAGGTCCTCTAAAACATGGAATTCTCATCAAAGTCCCTCCTTGTTTCTAAGGCACGTCCAAACCCATCAAAACTTAAGCAAAGCTCTTCTAAACTCAAGATCTAAGGGAAAAGGAGACCAACTTTCAACTAGGGTACATATATGAAAGGTCTCCATACTCATACTAGGTGATTTTTACCACAAAGATCATTTTTCTTATCTGATTACTCATTGATGTGTCCCTTTCATCATTTCTACTCTAAATGATGTCAAGAGTCATAAAATATGTTCTAGAAGGTGTATTTTATAAATTGCACCCCACAATTTGGGTAAATTGCACTTTACTCCAAATTAGGGATTTTAAAACACAAGGATCATTCCTCAAGCTGCATCTTGATGCCCGAGCTTGGGAAATCCATCATACTTCATCATATTCACTCATATGATGTCTCATTATCAAAACAACATACTAAACTATGAGCATTGCAAGTTAAACCCCTCAACTGTGTAATTTGCACATAGGTCCCTGCATTACAAAACAATACTACAACTTTGTTTTAAAAGGACAAAATTGAAAGTATATGTTCCTGAGGAACTTAATTACATGCCAGAGAGTATTCACAAGTATATAATTACATGTTTAGGCAAAACTTCTAGGGTTAGGTTATAACCCAGGTCAGGGATGCTACAAATTATCCATCCCTTCACAAGGATTTCGTCCCCGAAATCGATAAAACATATTAGGAGAAAAGAGTAGGGTATTTCCTTCTCATCTCATCCTCTAGTTCCCAAGTTGCTTCTTTGACACCACGGTGTTTCCAGAGGACTTTCACGAGGATTATATCTTTCTTCTTAAACTTTTTAATTCTGTTATCAAGGATTGACACTGGTCCTTCCTCATATGTTATATCTTCATTCAATTATACTTCCATAGGTTGTAGAACTGACTCGGTGTCTGGGTGACATTTCCTCAGCATAGAAATGTGAATCACAGGGTGTAACTTCTGCTACTCTGAAGGTAACTCTAGTCTATAGGCTACCTTTCCAACTCTTTCAACAATTGGATAAGGCCCCATAAATCTAGGAGCTAACTTCCCTTTCCTTCCAAAACGAAGGACTCCTTTCCAAGGTGAGACTTTGAGATACACTCTATCTCCAACCTGGAACTCTAAGGGTCTATGACGTCTGTCAGCATAAGACTTCTGCCTATCCTGTGCAGTCTTGAGCTGTTGCTGTATAACTTTGATCTTCTTTGTAGTCTGTTGCACAAGATCAGGACCTAACAACTGGTGTTCACCAGTCTCATACCAACACAAGGGTGATCTACAACGTCTTCCATACAAGGCTTCATAAGGTACCATATCAATACTATGCTGATAGCTATTTTTATAGGCAAACTCTATCAAGATTAGGTGTAGATCCCAACTTTCAGTAAACTGGAGAACACATGCTCTCAACAGGTCTTCCAAGGTCTGTATAGTCCTTTCCGACTGTCCATCAGTCTGTGGATGAAAGGCTGTACTAAACCTTAACTTGGTGCCTAAAGCTCTGTGCAACTGCTCCCAAAAATGACTTGTAAATTGAGGACCTCTGTCAGAAACTATAGTGATAGGAACTCCGTGCAAACACACTATCTCCTGAACATACAACTGTGATAACCTTTCAGCGGAATAGATTGTTTTGATAGGTAAGAAATGTGTTGTCTTTGTCAACCTATCAACAACTACCCAAATGGAATCATGTCCTTTTCTTGTCCTGGGTAGGCCAACAACAAAGTCCATGGTCACATGGTCCCACTTCCACTGTGGTATGGGTAAGGGTTGCATTGTTCCTGTAGGCTTCTGGTGTTCAGCCTTTACATGCTGACACACAGGACACCTCAGATCAAACTCAGCTACATCCTTCTTCATCCCAGGCCACCAACACATATCTTTCAAGTTTCAATACATCTTGGTGCTCCCTGGATGCATAGCATACATCGAAGAATGAGCTTCCTCCAGGAGTAACTTCCTCAGGTTATCCACATCTGGCACTATCATCCTCCCATGATAACATGCCACTTGATCATCTGAATCATGAAAACCTTCTCGCTTCTCATCACCATACTCAGATCTGATCTGTTGAACCTTAAAATCAACTTGTTGTGCCTCCTTTATCTGCTCTCTTAGGGTAGGTTTAATATGCATCTCAGCTAACAAACCAGCTAATAATGGCACCTTCAACTGCACATTGTCTTGCCTTAAAGAGATAAGCATATCTCTCCTAGAGCATACTAAGGAACTTAGTTGTGCTCTATCCATGGTTGATGTTTCTGATTTCCTACTGAAGGCATCTGCAACTACATTAGCCTTCCCTGGATGGTAATCAATTGTACAATCGTAGTCCTTGATTAACTCCATCCAACGACGTTGCCTCATGTTAAGCTCATGCTGAGAGAAGATATACTTAAGATTCTTGTGGTCTGTGAAAATCTAGAATGTTTCTCCGTAGAGATAGTATCTCCAGATCTTTAGGGCATGAACCACAGCAGCCAACTCCAGATCATGTGTCGGATAATTCTCCTTGTGTTTCTTGAGCTGTCGGGAAGCAAAAGAAATCACTTGCTTATCCTGCATCAACACACATCCGAGTCCATTCTTGGTGGCATCACAATATACCACATATCCTTTTCCTTGCTCAGGTAGCACAAGCACATGTGCACTTGTCAACCTCTCCTTCAACAGTTGAAAATACTGTTGACACTTATCACTCCAGGAAAAAGGAACATCTTTTCGGGTTAACTTGGTCAATGGTAAGGCTATAGAACTGAAGTTCTTAATAAACCTTCGGTAATAACCATCTAATCCCAAGAAACTTCGAATCTCCGTCGGTGTCTTCGGTTGTTCCCACTGTAGAACAGATTCTACCTTTTTAGGGTCAACATGAATACCCGAGGCAGAAACCACATGACCAAGAAAAGATACTTCTGGTAATCAGAACTCACACTTGCTAAACTTATCGTATAGCTTATGTTCTCTTAGCAAGGTCAAAGCTTGGCGAAGATGCTTCTCATGCTGCTGAGCATCCTTACTATAAATCAGAATGTCATCTATGAAGATGACAACACACTGATCAAGGAAAGGTCGAAAGACTCTATTCATGAGTTCCATGAATGCAGCTGGTGAATTGGTTAGTCCAAACAACATAACCGTGAACTCATAGTGACCATATCTTGTCCTAAAAGCAGACTTGGATATGTCACTGTCCTTAATGTGGAGTTGATGATATCCAGACCTTAAGTCTATCTTTGAGAAGACTGTTGCACCATGCAACTGGTCAAAAAGATCATCAATCCTCGGGAGAGGGTACTTGTTCTTTATTGTTACTTTATTGAGTTGTCTATAATCAATGCACAACCGCATTGACCCATCTTTCATTTTAACAAACAAAACCGGAGCACCCCAAGGTGAAGTACTCGGTCGGATAAAACCTTTCTCAAGTAACTCTTGAAGCTATTTCTTGAGTTCGGCCATCTCGGCAGGCGCCATCCTATAAGGTGTCTGGGCTATGGGTTTTGTATATGGGACCAAATTGATTTCAAAATAAATTTCTCGAGGTGGTGGTATACTGGGAAGTTCTTCAGGAAACACATCTTCGAATTCCCTGACTATAGGAACTTCAGCAGGGTTGGGGCTCTCCTTGGTAACATCTACCACATGGGCCAAGAATGCATAACATCCTTGCCTCATCATCTTATCAGCAACCATAGCTGACACAAGACAGGTGGGCAAAATCTTTCTTTCTCCTTGAAATATCCATGTGTTGCTTTCATCAGCAAACACAGCCAACTTGGACACACAATCCAAGACAACTCGATACCTTTCTAAGGTATCCATCCTGAGGATTATATCAAATCCTTGCATATCAAGTGGTATAAGATCCACTTGAATGCGATGATCAGAAAAGATGAGGATGCAGGGAGAGCATAAATCCTACAAAACAGCTGACCCACTCAACGGAGTCTCCAACAACAAGCTATCTGCCCTATGACTGACTATCATATTGCAGTTGCGAATCACTCTTCGAGTGATAAAAGAGTGCGTAGCACCCGGGTCAATCAGAACAAATACTACATAGGATTTAGACATATCAGAATATAAAAGTTCCATCTGACCTACCACAACCCGTGGATCGACCACTGCATCTGGTGGGTTCATAACATAGAACCTCGCTGTCGCCTGCGGTTGAGTTGGTGCAGATGATCCAGCTTGAGACGCTTGCCCACGTCCTCGAGTTGCTCCTTGAAATTGCCTTCTCTGTGATCCCTGTTGACCTTGTCTCGGAGGCTGTGTCACACTGACAGTCTTAGACTGGCAGTCCTTCATCAAATGTCCCACCTTACCACAGTTGTAGCAGCTTCTTTCCAGTTGTTGTGGTCTTGGTGGTCCAGTAACTGACATTGATGCAGAGCAGTGAGTCTCTTGAGGTGGCTGACCTCGTCCTCTACCTCTACTTGGAGACCACTGAGTCTGAGAACTAGATCTAGGTGGTGGAGGATTAGGTGCAGAGGATCTAGGCTTCTTAAAGTCCCTAGATGAAGAACCCTGGAACTGTGGATATCTTTTCTGGGTTTGCCTCTTCTCAACCACAAATCTCTCTATCCTTCGGACTGACTCAACGAAGGTAGAGAATCTCTCTCGGTTTTCTAAGGCAGACACAGGGGTAGACATGTCAGCATTCAAACCCTTTTCGAACCTTATGATCCTTTCTTCTTCTGTGGCAGCCATGTGCGGACAGAACTGCAAAAACTCCATGAAATTAGCTTCATACTCACTAATGTTCATCATGCCCTGCCTCAGTCTCTCAAACTGAGATATCTTCTCATCTAGGAAGGTCTTTGGGAAATATCTGTGGACAAATTCCCGCCGAAAGTCTTCCCACAAGATCTCCATTCCAGGTCTCTTCTGCTCTTCCATTGTCCACCAGTGACCAGCGCTTCCTTTGAGAAGATAGACAGCGTGTCTGACCTTCTCAACTTCAGGGATGTTGAGGATTCTAAAAGCCTTATCCAACTCTATTAACCACAGATCATCATCTGCGGGGTCGGATGTCCCAAAGTACTCGGTAGCTCCGACACGAAGAAGTCACTCGAACGTCTTCCTGATACCTTGACCTTCAGACTGGACAGGTGCCCTGGGTGCAAGCATAGGCATCCTGTCGGTAATGTGTGTCATGGCAGTCATAAACTGCCCAAACATCGTTTGTGCAGCTAGGTTACCCATGTCGGCTGGGTCGAACTGAGGTGGCTCCCTGGGTTGCTCAGGTACATGTTTCTCAGGTATGGGTTGCTCTATCTCTGGAACCCTTGCACCACCTTGTGGTGTAGCTACGCTACTCTCTGCCACATACTCCTCATGTGGCTCAGACATCCTTATATATCTTCTTCTCCTGAGGAGCAGAAGATTCTATTAGATAAGGAAGAACACTAAAGATAGACTCAACATCCTAAGTCCTATGTCTCTGTAGACTCGGCGAACCTAGAGCTCTGATACCACTTAAGTTGTGGGCTCTGATCTCCAAACAACGATATAAACACGATTTAAACTTAGCGGAAGTAATTGATTAACAACGGAAGACAAAAATCACGGGAAATTAAAACTTTTTGAGATAAGAGCTTGAAACCATAAAACTTCTTTCATAAAAAGGAGAAAAACTGATTACATCTCTGTTGAATTACTTCTTGAGTAATTATACACAACATGATACAAAATCTCAAGAGTTAAAAACCAAAATCTCAGACACTAACTCCTAGGACCTGAGAGTACAGAGACGGCATAGGACTATCTAACATCATGACTCAACAGTCAGTATGTCCACCTGAGATTCACTGCTGCTCCTGGTGCTACTGCAGCTGGTTTTGGTCAGCTGTAGGCTGGTTCATCTTTCTTCGACGACCACCTAAAAAGTTGAAATCTACGGGGTGAGACAATTTTAAATAATTGTCCCAACAAGAGTTATAACTCTCCACTAGAAGCTTTATATAGAAAATCAAAGGTCAGCATAAGCAATAAAATCTTTTAAGGTATTCAACAACAGATTGGTAATAAGTAGAACATCATCAGTTTTAAGGAATGTGAACAACATATCTACTATGCAGTGTAACATCATTCAAGTATCTCGTATTTTAACCTAAGAAGATATACTACGCGGTTGATTATGTTTTACAAACATTCTTATGCCCTGCGGAGATGAGGTATACCGCTCATACTCCAATCGATCACTTGTTAAGTCGCATCGGTATCATACCTAGGTCATCAAAAGAGCCAGATTCTTATGACCTCATCTTCCTCAGTCAGAGTGAGGATAACTTGCAGGACATCTTGTGTCTTTACTACTATAGCTCACCAGGGTAATCTAGTACTTCACTATTTTAGAGTTACATTGGCATTCTATACTCTCTTCATCATCGAGAGATTTCTTGTTTATCTCTGATCGATGCGGTATAAGGATTTCCTCGAGTGTTACAGCATAAACATATAGTGAAGGGATGATGGATTAAAATACATCTACATCAATTCCTACACTAGGATGTAAGGATTTACACATCCATATTCCCCCACATACTCAAAAGTATGTGATCCAGGAGTTCCCTTAGGAAAACCTGTTTCACCAGCATTTTGCTTTCTGACAATGATGGATCTATGATCAGGGCTCTACATGGTATGGTTATAATTGATTAGTTAAGTACATTTCAGTATTATTTTAACAGCATACATGTTCTCAAACATTAATCATTAGCATAGCATCTATGAAGATAGAATACTAAATGTAATAAGTCTAACTCACATAAATTATCATTTCTCAATCATCTCATCATAAGTCATCTGTTAAGCATGACCTTGATGATACTCATGGCTCTCACAACCCATCAATCTCATAAAATGCCACTAACAAGGCATCGGGATATTTCACTATTCATAAAGCTAAAGCATGCTTTCAATGAATATAGTATCATAATCCTTACCTGGATATGATCATCCTTATATAGGAACCTGCATGGTTAATTCAACTGATAACAGTAAATAATTCTTTTCAAAGAAGTTGTACCTACCTACTCTTACAAGAGTTAGGTTCCCTGACTTCCATCAATTAGGGTTTACTATTCACCTCATGGTGAATAGAACTCATAACATCATTATCTATGATAAACATCATAATTAAAGCCCTTAGATAAGATTAAGATTCATCAATTATCATAATTAGGGTTTCCATGATCTCACATAGGTGGATCATACCTTAATCATGCACATTCATATGTATTGAGGGTACTTTACTTGAATTTCCACCATAAAAGGTACTTTCTCTCTCCTATAATTAGTAGATGGTGATTACACCACTCTAGATTAGGTTGGGTCAAGTCCTCATTGACTATCATAAGCCAAAACATCACTATCATGTGATTAGGGTTTGATTAGAACAAGGTATCCTCCAATTGAACCCTTTAGGGGTATTTTGGTAAATTACACCATTGATCATCATCATAGGTCAATTCATTAGTCACTTAGTCCCTTAATGTCCTAGGTTACCATTAGGGTTTAGATCAAACCATCATTGAACCAATTACACCTTCAATTGATTAAGTACAAACAACCTTGAACATCTCCAAACGGTTTCAACCTTTAACCACCAAACGATCTTGAGACCGTTTGGTCTCAAACGGTCTTGAGATCGTTTGACCTCAAACGGTCTTGATACAGTTTGGGGAAAGTTGACCTCCAAACCGTTTGAGCTTATGCGGTTTGAAACCATTTGATCAAAATCAACCATGAGATCGATTGGTCCAAACGACCTTGAGATCGTTTGAGCCCAAACGGTCTTGAGACTATTTGACCCCAAACAGTCTTGAGACTGTTTGATCCCAAACGGTCTTGAGACCGTTTGGATCCAAACGGTCTTGAGACTGTTTGATCCAAATGGGCTCAAACCGTTTGGACCTCCAAAGTGGTTCAAAAGCTACAATCGATTATGGTGATGTATGTTGAAGCCCTCAATTATCCAAATCCTTGTTAACCACTTACAATATGAGTCAATTAGGACGAGCCTTAATCAATTTGGACACCAATTGACCCTCAATTGGAAGCCAATTAGGGTTAAGTCCATCTTAATTAGGGTTTCAATCGGATAATCATCAATGTTCAACAATGTGAATCAAATCAAAGTTGAACCTATCAATTGACCTCCAATGGGGCCCAAACTTGACTCAAACGGTCTTGAGGTTGTTTGGATGACCTCCAAACGGTCTTGAGACCGTTTGCCCAAAGTTGGACCAAAGCCCAAGTCGGTTGGATAAGGGTTGAACCCTAATAGGGTCTAAAATCAGCAATTTTATCAATTCATCAACTTATTGTAATTGGACCCTAAATCCATCAAATTAGCTCAACCCTAGACCTAAAAACGGTCTTGGGTTGTCACCAAACGGTCTTTAAACCGTTTGGATGAATCCCCAAATGGTCTTGAGACCGTTTGGGTCCTTCAACCCAAAACTCAACAAGATCTATACTTAAAAACAACAATTTCAACCCGATTAGATTAGGGTGTTGAAGTGCCTTCAACTCTCAATTGGTTAAGAATTAGATTATGATTCTTTGTAGGAATGAAATTCAATATATTACCAACAGACCCTCAAATGGTCGTCCCCTGGTCAACACTATCAAATGGTCTTGAGACCATTTTGATCCAAACGGTCTTGCAAGATCGTTTGAGATCAAACGGTTTGAGACCGTTTGACCTTAAACGGTTTGCAACCGTTTGGACCAAAAGGGTCCAAGGTCAGTTGATAAAGTTGCCTAGGAATTCACGCCCATCATCTTCAACCTCTGATCAGGTCAGTTATACCACGGTTTTGCTTGCAAAAGTGCAAGGAAGAAGGGAGGTAGAAGAAGAACTAAAGCTTAAATTGCAAGAAATAAGATATGCATATAAAGCAAAGAGTTTAGAGTTATAAAACCCACCTCAAACGTTGTTCCTAGAGATCCAAGCTTCCAAGCTACAAGCCTCTAATGGCGTCTTGAGCTCCACAACTCGGACAGAGGTGATTCTCCAAGGAAAAGATGGGGATGGTCGGCTAGAACAAAGAATCTAAGTGAGTTAACCATAGAACCAACCTTTTAAGAAGAATTCCTCCATGAATTCGAGCTTGAAGATGGTTCCTACTCACCATAGAACTACTTGGTCGTCTCCCTGAGGTCCAGAGTTCTGCCTTGGTCATTTGAGAAAGATGAGAAATGAAGAGGATAAGTGATACATTCACTTGGTTTGCAAGGGTTTTAGCTTATATAGTTTAGGCTATTTTTCATCATAAGGACCTCTAAAACATGGAATTCTCATCTAAGTCCCTCCTTGTTTCTAAGGCACGTCCAAACCCATCAAAACTTAAGCAAAGCTCTTCTAAACTCAAGATCTAAGGGCAAAGGAAACCAACTTTCAACTAGGGTACATATATGAAAGGTCTCCATACTCGTACTAGGTGATTTTTACCACAAAGATCATTTTTCTTATCTGATTGCTCATTGATGTGTCCCTTTCATCATTTATACTCTAAATTATGTCAAGAGTCATAAAATATGTTCTAGAAGGTGTATTTAATAAATTGCACCCCACAATTTGGGTAAATTGCACTTTACACCAAATTAGGGTTTTTAAAACACAAGGATCATTCCTCAAGCTGCATCTTGATGCCCAAGCTTGGGAAATCCATCATACTTCATCATATTCACTCATATGATGTCTCATTATCAAAAGAACATATTAAACTATGAGCATTGCAAGTTAAACCCCTCAACTGGGTAATTTGCACATAGGTCCCTGCATTACAAAACAATACTACAACTTTGTTTTAAAAGGACAAAATTGAAAGTATATGTTCCTGAGGAACTTAATTACATGCTAGAGAGTATTCACAAGTATATAATTACATGTTTAGGCAAAACTTCTAGGGTTAGGTTATAACCCAGGTCAGGGATCTTACAGTATCTATATATGGTAGTGATGTAAAGTAGTAATTGTAGTTTGATTTTATTACAAATAGATATAGTTGCCTTGATTCACCTTTCTGTTGTTGTTCAGTTATTCATAATATAAACATCTTGATTTTTCTTTATGTAGATTTTGTTGAAAATTGGATTCCAACTATTTCTATTCTTTTGTTATGCATGCATTGCTGAAGTTCAAATAACAATTGAAAGGAATCCAAAGTCCCTTGAATGACTCATGATTTACTATAGATGATTGATGCTTAATCGAGAAAGTGGATGAGTTTGTAGGTCTTGTGGTCCTTTCTCTCTACATAAGGTTGATTCTTAATATGTTTTTGGGCTAGATTCATCATTCTTTACAAATGTGGATCTAGCTCATGTAAGTTCTTCCCGGGATGAATTGGTTTTTCGAAACATTGAAGTATCATCAATATGATACATTTTTTTGAGGAAGACTTCTTCTTTGGATTATGTTGTTGTTGAAAATGGAACATAGTTTGTTAATGACATAAGAGGTATGAGAATTTGTTAATGACATGAGAGGTATGAGAATATGGTTTCCTTATGTTTTTTGTTTTGCTGATGTTTTTTCTGTTATGATTCTAAAAGTGTAGATTTTTTTACTTTTTAATGTTATTACAGAAGGGACGTGCCTAATTCATTTGATATCAACTTATTTCTTTTGGATCACTATGCTCCTAAGCATTTGTAGTAGTACCTTTAGGATATTATAAGAACCTTCAACAAAAAGGTTTCTTAGCCATATATTTGGAAAGTTTTGATTTTCCTGAAGTTGAATTGAAGTTAGCAATCCACGCCAATAAGTGTGAATCAATACTATTAGAGGGGTGTCATTCAGTCCAACAAATTTGAAGTTGAGAATGCTTGGTTGAAATTTGAACTATTTAAAAGTTTCTTTGATATGTTGTTTTAGTCATGTTATTGGGTATCATTCTATTGATGACATTTTGTTGGATAGGGTTCTAAGGAGGAAGGTATAGAATCTAGTTGAATCTTTCCAAGTGAAGGATGAATACAAGAAACATCTTCAAAGAATATTCCAAACTTCTCTAAGGGTCAATATGTGTAATTTTTTCTATGTACATTGTGTAATAGGGGAAAGATATATGTCCTCCCCATGTACACTCTTTACATGAATATAAATGTAAGTATGATTGTTGGCATACGAGCCTTACTTGATCTAATTACCTTCAATTTTACTATTCAAAACTTGTGTAATGATAAATTACTCAAGATATGCATAATATAAATCGATATGTATGTGCGGTGATGTCATTGCATTTTTAGCTAGATGCATAATCTAACAACTTATGGGAGTGTAGTAAATGTTGCTCTCCCCTAGATATTAATTACAAATTCAATTGAAGTAAATTCATCTTTTTTCTAATCATCAACTATATATGCAATTGTAGTCATACATTTAACTACAACTACAAATAAAACTACAACTACATTTAAATATGAAAAGATAATATTTAGCTACATTCTAGACTACATATATATATTTATAGCTAATTTGTTGTTTAATTATATATTTGCAAAATGTTGCTAAAGAAATTCCCGACATGAGCATATACTGTAATTTTTATATTTAAAGATAAATGTAGCTAAACTCTTTAGATCATTAGGGCTCGAAGACAGACACATCACATTCTCATCCAATCATGTAGCTCCAAAACACATATAAGAGGTTAGTGTTGTTCTTTCGAGACACGAACAATCAAACATCACAAGATGGTAGCTAATCATGCAACTGAAGCATTAAGACCAAGTGAATGGAAATAATCTATGTTAA
The DNA here is from genome assembly GCA_963693085.1 of Alisma plantago-aquatica. Taxonomy (NCBI): domain Eukaryota; kingdom Viridiplantae; phylum Streptophyta; class Magnoliopsida; order Alismatales; family Alismataceae; genus Alisma; species Alisma plantago-aquatica. The sequence goes on from OY856411.1 coordinate 813,407,669, forward strand.
GAGCATATATATTCAAAAGGATGTAAGTATATACTTGTTGGAAGACCCTTAGTGGCTCTTCCCAACCCAAGAAATGAGTTTAGCCGCCCATGTTCATGAGTAGCATTATAGATTTATAAAGGTGAAGATACATCATGATAGATGAAGTGATAGATGAACAAAATGAGTGGGAATGATAAATCTAAGTGTGAAGGAGATACACCAACAATACTCCTTTAGATCTGGATCTGGATATGGCATCGACATAGTGGATGGAAGGAAATTCCTTCTCCCAAAGAAGATGATGGTGGATCTTCTCTCTCCTCCAACTTTCATCTTCTGAGATCCAAGATTGATGGAGAGGCTGGTGGGTGATTGTGGAATCCAGAAGCACTTCATCATTCCTTGATGATATGATCCCTTTCATACACAGAGTCACTCTCTATTTATAGGAATGCATAACTAACTTAAGGGGTTCCAACTGTCGCAAGAAGTTCTGGCTATTCAATTGCTTGGGGTAGCACATATGATTCAGTCGCAGAGGTAGCAAGGGTGCTTCAATCGCATAGATGTTGGATCAAGCGACCGTAGGGATGTTGGAGCAAGCGCCCGCAAGGGTGTTGGGGCAAGCGGTCACTGAGTCTCTACAAATCTTCGACCGTAGGGAGGCTTGATGGTCAACGACCGTTATAGTGGTCTGCGGTTCATTGGTCGTTGAAGCATTCTAGTCTATTCAAAGCATGAGAAGAGTAGTGAGTCTTGGGACAGAAACAATAAAAGTTATTTGGATAAAGTACGGTAAAAGGGACTAAAATGGAATAAAATGAGCAAGAAAATGACCACAAAATTGGGTGTTATCAACTCCCCCCCCCCAACTTATAATCTAGCATTTCCTCCAGCTAACAAATAGAAACAAAGCATCGAGTGATGAGCTGCAGTTGTTTTTCTTTTTGATAAAAACACCATCACAAAATTATCCCATCCTTATAGGAAAAACCTTTGTGACAGGCTAGGCCCACTTACTGAGCACCTATTCCCTCCCCTTATTTCTAGAGTTATGTGACTTTATGTACCTACCATAGCCTTTTGTAGTAAAGGACTCTCCCTAGAATTATCCTCCCTTCCTCAGGTCCTAGCCGTACTCATAAATGATTCTTGCAAGGGGTAGCTTTCACACCCTAGCTTTATTTTAGTTGTGTCTAAGTTATCGTGTCGGGGTAGGTAAGGCTTAAAGTGTGTTCCTGTATTTCTCAATTACCTCAACCGTAATGCTGCTATAAGAATAGTGTCACCAAATTGGGCCCTGATGTAGTTTTAGGTGGTTGTATGAGGTCCGCGTCGAAATGAAGGTGAATTAATATTGGCTTCTAGATTCCACTATCGAGAATGACATATTTGCATTCTTGAGTGCAGTAATACACCACCCATGTGAACTCCTTCAGCATCTTACTAAGCACGTCTCTCATGATTTTATCTCTTTTGGCTTTTTATTTTGCTCACTGGCTTGGGAGAGAGGATTGGTAAGGTTTTTGGGAAGTCAAGCTTCTTTAATCACAAAGCGGGGATTTGTAGAACTGGACATGGTAGTTGTTTCCATCTTGCAGGAGGTGTATACTTTACAACTAGTACCACTTAGTTAGGGTGATTGGTTCGGAGTGTGACTGATTAAGTCGTCCTTATTTCTAGGAATTTCATAGGTTAATTAGTGTTCTTCTGCTTTACATAATATTTTGTTATAAGAATGGGATAAGGTTGTATTGTTGAATCATTTTCTTTTATATAATTTTTTAGCTCATTTGCATTATTCTTGAGATTATTACACTATAAAATAGCAGAAGGACAGAAAGTCTAAATGAGGGATATGTAAATAAGTGTTGGAAGGGTATATCTCAGAACTTGTGAATTATATAAATCGTTCAGAGAAAATTCAAGGTTCAAAATTTTCAAAATTTCCTACAATTCAGAGATAAAGTAAGAATTTGTACAAAACTTTCAAAGTTGGAATAAAAGGGCAAAAATGTACCTCTCATGCCCATTTATAACTCCCCCCAAACATATCATACTCTCCGACTTGGAGTATCAAAGATGAAGGTTAGGAATAAATGGGCCAACATTAATTTCTAGTGGTTGTTCAAAGACATTCCATTTACATTGCAGTAGCATGTCAACATATCCTCCTCAGAGTGCGTGATAACATCCATGCTACAAGATTTCAACTTTTACATCTCTCAGGGCTAAGGTTGTCATCCATGCCAAACAATAAAAACCACAGTCATTACATAGAGTAATATGTTGAGGACTTCTGTGACAAAATTGTGTTTTCTTGAAGTTCTTGCCCTTTACTAGTATGTACCCCTTGACGTGTTTGCATATCATCTCTATTATCACTTCCACACATGTTACTGCATTTTCTTCAGTAGGCGTCTTTGGTGTAGTCATGTTGGTATATTTGTTCAGTGCGAAGGCCGAATCTAAGTTGTTATATAAAATCACAACCTTTGCCTTGATGTTGACTACAAGAAGAATCCAATGATTATCATGGAGTATTGGCAAAAATATGAAATCAAGGAGGGAGTCCATTAGTCATGAATCCAGATGTTCTTTTTCTCCTGACTGTTTGTCTTTTAGTATGCCATCAACTAGCAAGATGTAGGCCATGTGTACTTGAGGCCTATTTTCACCTAGTAGGGATTGATATGCAGACATGACACTTATTGTAAGGACCCTGACCTGGTTTTGGGCTAACCCTATTTTGTTTTGCTTAATTACATTGCTTAGAACTTTAACCTAATCCTTTAAGGTGTTTTCTAATCATGTGACACACTTATGTTTCAAGTTTGGTCCTGGTTGAATGATGTTTGAGCAATGTTTGCTTGTTTTGGACCAAAGTGCAATTTACCCAAGATGAGGGGCTATCTTGCAATATGTAACATGATGAGTGTTCCCTTAGTTATTTTACATCATAATAGAGAAAATGATTCTATGGGGCACTTTGTGGAAAGCCTAAGCTCCAAGTTGAGCATGTGTGGATGATGCTTGTGTTTTATGTGCTAGTTTCGGTGTAAATTGCCATTTACCTAAAGAGAAGGGTTAATATGCAATTTACCATCTATAGAGTGTTTCCTCTCTTGTTTTACATCATCTACAGGATAAAGGAAGAGGTGGGTTCCTTTTTTGGGTCTTGGTTGTATGGTAACATCTTTAGTGATATATGGAGCACATGAGTGAGATGTGTTTTGCTCTTAGTTGGGTTATCTCACGTTAGAGAACATTAGAGAGGCTGCCTATCAATTTGTGAAGTGTGTAGGGTTGTGCTCTATCAGTTTGTGGGTGTGTAGGGCCGTGTCCTATCAGTTTGTGAAATGTGTAGAGTTGTTCTCTATCGATTTGTGAGTGTGTAGGGTTGTGCCCTATCAGTTTGTGAGTATGTTGGGTTTTGCCATATCAGTTTGTGAAGGGTGTAGGGTTTTGGTATATTGGCCATGATCTTGGAAGGAGACCTATAGGATGAAATCTAGCCTAGATCGTATCACCATGTCTTGCATGTTGTTTCATGTGATCCCTTTCTCATGGACAAGTGTCACCTAAGTTACTAAGGTGATGACACCTCACCACTGATCTTTCTTCCTTCCCTCAAGTATATAACCCCCTCCTTCACACAAGTCAACCCTTTCATCCATTCTTTTTCTGCTCCTCTTGGTGGATGAGTTTGGGAGCTTATGGAGCTAGAGGAATCACCCATGGAGCTTGGGAGGTTGAGTTCCTTGCTCATGGTGTTTTCTTGTTCAACTTTCACCTTGGTGAGTTATTTGATGACCACATTTGTGCTTAATTAGTAAATTAGGGTTTACCTGAATGATTAGATGCTTGATTAGATTGAACATCATGTAGACTTGATTAATGATAGTAGATAAATTGTGATGTTTCAAACCTAATAAGAAACTCTAACTATGATTTTAGTTTGAAGAATTCGGGTTTGAGAAATGTAAACCCTAATCGGCAAAAATTAGGGTTTTGATAGTACATCTATATGGAATTTGATCAGGATAGCAGTGTGGTAAATGATTTTTCATATTTTATAAAAAAAAATTATTTAATTTAATTTTGGATATGATATGTATAACTCAATCATGCATATTGGAGAAAAATTTCAGAATATTTGAGTGTTCTTTGAATGTGGTTCTCTATCGAACTATACTTCAACCAAAATGTTGACAGAGTGCTTTTCATACATGTCATGTTTTATTTTTAATTATTTATTAGTAACTCCAAATGATCTAAAATTTTAACTGGAGATCTTAAAGTCAATCTTAAAGAACATGTAAAATTATCAGTTGGATGCGTTTAGACCTTATCAGTACACGAATCACTTTAATATTTTTATGACAACAAATTCAGTTGAAATAAGAGAAAGTATAGTGAGGCGTCAATGTGCAATTGACCCAAGCAGTTCAATTTCTCTATATGGTCAACCTAACACACAAGGAGCTCTCATAATTCATGATTAAATCCCGAGAAATAAAATCCTATAGAGAGAGGGAGAGTTAGGGTTTGAGAGGAGAAAGTGATGGAGATGTTGGCCTAGGGTTTTGCGGTATGAGGAAGGATGAAATCATGTAAGTTTAGCTTCTTTGGATATAGTTTAATGGTGAATCTTCCCTCACATGTCAAGATTCCTTCCCTCCCCTTATTGGATTCAAAATCATATCAAATCAAGTCCTTTTCTCACTCTTTCTCTCCTAATCTTCAATTCTAGGGTTTCCGAGTTGAAAGGAAGAAGAAAGTGGTGATTTCTAGGGTTTTTATATGGATTTGAGATTTTCAGATATGGAATACATTTTTAAGATGTTTTACAGCTTAGGGTGAGTGGGTAAAAGAATATTTCAGTCAATTGTACTCAATTAGATGGTTTTAATTTATATTCTCGATTTCTCCCTAGACAACAATAAATGAAAAGAAATGTTCTTGAATTCAGTTTATAGAATACTTCATTTCATGTTCCAACTATGATCTGAAAATATTTATATGATGACATGGATATAGATATCCATGTATCTTGAATACTACATAATTAAGAAGTTTATTGAGAATCTTCTGAAGATCTGAATTTTCAAGTTATTCGGGTGCTTGAACAACATTATAGCTGAAATTCAGATTTATGCTTATATGATTTTCCTTATGTTCCTAGTGCATATAATTCTACATGTTTGTTCTCTTTGATTTGATATATGGACATATAGAGTTTCTAATTTTCATAATACATATCCTGTGAATAACAAGTAGTCAAGGATGGAAACCCAATCTAGTATGCTTTTATAAGTATACATATCTAAAATAGTAGTAAATGGCTGATTGAAATGATTCATGTGATATTGTCGAATTTTATCTGAATATTATCTTATATGCATACATGCTTTGTTTATGAGATTTGGATTTTCTAACTCTAATACTTGTCATGAAATGCATTTGTTGTTATGTTATTGCAAGTGGAGAGATATGACATTCCCCAGATAGGTATGTTATCGATGACATGCATAAATGTGAGAAATGTTGAATGAGAATATTTATATTAGTAGACATGATATATGTTTGAATACATGAGAAGTGCTATATTGCATGAGTAAGGAGAAACCCTAAGAAAGGGGTAAACTATATGTTAAGCATTCAGTTCAGTATCATCAGTGATTTCAATTCAATAGTCTGAGTAGTCATTAAAATACAAAGTTAAAAGAGAACAGTCTAAGGGAAATATATAATCAAAGTTACACTAATAATAGTAGCCCTGAATACTGTAGTTTCTTTATGAAAGGTCTGCACCGTAGGGATGATACGACCTAACCCTAGAAGTGTCCAGTATATGGGGGTCAGATCGTACTAATAGGTGGTACGGAGGACGAAGCCCTAGTGGAAGTCTCCTTAAAAATACAGTATGCAATGTCCAACATCAACCAGAGATCCTGGTGGCACTAGAGTACAGAAAAGCCAATAGGTGTCTTGACTCTCTGCCTGTGTTCTCAGGTTAGAAGAGGAGTCTAGTTTTACTGCTCATAGGTGTGCCGAGGTCAGAGAGCCATTTTCCTATTACAGACCAGTGATGTAGTCAGGCTTAACATCCTGGGTGTGTCAGCTAAGTCTTGTACGATGAGATCGCATTTCGTTATGATTCTTTGTATGTAGAGTACACTGCATATGATCAGGTCATAAGCTAAAATATGATAATATAAGTTTAAAGAGTTTCTTATAAGTAAGAAGAGCTAAGAAAGATTTGATATCGTTTTCACAATAGTTGTTCTTTAATTGTAATATTGAATATAATGAGTTAATATTGAATATAGTGAGGATTATATTTCCAAACTTGTTTATTTCTAATGATGTAGGCTTCAATGTTATTAGTAAGTTTTTTTTAATATCTAGTCTTTTCATTTGAAATTACTTTCTTGTTTTATTTCAATTATCCAAGAACGATAAATGTCTGATTCAGTACTTTAGACTGCATTATTGTTTTACTCATTCACTGAGCGAGTAGGCTCACCCCTCTACTCAAAATTTTAAGGGAAACCGTGGGGATTGAAGATATCATTGCATCAGAGTAGATCTGCCACAAGAGTTAAGTCTGATTATAGTTAAGTTCAGTCGGTCCTTGTCACTCTAGGTCCTTGTAAAGAAACAAGAGAGAGTTGTAAATGATGATGTATAACATTATTCCTCTTTTAGCAATATATGCGAATCAACAAATCTTATGTGTTTAAGAGTTTGAGAAACATAATGAATGTTCATACATGCCTTTTTACTGTTGAAAACAGATTAGAGAAATCAATGTTTAGATTCCCTTGTAAAGTTAGTTTATGTGGTTCAATGTAAGAAAACAAAGAGTTTGAAAAAGAAGAAAAAGTTAATGGTGATCTTTGTATTATGTTAAATCCTCAATTCATGCCCTAATCTCATGATTAGTGGTAATTGTGAGATTGGGGTGTAACAGTTATGATTCTTTGATGGTCATTCTTTTGAGCTCTCTTCTTCATCGTATTCTTCCTCTCTCAGCCATGAATCATACCTTGGATGAAGGTTGATTAGGATGTGGTAGTCCCTCTCTCCTTTCTTCTTGAGATATCCATGACATCTTCTTCTTATTCTTTCTTGAGGTGATGTTGAGATCGAGTTGGGATTCTTGATGGGTTGTCTTCCACCTTGAGAATGTGTGTTTTGCAGCTTTGATCATGGATCTTGAACTCTTAATGGAGACCTTCTTGAAGCGGGGTATATAACTCTTAACCTCCTTTTTTATTATCACACTTTATATGTTTAAGTTGTTCTTCATCTCTAGATTGTGTACCTCTTATATGTTAGTAGTTAGTGATTGTTTGGATGACTGTATTGATAAAGGAACTCCGCTTAAGTTGATGTCCATGTCTTGCTCATTCTTGCATTGTTAGTAGATGGACTAGTGACTGAGTTTTCTAAGGTTGAAAATGACTAAGTCAACACTTAGGTGGTGAATGGTCGTCATGACTCATGATGCTTAAACAAACACAAAATGTAACAAGTCATCATGACTTGGGAGTACTTAGGCCGATATGTTTGGATGGGTGTTAAACCGTCACTCCCTAGAGATGCCTAAACTGATATGATTGGTTAGGCCGACATGGCTTGATGAGGTTAACATGTTATGCCCTAGAAGGTACCTAAAATGATATGCTTTGAGGAGCTAACTCACCATGTCTTAGAGGGGCTTACACCAATATGTTGTTGAACCAGTAATGGTTCTAGCTCGACATGATCAAGAAGGGCTAGACTAGTGTGTCTTGCTTGCCCATCCTGACCATGGTGTTATTGTTTGAACTACTCTATTTTGAGTGCTAACGATGATGCCCTTGATGGTGCAAGAGACCGACATGACCTAACCCTAACCCTAACAAATTGTTACAACTTGTGTTGCTCGTCACACTTCAAGTAGGGTTCCCCGATACACAGAAGGTAAGATTTCCTGACACACCTTGATCTGGTCAGGCCAATATAGGCGAATAATGAGATCGGGATCCTCCTAGCCATGAGAAACTGATAGACCAAAGCTGGCCCATGAGGTTGCAAACTGATACACCCCTTGAGAGCTAAACTGATACACTACAAGAGGGTCAAAACTGATACCTTGGATGAAGCTCACATGACATACCTAGATGTGTTAACCCAACACACCATGATAAAGTCAAGCCAACTGTGATAAAGTGGGTTTTCTAATTTCTTTATACTTTGTTCCTTTAATCTTCAATCTATTTCAAAACCCTAATTCTCTAAAGATTAATTGACTACTCAAAAATGGGAATCTCGAGCTCAAACTTTACCAGCATGTGGGGTATGCTAAGGTGAACCTATGGTCCAAATCTCATGTCATTTGGACATTCCAAGCTCCCTCTATGATTTTTACAAGATTTGACTAAGGTTTACCTAATAATTGTCACACAATCAATTAATCAGCCTAAGTTGCATTTCTTTTCTAGTCTGGACCGTTAGATGGCGTGCCCAATGATCCAGGGCGGATCAGACGGCCACCCAATTGTCCCCTACTTCCGTTTGACCCGCGAGTACGTGGCTACACCCACCTCGCGCGAGGGCAAACCACTCCCCGCCACTCCACGCCACCTCACGCCAATCCAACCGAGGAAAACAACACCCCTCGCCTCCACAAACCTGCTGACCCCTCGCATGACCTCCAAAAACAACCACAACCCCTCCACGACCTCGCCGGTGAGACCTCTTCTCCAACCACCGCTGAGCCCAATTGGTCGTTTACTCCTCACTCGATCTCGTCCCTACTTAAGCACACCAACAACACCCTCGATACCCCTTTGCCTCGTCTCACCCTCTAATTTTTCCCAAGGATACCTCAGCGGGCTCCGACATTGAGCTTGCCCCTCTCCTCTCTGTCTGCCGCCACCAAGCTCACGACCTGGCCGCTAGTGTTCTCCTCGCTACCAATTAATCCCCCACCGAGCCTCAAGGGACCTCACGTCACCTAGACGACACCTCAAGGCCGAGCCCCATCACTTTTTGCTCCCCCTCTATCCTTCCTCTGACGCGAGCAGTGCAGCTCGCCAGTCTTCTATCCGACCCGACGACCCAGGGGAGCCACGACCTGAGGATTGGTCGTCTTGCTGCAGGAAGCTCCCACGAATGTAACCTGGCCTTCACCCACACACAAAGAATCCCCAGCTGCTGAAGAGGGCTCGTCGGAGATCGTGTCGCCCACCTGCTGTGAAGCTTTGAGCAAGGAGAAGGAGGGACCCACCTGGCTTAGTTGGACCAATCACGCGAGTCCACATCAAGCTGACTCAGATCCAAGCGGACGAACCACAATCTGGCAAGTAAGTAGCCTTTGACCCACCACAACCATCTTAAACTTATGTGTGCGAGATCTCGACCGTTGGATCTGAACATCCAACGGTCCACGCTTTTTCTATTTTAATTCATCAACTCGGAATTCATTTTATGACTCAATCTTGGGAAATTCGTTAAAAATAGTAGGAGTGTCAGAAAAATACGAATAAATACTCCATTTTGATCAGAAAAATGCAAGGATCATGAATCTGACATATTTGGACCCTAAATCTAAATCTAATAAATACTCATATTTATTGTTGTCTATATCTTGTTTAATTATGTAGAAAATACTCAAACCTGTTAAAACCACCAAAAACCTGTGATCATCATCTTTTTGCATCTATATTATTATGGAATGATCAGATCCAAATATTGTGACCCAGTTATCAATCAAACCTAATTATCACTCCTTTCCCTATTTTTGATTTACCAAAATGTGCATAATTAGTCAATATGATCTAAAGACCATGACTTTGACCTCATAGACCTACTCTGATGTGACATTGCTAATGTTGGAGTCAAACACATACTCTAAGATTCGTACTCAACTCTCATGACTCCAAAGCTAATAAAAGGGTTTTTTTATACACTCTTTAGAATAATGGTGACTTGAACAATATATCTAATAAATACCAAATCTCCAATAATTTTAGGAAATCAAAGGTACTAGTGAGGAGCATCTCAGGACTCCCCACTCTGAGTAGAAGGTACGCCATTACCTCCCACTTGGTCATTATGTTCCTTGTTCGTAATGTATAAATGTAATGGAGTAACCCTATGAGTATATCTAATTGGTAATTTAGATATATGTGTGGCATGTTTTCCTATAGTTATGAATATGATCACCAAGAACTAAATGTAACTGAACCGACATGTGATGAGCACTAAATCTCTTTGGTAGAATAGTGCCTTGAACAATAGTACTAAATCTCTTTGGCAGAATAGTACAATGAGCACTAAATCTCTTTGGTAGAATAGTGCACCTCAAATTAGTACTAGATCTCTTTGGCAAAATAGTACAATGAGCACTAGGTCTCTTTGGTAGAATAGTGCATGAGATTGAGCAATTACTCATATATTGGTTGAAAATGGCTAAAACATGAGATTCTTGTGTTATAACATTTTTCTCTTGCAATAAGTGTGTTATTAATATACTATAAGTTTTCCTTTCCATTACCACGTGATTATCATTTTCCCTCGATTTGTTGCCAAGTTTAAATGTGAGGTATAATTAAATGACACATAGGCGTACTCAGTACAATATATTTATATATTGTGCTAATGTGTACCATTTGCAATGATTTTATAGGTGCCTTCTACTTATGATGCTCATGATGAAAGGAAGATGATGTCACTACTCTATATGCTGGCTCACAAAAATTAGATCTATCATGGGGATGCTAAAGTTAAATGGGACTCTTAGATTATTTTCTTTTCTTCTGTAATTAGTTCTCATGTATTAAGTTTCTTCTGTAGAACTCCTATGCCTTTGGGCCCCTATGTAATGAACAATTTGGTTTATGTATGGAAGCTCTTTATTCGGTGCATTTATATATTGATGTGTTTGATCCACTCAGGGACAGGCAACTTTAACTCTATTCTACGCCTTATGTTGGCACCTGAGGTGTAGAGTAGAGTTAGGTTGTTAACCTGTGACGCCAACACAGGTGGATAAGGTGAAATCGATATCACATGATGAAGTTTGAAGGGTATGCTTGAATGCCCAATGATATACACATATGAGCAATGCATAATATAGAAGAGTGTTGTTTTAGATAATGTATGATTAACCTTAATTGCTTCTCCTAAAGATAGTGCACCATAGGATGCTGTTACTATGAGTGGTCCATCCTTAACTAAAGAGCTTAGCCCTAAAATCTCCAACAATGTGGGAAGTAATGGATGCAAGGTTCAATGGTTGAATATCCATATGTTAACCTTAACCATGGAAGGATATGACCCTTGTGCTCATCTTAATGAAAGATTATAATCCATGACAAGTGCTTACTATATTTCCTTTTCATATAATTTTAACTTGTGAATTGAGGTTAATGACACAACTATGTGAATATATATATATATATATATATATATATATATATATATATATATATATGAGGGTAGTGATGAGCCTTGCTAGAATAAATGGGGTGTTACTTTTGTGTAGAAATCATATAAACAAGTCTAATGATCTAATAAGTGCCTTGTGGAGAGTTTGAAGTGAAACCCTCTAGTTACGTAATCTAAGGTTTGACTTCCCTTAGTATGTTATGTGGTTAATGATTTGTAGGAAGCAATAACGTATGGGCCACAAAATGATGAAACATTGTGAATGGTGCATGGTTAGTATACTTACATAATGCAAGGTTGTAATACATGTGTACATGTATACTATGGTGATACCAAGTGGTGATGACACAATAATTTATGATATTTAACTAATGTTTTTCAAACCTAATTCACACTCAAGAAGATAGGAATTGGTGTAATTAGGGTTTGGTGATGTAACCATGATGTAAAACCCTAATCGTATACATGTAAAGGTATTGACCCTAATTCTAAGGGTGGGTCATAATATTGAATAAGTATGAATGGAGAGCATGATATTGTTCTCTCTCTTAAATGACATGACTTTTACCTAATGTGTTAATTGGGTGTTATAACTTGTGAGTACTATGAAGATGGTTAAATAATATTAAGTTTTGGCTATGAACCTTGATAAGGGAACACGGGAAGTATGAACATGTGAATGTACATACTTAGTTACATTGACAAATTCTTAGCTTTATACAGTTCAACTTATGGGAGGTAGTGCATGTCATAGATTTGAGGTAGAATGATGATTGGGGACCTTATGTGAAATTAGCATGAAGCCTAAACCTAAATTAGAGATCTTATGATGCATTTCTTGCTATAGTTAAAAGTGTTTAATGTGTTTTAACATATTCTCTCTCTGAACATAATGGCTTATGGCTGCTATGGCAAGTACATGTGATGTGGTATGAGTAATAAATATATGCTCAACGAGGCATGGTGAGATAACCATGAATCAAAAATATGATATGATGGGTCTTAGGACTTGGTAAGGGCTTAATGCCTAGTTCAGGTGACATCCTCTGATATTGGAAAGAGAGATTGATATCCCATGATAACATGTTGATGATGATAGATGTGTGGCTGGCAGTGAAACAGTGTTATGAGATGATGTGAATCAATTTATAGTTTAAGCGATGATATCTGTTGTTGTAATACTATCCCCCTTTCTTTTGAAGGATTTGTTTGTGGTTTGTATGTTGTAACTTGATTGATGCTAAAAGACACTTTAATTGGTCTAAATAATCAAGTTGAATCTAACAATGTAGCTTTCCTCGTGCCATAGATCCATTCAATGTTAGCATTTGTTGGATGGTGAAATGAGTAACTCCTATGGGAAACTCGGAGCGCATATTGTTGAGTATCGACTTTTTCCATGTGTGAATCTCAGATCATGCCTCAGGATATGTGACATAGGATTGGCTACGAGCCATACCCTGGAAATAGTGCAACTTCAGTCTGTATCTTAGTGATGTCATGTTTATAAATTTACACATGATTGGCTACGGGCCATACCCTGGAAAGAGTGTGGTTGCACATCGTAGTTCAGTTTCACTAGCGACGTGACCTATACCAAGGCGGTCTAGGTGTGCACAGTTGGACTATATGTCATTGGAAGTAGTTGACTAATTATGCCACTGCATGTTCACTCGTGTTGACTGAGGAAGGTGAGATCGTGGATTATGACTCTTCCACTAGACCTTGCATGACACCGATTTTGACTTAGTCGGTTGGATTTGGGTAGTACGAATCAAATCCTCAGGGCATAATAAATATCTAATCAGTCATGTAGAGTACATGTGTAGGATCAAACATGGAAACATTGGATGAAGCCTTGTCTTGTTTTTATACTATTTAGTTTATAACAGTTATACATGTTCTTCATATTCCTTTTTTTTAATTATTAATTGTTAGCTATTACTCATTGACAAGTGCATATTATTGTTCTATTTACTTCATCCCTGAGATATATGTCATTTAGTTATATCGTTTCAATCTACTCAGTATGTTAATCTATTTACTTAGTTATCTATGATAATAATAAAGTTGGCATAGAGTTATATCTCTCGTTGGGACTGATGTCTCACCTCGTTGGTTAAAAATCTTTTAGGTAGACATGCATGTTGAATTAAAGATCATGTAGATGATGACATAATACGAAGAGGAACTACACTTGGTGGATCATGGTAGACAAATAGTGTCTAGTAATAGATTTCTATGTGTCATCCATGTACACTCAGGTCCTTAGGGGTATTCTTGACGTGTTTTGTAGATATGATGGTCGACATGGGGTTTCTGGCTTGTGTGCCTTTGGTGGTGTGTATGTACATGTGGAACTGTTATCTTATGTAACAAGTTGATTGGAAAATGATGATGTATCACCTTGAATATATGTTATGAAATGAAAGTTTTAGCTCTTGTGTATTCTCAGCTCCCGGTGCTTATTGCAAATCGGTTTTAATTTCCTGTGATTTTCGGTAATCTGTTGTTTGTGGTTGATCGTGATTTAAGTTTGAGTAATCTCTCTTTGTGTGGCAAATGGTGTCACATTTTGTGGTATCAAAGCTCTATTTTTGCTCAGTCTATAAGGACAGTAGGAATAGGATTGGGATGGTGTCTAAGATAAGAACATGATATAAAATATGGTGCATACTTCTTAATCTCAGTACTTGAGTACCTGGCCAGGTATTCAAATGTTGAAGAAACGGTAAGTATGGAACTCTTAAATTGGTTTCTCTTTGATTACCATGATCAAGTAGTCATTTTGGAACAATCTAAAGAGCATAACAATCAGGAATCATGATGCTAATACCTCCATCATATTATAAAAAGAGATAAGAACTGCACCATAATTCACTAAAACTTGAATATTTGGTGATTTAAAGAGAAAGATATAGCTCCATGAAACCTAAACCTAAGTGTGAATATGGTAAGAAAAGTTCTTGAAGTTGTAATTTCAAGAAATGTATGAAGAAAAATAAAAATGAACTTGCACTAATGAAGTAAGTTAATGTGTACAGTTCACATAAGATGAAGAAAATTCCTGAAACAAGGATGAAGTAAGAAGATAAATGAGAATGAGTAATGAATAAATAAGATGGAACCTGAGTTAATATCAGACCAACCCATGAGTATAAGAAAGTATAAAGTATAATCCTCATGATATGTGAAAGGGAACAAGGGGGTGATCCTTGGTCAATAAAGAATATGTAAGGAATAATGATCCTTTTCATGATGTAAAGATGGAAAATGTGGTAAAATAAGGAAATGTTCATGAACATGGAGAACAATAATCAAAGAAGTTGATAATCCCTTCACCTTGATAAGAAAACCCTAGGTAATGATGTAGTGATAAGAGGAACATGTTCCCTTATGTTCTATCTTTTCAAGGATATGGTAGTCAAGTGGGTCTTATGTCACATGATGTGCATGGTTTAGAAGTGATCTTAAGATGGATACTTTGAAAACTATCAATTGGTCTTGGGTTTTTCTCCAAGATGTGACTAAATTGGAGCATCATCACATTCAAATTATGAAATTGACATCGGATTGAGAAAGAGGCCACTTGATGAGAGAAAGACAGTAATACAGGAGAGAGAAAAGACCATGTTGTCACAATCACATCATTGCTTTTCTTTACCTCTCCATGCCAAGATAAATTTGCACATCTATGGTATTGGCAGACAAGTGTCAAAACTATGGTATTATAGGAAGATGCCACATAAACAAATAAAGCATGTTTCATGGTTCAAGATACATCAACAAATAAAAATAGGATGCTAGCATGAACAAGCTCGAATCCTAGTCCAACATACAAACACCTTATTGATTTGGGTCAAGCCTTGGGATTAGAGGCACATTAAATCAAGTTTAAGCATTGAAGAACTAATCTTTAGCATAAAAGTCTATTTTAGGTCATTTACGCCACATTAGATTATTCTAGGGTACAAAGATGAATCAAGTTTGAATCTTTATGCATAAAAATGTACAAGGTATTGATATTAAGATATCATCATGTTTTGGGGCATGAAAGCTCAACATTACGTATTCAAATAAGATATAAATCTTAAATATACTTTAAAAACATGCCTTTTAGGATATCAACAAAAATAGAGATAAAATTTGACTCAAAAAGTATTTTTATTGGAAAGATCTCATTTTTCAGATAGAAGACCATATATTATACATCAAGAATGGCCAAAGAAATTGGGAGAAATGAATATTTGAAGATCACATCAAAAAGATGCCTTTTTGACCCTTAGATTTGGATCTAAGGATTCAGACCTGGGCCTTATATGATGCTTGTCTAACTGGACCTGTAGGATGCGTGACCCAGCCCAAACTGGGCGCTGATCGAAGCCCAGCTACTCCTCACCTCTTCTCTATGCCAAGAGACGCCGACCCACACAAGATGATGTCCCTGAACTCCACTAATTGCCACCTATCTCCACCAAACACCGACCCAAAACTTCCTTCTCTGGCCCTTCTCACACGCACAACAACGCCGAGAAACGGCCATGGCAGATGCAGCCGGACAAAGGGGAGGTGGATGCGGCACGAAAGGATTCCGCCTACCCCTGTGATGATGGAACACAATCGATGATGCCTTCGATGATTCCATGTTGAAGAAGATGACATAGTCTCAGCTGGCCAAAGTACCCAAAGCGTATCAATATATGTTGAGGATTATGAAGAAATTGATAAACCAAAAGAGGGTGATGTTTCTTCAAGTGGGTCTAAAGGAAAAGGAAAAAAGACTCGTGGGGATCAACAAAAAGATGATCTGACTATATTGGCGGCTGAGTTGCGGGCAATGGTCAATGAAATGGGTCGCAATCAAGAAGAAGAACTCAATGATAAAATTTATCAAAGGGTTATGAGCTTGGAACCAACTCTAAGTCAGGAGGGATTCACTTAAGATCATTTTCTGAGTGCATACAGTTTCCTTTCTATGAATCCAGGAGATTCCAGAGTCTTCATGCGTGGTAGTGATAATTATTGCTCAAGATGGCTCAAGAAGTTCTTCCGTGATAATTGCGACTTTTGAGGTATGAATCTCTACTAAATTTCTTGTTGGTTGTCAATACTGATGTATATTATTGTCTAATTATTTCATTAGTATGTCACTTGTTGTGAGCTAGATTTCTTGTGAATTGGTGGGGGTGTTAGAGTCAATGAGCTAGTTGCCAACAAACCAAGATGTCTAATTGATTCTTTTTGCAGCAAGATAAAGTAGGAATCCGATCATGTGACTCAGGTGGGTTTGAGTAGGTTTGTTCTTTCACTGGATCAACCTGCTGCATTCAAATATTTGACTGCTTATGTGATCATCAGAAATAAAAAGATATTGTCTGTCAAATTTCTGTATTGATAGGATATATATGTGTTTTCATATTGCTGCTAGAACATATCAATGCTATTTGACTGCTTGTGTTATTTGGCTGCTGCGTGTTTCCGTATTGCTGTTGCATTCAAATATTTGACTACTTGTGTTATTTGACTGCATACAGAAATACAGAGATATTGCGTGCCAAATTTTTGTATTGATAGGATATAGTTGTGTTTCCGTATTGCTGCTAGAACATATCAATGTACACAACTATTATATCAGCTATTAATAAATTTATCTATTGATAGGATATTGCTGTATGAAACAAACATATATTGTAATGTACATAATTGTATTTCTGTTTTGAACTAGTATGTAAATTTCTGTACTGATAGGATATATCAATAAATAAGTTATGTATTTCTGTATCAATATTAATGCGTATAAAACAAACATATATTTCAGTATTTATAGGATAGAACTATTAATAAATTGTTGTCATATCTAACTTCTTTCATTTTGATGACAGATTAAGAAGACTGGGACATGGTGGAAGAGAGGTGGAAGACCGGCTATACCTTCTATGTTTTCATAGGATATAACTATTATTGGACCATTCAGTCACAATTCTTGTTGTCCTTTACCATGATTTGTACATTTCGTAGTATACAGAGCAGCTAGCAGCAACTCTCTATTTGTGGCTGTTTGATTAGTCAAGTCTATAAATACTAGCCTTGTTTGTGTGGTCGTTGGATAATGTTTTATTCATGGTGGGATTTAAATATGGATTCATATGTGCCATATGATTGGATATTCACGATGGGATCTGATTAGATTATCTTTTATTGCTAATTTTCATGATGCTTTGGCCTTATTTAAATATTGTGTGCGAAATTTACTTGTATGTATGTTTGTTTGATTAGTCAAGGCTATAAGTACTAAGCCTTGTTTGTGTGGTCGTTGGATTATATTTTATTCATGGTGGGATTTAAGTATGGATTCATATGTATTGTGTGCCAAATTTACTTGTATGTATGTTTGTTTACTAATATTTCATACATTACCTAATAAAAATTTACTTGTATGTATGTTTGTTTCTTACAAATGGATGGTCACAATCTAGGCACTTGATCCCTTGTATTTTTTGAAAATGATTATTTGTCATAAATTTGATGAAATATATATTTAGAAATAAAAATATTCCTCAAATTTATGAATAAGTTCTGTTTGAGTCCAAGTATTATGCAAAGTTTTGCATCCAAATAACCTTAAAAACAACTGAAATTCAAAGACTACATCCCTTAACAAAACCCAGCAAACCAAACATAAATTTAGATAATACATAATTCATTGACTCCATCAAACCAAACATAAATTTAGATAATACATGATTTACTACATCCATCAAACCAAACATAGCAGACTACGTTATCCCAGAGTTCCAGAAGTCCCAGAATACGTTATCCCAGAGTTCCATAAATCCTGTATTATCTAAAATTTAGATTCCAGAAGTCCCAGAATACGTTATCCCAGAGTTCTAGAAATCCCGTATTATCTAAAATCCAGATAGATCCAGGCAACCAAACGTGCCCTAATTGCCACCCACCGCTCTGTATCTCCACCAAACACCGACCCGAAACTTCCTTCTCTGGCCCTTCTCACACGCACAACAACACCGAGAAGCGGCCATGGCAGATGCAGCCAGACAAAGGGGAGGTGGTTGTGGCACGAAAGGGTTCCGCCTACCCCTGTGATGATGCCACAAAATCGATGATGCCTTCAAATCGTCCATTGGGCAGCGGCGGTGGTGCCACCATGGGTGGCTGAAGAAGGAAAGAAGAGAGAAAGGAGTTAGGGTGTGCGAATGAGGCAGAAAAGATAGGGATAAGAAAGAGGGAATCAAGGGGAATTGAATGGGGCATCGATTTCGGAGCAAGGTGATTGGGTGGAGTAAAGTTAGGTTTGGTGGTGGCAGTGCCACCTCCACTGGTGTGAGGGTGTCATGTATGGAGGTTGGTGACGTAATCCTAACCATTTGAGCATCTAATGATATGATTGGGTGACCCGTGGGACTCCATCCTACAACTTGCTTCACTTGAAAAAACAAAATGATCCATATTGGTGATCTGGCAAGTCAAGCAGGACACATTCCTAAATTGGGCCGCACACCCTATTTGGGCCCAATTGGGGCAAAAAATGAATAAATCAGGATAAAAGGGCAAGTTCAACATATCGTAATAACTCGTTGATCCGATTGAGATGATTTTTGTGCAGTTGGAAAGATAACTGAATTTTCTATAACCTGAGATATATTTTATAGAAAGGGGAGTACATTTGAATGGGCTCAATTTTTATTGCAAGTTGGTGATACATATTAAGCATCAAAACTCATATTAGAGTCATATATAAGTACAAAGTGATATATAACCAATATCAATGCATAAATTGAGATGAATGTGTCTTAAAGTTATCAAATAGATGGTGAATTGGAGGTTATTGAGTACAATAGAGCATCTAATGAGTCAAGATGTATATAAATTGAATGATAAAGAAAATCCATATTGTCACATCCTCCCCACCTTAAAAGGAATTTGGTCCTCAAAATCAAATCAAGTCATCAATCGAGATTGGGTTTTCCTATTTAACACCAAAATCATCATAATATTCTTAGAAGGTATCATAATTTCTTATGATATCTTTGTCATTCCAAAATCAAGTAATCGAGCATCATGGTCAACACATAGGCACGTAGATCATCAAATTGGAAGTATCATCACACAAGTCACAATTTTGAAGTGATTATCCTATAGATTACCCAATTTGGAAAGATCACATTTCAAGTCAATTGGATAGTGTTCAAGCGTAAGACATGACTTTCATTTCCAACATTTAGGGTTCTAGCTTTTACATTGGCCTAGGTGGGGTTATACATCCATGATTGAGATTTCATGTTTCAACAATTTGAGACAAACATTATATTTCAACATCGTGATTTCATGCTCAAAATCGATGGAAGGGCCCACCCTAGTTCACATGGAGCCTAACCCTAAGTCATAAATCGATCAAGTTAACATAATCATTATTTTACATTTTTGAGATGTGGGAACATGGAAGTCATTAATCATATATCGAGGGTGACCTCAAGATCCAAGTAGGGTGATCATAGGAGTCAAATCAAAATGAAGTTCAATAACCATGAGTCAAGATTTCAACAATCAATATCCGGAGTCAAGATTTGGACATCAAAGTAGGTCCAACCATTTTGAAGCTAGGGTTTATATTCCTATTTTAGAACTTAGGGGTGACTTGGGGTTCCTCCCTTCCTCAATTTTTATTGAAATGTCATGCACATTTTGTTGAGCTTTCGCTATCAATATTCAAGCACATTATTTTGTATATAATTATTTAACCTAGATTTTCTCCATATCTTAAGGCTCAAGGTGACCTTTCCTTGTGGGCTTGGTCTTCCTACTGGCCTTCCCTCTTGGGCTTGGTCTTCACAGTGTGACCTTCCCTCCTAAGCTTGGTCTTTAGGGTTGCCTTCCCTCCTGGGCTTGGCTCGTTTGTGACCTCCCCTCCTGGGCTTGGTCTTCATGGTGGCCTTCCCACCCGAGCTTGGTGCATTTGTGACCTTCCCTCCTAGGCTTGGTCTTCATGGATGCCTTCCCTCTTAGGATTGGCTCGTTTGTGACCTTCCCTCCTGGGCTTGGTCTTCATGGTGGCCTTACCTCCTGCGCTTGGCTCGTTTGTGACCTTCCCTCCTTGGCTTGGTCTTCATGGTGGTCTTCCATCCTGTTCTTGGCCCCTCTGTGTACTTCCCTCCTGGGCTTGATCCCTTACTGTTAGTCACTTCCTTAGTGCATTTTCCTCATGTACCTCAGAGATGGCATAATTGGGTTCAAAGAATTATACTCATTGTATGTGCTTTTCATGCTATGCATACTTAATCCTTCAAACTTTAGGAGACATTCAAGGTTACATCAAATTCTTAAACTAATTGGTTAACTCATCCATATAGGGGAAGTATCTATTATCAAACTGTATTTCATAATGTCATGAAAACAAAGACCAAGACCAAAATAGAGCTACCATAATTCAAGATTTTGCAAGATCAAGTTCATGATCGTGGTCCCTTCCTTTCATGATCATGGCAAGGGCATGATTTAGAAATATAGGAGTCAAGTTGGGAACTCAAGAGTTAGAGCATAATAGAGCTAGATTGATATCCACATCCATCCTATCACTCAAATTTGAGATTTACAAAAAAACATAGAAATTGAAAGTGAGATGCCTCTTGTAAACAATCTTTCATCATTATTTTTAGAGTCCAAGAGATTAGTCATTCAATGGTATGATCATGGTACATATCAAATAGCAAAAATTTTCTTAATCATGTTTGAGATTTGGTCAAGAATAGGGATCATTCAAGAGTTCTTATATTTAAGAGTTAATCATAATCAAGTTTTCAAATAAAGGTCAGATCATGGCATCATCATCATATTACTCAAGTTTTACCAATTTATTCAAATTTTAATTTTCCTCATGCATAGGCTACCCATAATAGAGAGATCATGTGATTGATAGTCATGATTAGAAGAATCAGATGAGGGGATGAGAAGCTAACTAATCATGATTTAATTGGTTGCTTTGGTTAGTCCTTAGAGAAGAGATAATGTGACGACCCACAATTTCTATATACTTTCCATAGTGACATTCATAGATATGCGTGCACTCATATCTATAGATATCCAAAAGGGAAAATATAAGAGATTAAGGTAGTCAACTAAAAATAGAGATTTGGCCAAGATCTAGTCCACATCATCATATAATGCCAAACGAACATTCATTCATATAGATAAAATTAAGTCATTACATATGGAGAGAAAATATTGTTCTAGAGAAAGTTAACTTTATTACATAGGATATCAATCATCCTCAACATCAACTAGGAAAGAAATAAACTAACATCTAGTAAGAAATAAGATAAGTGGAATAGATCTATCTAACATATCCTCCATGCTTATTATTTGTGGCGTCAGGTACTTTGAGCATGTGTTACATTTTAGTCGTCAATTGTTCCTTGTACCTAGAAAATACGAGAAACAAAACATCAGCAAAGCTGGTACGTGGTAAAAGTACACTAATAAGGCTGCATAAAGGAAAGTATTTGAACACAATAAGAAAAGAGAGATAAAACCATTTCTTAAGACGAAATTAGGTAAACATCCTTTTTATTACAATCATTTTGATGTGGTTGTACTACACATATTGCACTTGGCTTACATCTAGTGTGGACAATATAATATCATCATACATCTAACATGAGCCAAGGAAACATACATCCAAGTTAGGAAACATACATCCACACCAGGCTATGTGCTCTAGTAGCTACAACCCATCATAACCATTTATGTTACATTTTGGCGAAGTATAACTCATACTAGTTAACCAAGCAATAATATTCAAATACGTGCATTCAAGGTATACATATCATAGGCAACCAGAAATCTAGTCTTATACTTATAAGACCAGGTAACTGCTTGTTTAGATCAGATATCCAAGAATTTAGAATCAACAAGAAATAAGTCACCCTGCACGGAAAGCAAGGGTACAATATTACAATTGGTCCATGTGACCAAGGCTAAGATATGTTCTTAGATATCATTACTTTTATGCTATCTAATTCGGATTAGGGATTATTCATCTTTTATTTGGGTCTTGAGACTATATCAGGTCTGATCCATCATACAAATTTGATTTAAAAGATAATATTTAATTAATCAATTAGAAGATTTCCATAATCACAAAATAAAGAGAGAAAATATGGGTCGTCCATATGTCATAAATGTGAGCCTGTTATTGATCATTATCCTAGGGTTTCGATTTAGGGGGAAACAGGGTCATATCTAATGCTAAAGAGCTTACTACAAGTATTGTCCTTTATTTTCATATTTATATTCCACTATTAAAGTCAAAAGAAATGACATAAAACAAGGTTATATAGAAGATGTCTCAGTCTAGGGTTGGATTTTGGTACAACTGACAGTTTATACAGGTTCTTCTCATTTTTCTGAGAATAGGGATATTTTGTGGGTATTTTTCGAACACTGGAGCTATTTTTAAAGGTTTTTACAATACTAACCAATCAGGTAAAACATAAAAAAGGTGGCCGGCCTTTCGGATCAGAGGAGGGAGTAAAGGATGTCAGTGCCCTTGGGGTTGAAGTCTTTGCATGTGACCATGCTTGGATAGAGTGGGGTTTTCATATGGTTTGATTCGTCTGTTGCTCGCGCCATGGCAGAAGCTAGCTGAGGTGAGGAATGGTGAAGGGGTGGGGTATCTAGGTGGGTGCTGAGTGTGTGTGAGCATGATCAGGTTGCGTTGGAGAGATCTCCCTGAGTTCAACGAGCCCAAGAAGCTCGCCGGAGGTGAACTACAACTCCGATTACGATGGCAGGAGGCTCTATGAACCTCCCACTGGAATGAGGGGTCACGAAGCTCCGCGTGAGGTTCGTTAGACTCTGTGTCCACTCCCTGCTACTCGACGTGCCCTAGACCTCACTGGCGATGGAACTTTTGAGCTCAGCTGCAGCGGCTAGTCGACCCGAGGTTCTAGACCTTCACGGCTCCAACCAAGGGTGATGCTCGACTCGTCGGGATCCTAGGAGCGTGTATCCCGAGTTGATTGAGAAGTAGAGGCTCTGGTGGAAAGGAGAAGGGTCGAGATCAAGCAAGGTGAAGGTGGATTGGGGAAGCAGTGTTCGGGGTGTCGATGCTTGCAATTGAGGATGCATGATGGTTAAAGAGGGAAAGGCGGAGATAGAGGAGGCCTTAAGTAGGCGTGAGGGAGGCTAGGCAAGGAGGCGCTAAAATCTACCGCTGCCGCCAGGAGAAAGGGCGAGGGATCGGGAGATTGTTCTCTCTATTGCATGGACGAGGGGGGTGAGTAGAGGGTCGTTGAACTCGTCTCGGTGAGACTAGTCTATCCTCCAAATATCTCGCACTGAGGTGACGGGATTCGGGAGCTATCTATTTTGGAGAGGTTGCTGCGCTGTTGAGGGTGGGGACCAGGTCTTGCGGGAGGTTAGGGATGATCTGGGGACCGTTAGATCTCGCACGATCCCTGATCAGCCGATCGGACGGTCGTGGCTGATCCCTGGATCATAAATCCGCCCCCAACCAAGAAAAAGGGGTGCATGACATATATTTATCAAATGGGAATGGAAACTTAGGTCCTAGGGATTAATAGATGACATAATACACATAAATTTCAATTGTGAATAACTCATAATTGGTACATCCAAATGTAATAAAATTTTAGGGGTAGTTTTATAAGGTCGTTATGGAACTATAATATAATTTTGAGATCCAAATTTTGAATATTTGATGTGTTCGTTTACTAAATACATTAACATATGTATTTTATCATAATAGCATACTAGGGTTTGCATATTTTTGCAATTTGTGACACATATTTGTCCAATTGAGTGACGGAAGTATATGATTGTAATTTGGTAAACAAATTTGATAATAAACTTTTAAGAGAGAGAAAATATTATAAAAACTCACTTTGTCACATTCTCCCCACCTTTTAAGAATTTTGTCCTCAAAATTCAAGAAGCCTGAAAGAGATGTGGATATTTCCGCTCGACTTCGGACTTGAGCTCCCATGTAGCATCGGTTTGATCATGGTGGCTCCAGAGAACTTTCACCATATCTATGCGACGATTATTGCGAAGTTCCTTTGTCTTTAAATTGAGGATGTTGACTGGTGATTCAACATAAGACACATCATCTTTCAGCTCGAGAGGCTCGTGATTCAGAATGTGACTGGGGTCTTTGACATAAGGCTTCAGGTTAGATACATGAAAGACATTATGCATGGCTCTATACTGGGGTGGCAAAGAAAGGCGATAGGCACATTCTCCAACCCTTTCAAGAATCTCGAAGGGTCCCACATAACAAGGACTGAGCTTTCCCCTATTCTTTGTCAAAGCTCAAATAGGTCGGATCTTCAGAAAGACATGATCACTTTCCTTGAACTGACGTTCATGTTGGTGAGCATCTGCATATGATCTGTTGGTATGTATGCCCATAGAGCAAGTCATGTGATGATTGTAATGGGATACTTTGTAAATGATTTGAATAATAATAAAGGCAGTTTCCAATCTATATGTTTAAACTATTTCTGAGATGATGGTGTAACATGATAGATGTCTAAAGAATGGTTTTACTCAATGACGTATGCTTTTGGGTTCATGACCTAAACGATGAGATCATACAAATGTTAAGAGTATACATTCTTGTTTAGTCCCTAGCCGGTTGTTATTGTGGAAATAACCATAGACATCAATAACACTAAAAACTAGATTGTGTGTTGGTTGATGACAAAATCTCATTAGTCATGATATAGTGATATCAAACCAAGCACATAGGTACTTGTTAGAGAACAAGGTAACGGACAGACCCACCGTGAGAGTGACACATGGAACCATGACTTGGTAGTCACAGTCAACTCTCACAGTGATGGTGGTGAGTGTGATTCTTAGACCTAAAATCACTACACTCAACACATGTCATTGGGTACACTTTGACATCATCAAACGCAGTCCTGAAACATGGGTTGTTATAAAGGTGATGATTGGGTGGCTTTGACACATGGGGCTTTTGAGGGGTGAGTGATAGATATGGGATTTGTCCCTCCTAAGGGAGTTTGATATCCTTGGCCACTTGATGAGTAGGATTGAGAAAGGCATGCACATGCACGTGTGAATCAATATATGATATTGATGTCATACACATCTCACAATCTGCTCTGAGATTAAGGAAATGAATGAATGTTGACAGGATGACTGTTCCATGCCTCGAGTTCATTCAGGATATCAGTGACAAAGGAATTATACATTCACTGTAACATCATTCACGGATTGTAGGATTGAAAGTTGTTCTCCAACTTTCTATTTCACTTGGGTAGCACTGATGTGTGACTAGGTACCGCTCTTTGCTTGTGAAGTCATAAGTGTTATGGACTTTCACTGCCAACATGAAATGGACCTGCAGGGTCACACACATAGGATTTATCCTGGAAGAGGAGTTTTGTCCACAAGCAATGTTTAGATTGATTACTAAAGGAGTTTAGTAGTTCAATTAAACACTCAATTAATCGATAGCTCAATAGCATACTGTTCAAGGTGTTGGACGCATTGATTGGAGTATCAGATTGATTGAAATCGCAATTGACTGATTCTGCACAATCTGTGCTCCCAACCGATCGGCTCATGTGATGAACCGATCGGCTGAGCTTGGTGAACCGGTCGGCTCAGGTGTTGAGTCGATCGGCTCATGGTCAGGGTAAAACGATTGCTTCAAGTGTTAAAATGATCGGTTCAACTGATGCAACCGAGCAAGTTAGGAATGTAAGATTGGCGAGAATTTTCCTTTCATTTCAAATTGCCCAATTTGATTGGGAATTGTATTGGTATTCGATACCAATTGGAAACAAAAGAAGGAAAGTCAATCGGGAACCGACCAGGACCACCAATCGACCGGTTCAGGAGTGAACCGATCTATTCAAGGGTCCCAACCGATCGGTTGAGGTGTCTACCGACCGATTCAGGTCCCCAACCGACCATTTCAGTTGTGAAACGATCGGTTCAGGTTGCGAGTTGGTTGCTTCTGTGGAAAATCCCGAACACTTCTACTCCTACTTTTAGTCCCATATTGTCGGGCACAGAGAACCCTGTCCCATGACCCGCCTATATATACAGGGATATTGGGGGTTTTTCAGAGTACAACTCAGTGCAAGCCGGTTGCTCTGCAAAGTTGTCATTCTCTGGTTTTGGTAATCGAGAGAGAGCCCGAGTAAGTGCTACCCGAAAAGGGAGGCACAACAAGGGAAGGACAACTGCAGTTGCAGCTAGTAACAGGAGAGTGTTTTGGTGACTAGTACGTCAACAAGAGGGTGCAACTCCTTCCACTTCATTGTGAGACAAGTAGTGTGGAGTTCTAGGTGGTCCGTGTGGACTACTTCAGAGGCAGGAGGTCACTACTGCTTGGAGGATAACTGTCAACCCCGACAGTCCCAGTGAGAGGAGGAGTCTTCAGTCCTGGTGCGACTAGGAGCTGCACAGACACCGTCCAAGACCGGAGGTGATGACCGCGCAAGGCGCGAGGTACTGTCGCCGAGCAAGCCTCGGGACACGGTATGCACTCACAAACCATCTTTCCTATTCTATAGACGTTGACACGATTCCTTTTGTTTTGGGTTTTGGGGAGAAAATTTTTGTTTCCGCTGCTTCTTTGCCTCCTCTAAAACCCAACAGTGGTATCAGAGCCACATCAACTGTTCTATATTTTAGGATTATCGATATCATCGATTTTGGTTTGTCACCTTTATTTATTACATGTGATGTAAATAATATCGACTTTATACATGTTCAATCCACAAATCCCAAATATACATATATGCTATGTAATATTAATGCACTCGATACGTGTCACCCTAAATGTGTTTTGCGGTGGATGTGTAGCATGATTATGGCCTATAAACCCCTATATCTGTGTGTGGTTGTATGTGGTTGCTTGCATCTCGGTCTGTGCACCGTTTCCCCCTCTCTTATTGTTGATGTAACTCGAAATAATTCAAGAATTCTTTTCCTACCTTTGCTCCCCCCAAATGTAACTCGGGGTTTCACAATTCAATTGTAAATAGGATAGATTTTATTTCATGTTATGTCAAAGAACGGCGGATGACCTGAGACGATCGGTTCAAGGCGTGAACTGATCAGTTGGTGACCCAGACGGCCGGTTCGAGGAGCAAGACGAGCGGGTGGCGACCTGTGGAGATTCACGACGACCGGTGAACTGATCGGCTGGAGGAGCCAGTCGATCGGCTGGTGGCACCCGAACAACCAACCTGATGGTGAGCCGATCAGACATGGAGATGAGCTGATCAAACCCAGAAAGGCAGGCACAAATTTCATCTTATACAGGTTGCATGTGATGTAGACCTAGATGACCGTGATTCCTCTAGGCTTGAGGAATCACTATAGGATGGCCATAATCATTGCTTTTTATCATTTTGCATGTTTTCTGTGAGATATAGCATGTATATGATACTTACTATATATTTTGGTGATTGGATATGTATATGTATATAAAAACCAAATCCCTCATTAAATATTAAGTTTTATATGCTTTCCAAATGCGACACACGTGAAAATCTTGATCGACCAAGTGTGGGCACGCCCTAGCGTGGTGCACCGTCTATCTCGTGGAAGCGTGAAGGATGAATGTGTGGGTCTGTCCTAGCAGGGTGCATGTTCATCGTGTTGGCTTTGGGTCTGACTTAACAAGGTGACCTAGATAGGATCTAGCACCTTGAGGCATGGAGATGATCATGGCAAGGAGTTGCATATGACATCTTTCAAGAGTTGCATATGATGCAATTGGCAAGAGTTGCCTACCTGAGAGATCTGAGTTGTGGGTGACAGCCCTAGCTGGTCCATGGCTCAGAGGATTTCAGGATCTTGACCCACTAGAAGATTGTACGCTGCAATCTTCCAAATTGATGGTGAGGGCTATCAATTTGAGTCAAAATAGTGGGAGTGGTAATTAATTAAAGGCCTAATTAACTATCGTCAAATTTTATTCAAATCAAATCAAAAAGGGTTTAAAAAATGCAAATTTTCTCTTGTTGAATGGCAAAAGAATCATCTTTTAAAATGAGCAAATTAATTGAGAACAAATTCCATAATTGGTTGAGGACTGTGAGAAGTGTTCTGCACAATCCAGATGTACCAGGAGCTTATGAATCCACTCTATGTACGCTTAATGCGTTGGTGAAGAAGAAAGTAGGTAAGGGAGAGAAGGGTTCTCTCGCCAAACCAATTTCTTCTACATGGAGAGGATGGAGGGAACAATGGAAGAAGAAGTTAGAGATAGAGATCTCTACTTCTGGTGTATACGTGATAGAGATTAACTTTACTACTTCTTCGTCATGGGTACTTGATACCGGATGTGGATCTCACATTTGTTCAAATGTGAAGGATCTTAAGAGAAGTAGGCCTTTAGGGAAAGGCGAGGTTGAACTACGTGTTGCTAATGGGGCAAGGGTTGCCGCCAGTTCCGTAGGAACCTATGAGTTAACTTTACCTAGTGGTCTAATAATAGAGTTGAAGAACTTCTATTATGTTCCTGCCATAAATAGGAATATCATTTCCGTCTCTTGTTTGGAAAAAAATGGATTTGAATTTCTTATTAAGAATGGAAGGTGTTCCATTTCTAAAGATGAGATCTTTTATGGCAGTGCCCCGATGTCTTATGGTATATACTTGATAGACTTGGAGACAAGTGTATACAATGTAAACACCAAAAAGCAAAAACTCAACGACTCAAACAAAACATATCTCTGGCATTGTTGTCTAGGGCACATAAATGAGAAGCGCATTTCTAGACTCCATAAAGATGGTTATCTAGACTCTTTTTATTATGAATCAATAGAGACATGTGAATCTTGTTTATTGGGCAAGATGACCAAGACTCCATTTTCAGGTAAAGGTGAGAGAGCTAGTGATCTATTAGGACTCTTACATACTGATGTATGTGGGCCTTTTAGGTCTAATGCCAGAAATGGGAGTCAGTACTTCATTACCTTCACTGATGATTTCAGTAGGTATGGCTATGTGTACCTGATGAAGCATAAGTCAGAAGCCCTTGAAAAGTTCAAGGATTTCATGAATGAAGTACAGAACCAACTTGGTAAAAGTATTAAGGCACTTTGATCCGATCGAGGTGGAGAATACTTAAGCTAGGAGTTTGAGGACCTTCTGCGAGCCCGTGGTATTGTATCACAATGGACTCCGCCAGGAACACCACAACATAATGGTGTGTCTGAAAGAAGAAATCACACATTGTTGGATATGGTGCGATAAATGATGAGTTTTGCTAATCTTCCAATTTCCTTTTGGGGTCATGCTCTTGAAACCACTGCGTTTACACTTAACCGTGTGCCATCTAAATCAGTTCAAAAGACACCATATGAGATATGGTACGTGAAGCGTCCCAATTTTTCTTTTCTGAAGATTTGGGGTTGTGAGGCTTATGTCAAGAAAATGTTTCCTGATAAGCTTGGACCCAAATCCGATAAATGTTATTTTGTTGGATATCCCAAGGAAACAAGGGGATATTACTTATACCACCCTACTGACAACAAAGTGTTTGTTGCCAGATCAACTGTGTTCCTAGAGAAGGAATTTATTTCCAAAGGAAGCAGTGGGAGGAATATAGAGCTTGAAGGGATTCAATCCCAACAAGAAAACATTGAACCGGTAGATGTACCAGAGGAAAATGTAGATTCACAAGGTGTTGTGGAATCTCAGTCTCCTTAGGTAACACAAGGACCTCGTAGATCTAGTAGGACCCGCCTTGAACCTGAAAGGTTTGGATACCTTGTGACTCAGGAAGGTGGAGAGTTGATCATAGATGATGATCCAACTACCTACGTAGAGGCTATGGAGGGACCAGATTCTGAGAAATGGCTTGAAGCCATGAGATCCGAGATGGAATCCATGTACTCCAACAAAGTATGGACTTTGGTGGAACCACCCGAATGGATAAAACCCATAGGGTGCAAGTGGGTCTTTAAGAAGAAGACCGACATGGATGGCAATGTGCAAAACTATAAAGGTAGATTGGTTGCAAAGGGATTTCGACAAGTTCAAGGTGTTGACTATGATGAAACCTTTTCTCCAGTTGCCATGATTAATTCCATCATTATCATGCTTGCTATTGTAGCTTATTATGACTATGAGATTTGGCATATGGATGTTAAAACCGCATTCCTTAATGGGAATATAAATGAGGATGTGTACATGACACAGCCTGAAGGTTTTATAGATCCAAAGAATGCCAATAAAGTCTGTAAGCTGCAAAGGTCAATCTATGGATTGAAGCAAGCATCTCGGAGTTGGAATCTTCGATTTGATGAGGAAGTCAAAGTGTTTGGCTTTATTCAAAATGAAGATGAACCTTGTGTGTACAAGAAGGTTAGTGGGAGCTCGACCACATTCCTCATATTGTATGTGGATGACATACTTTTAATGGGGAATGATGTCTTAGCCTTAGAGAAGGTAAAGACTTGGCTTGGGAATACTTTCTCAATGAAGGACTTAGGAGAAGCATCCTACATTCTAGGAATTAAGATCTATAGAAATAGATCTAGAAGGCTTCTCAGAC
This sequence comes from Alisma plantago-aquatica, assembly GCA_963693085.1. Lineage (NCBI taxonomy): Eukaryota > Viridiplantae > Streptophyta > Magnoliopsida > Alismatales > Alismataceae > Alisma > Alisma plantago-aquatica. Next base: position 813,438,681 of record OY856411.1, read on the forward strand.
TAAGTCAGAGCATGTACATTGACAAAGTGCTGAAGCGGTTCAACATGGAGAACTCAAAGAGAGGCAACATTCCCATGCTACATGGAGTCACCGTCTCTAGAGCTCAATGTCCCCAATCTTGTGAATAGAGGGAGCGTATGAATGGGATCCCATATGCATCAACCATCAGATCCATCATGTACGCTATGTTGTGCACACGCCCAGATGTCTCGTATGCTCTCAGCATGACGAGCAGGTACCAGTCAGATCCCGGGGATGCTCACTGGACAACCATGAAGAACATCCTCAAGTACTTGCGAAGGACTAAGGATCAGTTTCTTGTGTACGGTGGTGAGGAAGAGCTAGTTGTAAAGGGTTACACCGATGTAAGCTTCCAAACAGATAAAGATGATTACAGATCGCAGTCAGGATTTGTGTTTTGCCTTAATTATGGAGCTGTGAGCTGGAAGAGTTCCAAGCAAGAAATAGTTGCCGATTCTACTACAGAGGCTGAGTATATTGCTGCTTCGCATGCAGCAAAGGAGGCTGTGTGGATCCGGAAGTTCATTTTTGAACTTGGTGTAGTTCCTAGTAGTTGTGATGCAATTGAGCTTTATTGTGACAATAATGGAGCTATTTCACAAGCTAAGGAGCCCAGATCACATCAGCGGTCCAAGCACATACTGCGGCACTTCCATCTCATACGAGAGATCGTACATCAAGGAGATGTGAATATTTGCAAAGTACCAACTGAAGACAACATAGCTGATCCACTGACTAAGGCCCTTTCTCAGCAGAAGCATGATGGTCATGCTAGGTCACAAGGTTTGACATTCCTTGGTGACTGGCTCTAAGTGCAAGTGGGAGTTTGTTGGTATTTATGCCCATAGAGCAAGTCATGTGATGATTGTAATGGGATACTTTGTAAATGATTTGAATAACAATAAAGGAAATTTCCAATCTATATGTTTAAACTATTTCTGAGATGATGGTGTAACATGATAGATGTCTAAAGAATGGTTTTACTCAATGACGTATGCTTTTGGGTTCATGACCTAAACGATGAGATCATACGAATGTTAAGAGTATACATTCTTGTTTAGTCCCTAGCCGGTTGTTATTGTGGAAATAACCATAGACATCAATAACACTAAAGACTAGATTGTGTGTTGGTTGATGACATAATCTCATTTGTCATGATATAGTGATATCAAACCAAGCACATAGGTACTTATTAGAGAACAAGGTACCGGATAGACCCACCGCGAGAGTGACACATGGAACCATGACTTGGTAGTCACAATCAACTCTCACAGTGATGGTGGTGAGTGTGATTCTTAGACCTGAAATCACTACACTCAACATATGTCATTGGGTACACTTTGACATCATCAAATGCAGTCCTGAAACATGGGTTGTTATAAAGGTGATGATTGGGTGGCTTTGACAAATGGGGCTTTTGAGGGGTGAGTGATAGATATGGGATTTGTCCCTGCTAAGGGAGTTTGATATCCTTGGCCACTTGATGAGTAGGATTGAGAAAGGCATGCACATGTACGTGTGAATAAATATATGATATTGTTGTCATACACATCTCACCAATCTGCTCTGAGATCAAGGAAATGAATGAATGTTGACAGGATGACTGTTCCATGCCTCGAGTTCATTCAGGATATCAATGACAAAGGAATTATACATTCACTGTAACACCATTCACAGATTGTAGGATTGAAAGTTGTTCTCCAACTTTCTATTTCACTTGGGTAGCACTGATGTGTGACTAGGCACCGCTCTTTTCTTGTGAAGTCATAAGTGTTATGGACTTTCACTGCCAACGTGAAATGGACCTGCAGGGTCACACACATAGGATTTAACCTGGAAGAGGAGTTTTGTCCACAAGCAATGTTTAGATTGATTACTAAAGGAGTTTAGTAGTTCAATTAAACACTCAATTAATCGATAGCTAAATATCATAATGTTCAAGGTGTTGGACGTATTGATTAGAGTATCAGATTGATTGAAATTACAATTGACTGATTCTGCACAATCTGTGCTCCCAACCGATCGGCTCATGTGATGAACTGATCGGCTGAGCTTGGTGAACCGGTCAACTCAAGTGTTGAGTCGATCGACTCATGGTCAGGGTGAAATGATTGCTTCAAGTGTTGAAACAATCGGTTCAACTGATGCAACTGAGCAAGTTGGGAAAGTAAGATTGGCGAGAATTTTCCTTTCATTTCAAATTGCCCAATTTGATTGGGAATAGTATTGGTATTCGATACTAATTGGAAACAAAAGAAGGAAAGTCAATCAAGAACCGACTAGGACCACCAACCGACCAGTTCAGGAGTGAATTGACCGGTTCAAGGGTCCCAATCGATCGGTTGTGGTGTCAACCGATCGGTTCAGGTCCCCAATCAACCATTTCAGTTGTGAAACGATCGGTTCAGGTTGCGAGTTGGTTGCTTTTGTGGAAAATCCCGAACACTTCTACGCCTACTTTTAGTCCCATATTGTCGGGCGCAGAGAACCCTGTCCCATGACCCGCCTATATATATAGGGGTATTGGGGGCTTCTCAAAGTACAACTCAGTGCAATCCGGTTGCTCTGCAAAGTTGTCGTTCTCTGGTTTTGGTAACCGAGAGAGAGCCGTTGCAAGTGCTACCCGAAAAGGGAGGCACAACAAGGGAAGGACAACTGTAGTTGCAACTGGTAACATGAGAGTGTGTTGGCGACTAGTATGCCAACAGGAGGGTGCGACTCCTTCCACTTCCTTGTGGGACAAGGAGTGTGGAGTTCGAGGTGGTCCGTGTGGACTACTTCAGAGGCGGGAGGTCACTGCCGCTCGGAGGACGACTGTCAACCGTGACAGTCCCAGTGAGAGGAGGAGTCTTCAGTCCTGGTGCGACTAGGAGCTGCACAGACACCGTCTAAGACCGGAGGGGAAGACCGCGCAAGGCGCGAGGTACTGTCGCCGAGCAAGCCTCGGGACAAGGTATGCACTCACAAACCATCTTTCCTATTCTATAGACGTTGACGTGATTCCTTTTGTTCTGGGTTTTAGGGAGAAAATTTTTGTTTCCACTGCTTCTCTTCCTCCTCTAAAACCCAACAATTTCTGCCTATCCTGTGCTCGCTTCATTCTCTCCCTGATCAGTGCAACTTTATATGCATACATCTGATCTCCTCAGATTTCATCAAGGTGTGTTATCGTCCCAATGTAAAGGAGATCTGCACGGTCGACCATAGAGAGCTTCGTAATGTGGCATCCCAATACTTGCCTGATAGATATTATTATAGGCGAACTCAGCTAAAGGTAGGTAATGGTCCCATGAACCTTCCCAGTCAAGCACACAAGCTCGTAGAAGATCCTCCAGAATCTACACTGTTCGTTCTGACTGTCCATCTGTCTGTGGATGATAAGCTGTACTGAAGTTCAACTTGGTGCCCAATTCTTCTTGAACCTATTTCCATAGCTTTAAAGTGAACTTTGGGTCCCGATCTGAGACAATGGACCCGAAACTCCATGCATACATACAATATCCCGTATATAAAGGTCGGCCAACTCAGAAACTTTTGCAGTAGTCTTCACAGGTAGAAAATGAGCTAACTTGGTGAGACGATCCACGATGACACATGCATCGTCGTACCCCTTCCTGGTCCTGGGTAATCCCACTACGAAGTCCATAGTGATATGTTCCCATTTCCATTCCCGGATCTCAAGGGGTTGCAATAGACCACCTGGTCTTTGATGCTCGACCTTGATTCTCTGGCATGTCAGACACCTGGATACAAAATCTGTAATATCATGCTTCATGCCTCTCCACCAGAACTAACGTTGTAGGTGTTTGTACATCTTCGTTCGTGGTCAGGATGAACTGTGTGCTTGGACCCATGTGCCTCACTAAGAATGGTTGTCTTTACAACTGACAACTCAGGGACCCACATACGGTTCTTGTATCGAAGACCACCATCAAGACCCATAGATAGATGTGTATGAGGTTTAGCTAGGAGAGAGGAGAGCTTTGCAAGTTTGGGACTAGCTTTCTGTGCCTCCAGAAGTTCAGAATGCAGGTTGGATGTGATAGAGATGTTATTGACATGCATACGATCAGCTAGGAATTGTGGTCTCCAACTTGCTAGGTCCTCCATGTTCCTCCATTCGGGTACAGACAGGGATGCACAAATGGCTCTTTTCCTGCTAAGAGCATCTACAACCACATTGGCCTTGCCTGGATGGTAGCCAATGGTTAAGTCATATTCCTTCAGGTATTGGATCCACTGTCATTGTTGCATGTTCAGATCCTTTTGCGCCAGTATGTACTTGAGGCTTTTATGGTCGGTGAAGATATGAAACGTTGCCCCGTACAAGTAGTGCCTCTAGATTTTGAGAACATGGATGATAGAAGCTAACTCCAAATCATGCGTAGGGTAATTCAACTCATTGGGTTTCAGCTGTCTGGAAGCGAAGGCCACTACTTTCTTATTCTGCTGTAGAACACACCTTAGACCATGTCGGGAATCATCTGTGAATATTTCAAATCCTTCATTGCCAAAGGGTAGAACAAGGATAGGTGCTGATGTCAACTTTTGTTTAATCTCTTGGAAGCTAGACTCACAAGCAGCTGACCAGATGAAATGCCCGTCCTTCTGAGTAAGCTTAGTGAGAGGAAGTGCCACTTTAGAGAAATTCAGAATAAAACGACGATAATATCCAGCCAGACCTAAGAAACTCCGGATTTCAGAAGGATTATGAGGAGGTTGCCAATCAAGTACATCAGATATTTTAGCGGGATCAACTGATAGGTTACCCCCAGAAATGACATGTCCAAGAAACATGACTTTGTCAATCCATAATTCACATTTAGAAAGCTTTCCATAAAATTTCGGGGCTCGAAGAATCTCAAGGATAGACTTCAGATGTTCTCGGTGTTTCTCCATAAAGTCTGAATAGATCATAATATCATCAATGACGATGACCACAAACTCATCAAGGTAAGGTTGGAAGACTTTGTTCATCAAGTTCATGAATACGCCAGGTGCGTTGGTCAACCCAAATGGCATCACCGGAAATTCGTAGTGCCCGTAATGAGTTTGAAAAGAAGTCTTAGATATATCTGAATCCTTGACCTTAAGTTGATGGTAGACAGAACGAAGATCAATTTTGGAGAAGACTTTAGCCGTACGAGGTTGATCAAAAAGGTCATCAATATGAGGGAGAGGATACTTGTTTTTAATGGTAGCTTGGTTCAACATGCGATAGTCAATAGACATCCGCATTGAACCATCTTTCTTTTTAACAAAAAGGACAGGTGCACCCCAAGGGGAAACACTAGGGAGGATAAAAACTTTATCAAGAAGTTCTTGTAATTGTTTCTTTAGCTTCATAAGCTCAGCAGGTGCCATCCTATCCGGTGCCCTAGAAATCGGAGTGGTTCCAGGAAGAAGATCTATGGAGAACTCAATGTCTCTGTTTGGAGGCAACCCAGGAAGCTCCTCTGGAAATACGTCAAGGAAATCATGTACCACCTCCAGTCTTTCTACATGCCCATTGTTAGGACTAGTCTCTGAGATGAATGCGAGGAAGACTTTACATCCTTTAGATATGAACTTTTTAGCTTTAAGAGAGGAAATTATTATATTATTACAAAATCTGCTTCCCCGAGGGATCACTATAGGAGAGGAATGAGGCTGAGAGAGAACTACCATCTTGTTTCTACAGTCAATGTGAGCATGATATGTGTATAGCCAATCCATGCCAAGAATAACATCAAAGTCTTCCTTGGTTAAGATAATGAATTCAAAGGGCATGTCATGATTTTCAATTTTTAGAGGGAGGACATCCATTTTCAGCAATGTAGTGAATATTTTGCCACTAGGAGTTGACACATCCAGAATGTATCCCAAGTCCCTTATATGTAAGTTCAACATTGAGGCTAGATTTCGAGAGATAAAAGTATTTGTGGATCCAGAGTAAAATAATTCTTTAAGAGGATGTCCATTCAAGAAAACAATGCCTACACAATATAATTATACTTTAAATATCTGAAGGCATTTGAACAAGATATTAGATACATGAAAAAAGATTTAAGGTTACCTTTGACAAGCTAGTTCAGATTTGCCCTAGCCTCCTCTGCTGTTACTGCGAACACCCTAGCATTGCGGTGTCCCTGAGGGGGTGGAGCACCCGCTATAGGTTTGCCAAGGATAGACGCATTGGGGAACTTGGAAAGGAAATGTCCCTTCTTCTTGCAATTGTAGCAGACCGACTTGGTGTAGCGACAAGGCCCATCATGTCCTCGTCCACCAGTCTTACATTTGTTGCGGTAATCCATCAGCTTGCTATTCTTTGGTCCTTTCTTCCCGGAACCTCCTCCTTTCCCTGATCCTTTATTATGGTCGGGATGGAACTTCTTGAATTTCTCTCCCTCAGTGGTGGTCAACCCTAAATATCCCATACTATAAGGCTTCTACAATCCCTGCTCCCTTTCATGCTTAAGGGCCATGTCTAGGGCTTCATCAATGCTTCGGTGACGGGAGGCTATAACTAGGGTTTTCAGATGTGCGGAGAGACAATCTACATAATGCTTAGTGAGGCGGTCCTCAGTCCAGATAGGGGCATAGCGTTCCAGAAGCCTAAACTTCCAGGTATAATCGGCCACTGAGAGACTGCCCTGCCTAAGCTCCATGAACATTTTCTCTTTCCTCTTCCTCTCAGCTATGGGCATGAAACGATCGGTGAAGAGGGTCTTGAAGGCTTCCCACTCCAAGTTGTCTACTTCCTCTCCCCGATTCCCACCATAGTTCTCCCACCAGATCTTCACCCCTCCCTTAAGCAAATGAGCGGCGAATTTAACCTTCTTTTCTTCGGGTACTTCTAGGGTACGGAAGGCATTCTCTATGGAAAGGACCCAGGCCTCAACCTTGTCCATGACTTCAGGTTGGTCTTCCTCCCAAAAGCTATTAGGGTTGAGCTTAATGAAATCTATTACCGTCACTTCCTTTTTCCTAGAGGAGCTAGGTTCAGGGGTTCCTTTTGTGGCGAGGGTTTCCATAAAGTCTAGAAGGATTTTCTTCTGTTCCTCACATCTTTCCTTGGACGCAACATCCAGATCAGGTACTTCTGAGGTTTCAGTCTCTTTTCTCTTCTTAAAGGACGATTCCTCTGAGGTGTTTGAGTTGCGAGTTTTAGGAGGCATCTTGAAATTAATTTGAACGTATTAGATTTATTACTTCAACAATTATTCTCGTCATTATCATTATTATTATCACATGATATTTCGTTATTCTCCTTTATCAAGTATTGATGTTCTTAATGTTGTGATTTATGGAAGATATCCTAAAATTCTTATTAGTTGATCCTTAGGATTTTGTAAATAGAGAGACTCCTTCCTAACCTTATAACAAAGGTAAGAGGGAAAATTTATTTTAAAACATAGATGAGAAGGAAATTTTTTTTTCCTATAGAAGGGATGAGAGGGAAAATCTATAGATCAGAAGGTTCCTAAATTAAGGTAAGCCCAAGAATAGGAGACACTTAGGATATTGGCCAGGTAGACTTATACTTCCATAAAGATAGCCTCGTGATTGCCAAGCTAAGTGGCTCGGAGACTTTAGTCAGACCCATGGAAGATGCTATCCTAGACACCTCCACCCTTCATATACCTAACTCAAGGACTGCCCTAGACTCAGAATAGGGTAAATGAAGTTCATATGGCTTGATCTGTGAATATTGGCTCTGATACCAACTATGACGACCCCCAATTTCTATATACTTTCCATAGTGACATTCATAGATATGCGTGCACTCATATCTATAGATGTCCAAAAGGGAAAATATAAGAGATTAAGGTAGTCAACAAAAAAATAGAGATTTGGCCAAGATCTAGTCCACATCATCATATAATGCCACACAAAAATTCATTCATATAGATAAAATTAAGTCATTACATATGGAGAGAAAATATTGTTCTAGAGAAAGTTAACTTTATTACATAGGATATCAATCATCCTCAACATCAACTAGGAAAGAAATAAACTAACATCTAGTAAGAAATAAGATAAATGGAATAGATCTATCAAATATATCCTCCATGCTTATTATTTGTGCCTTCAGGTAATTTGAGCATGTGTTACATTATAGTCGTCAATTGTTCCTTGTTCCTAGAAAATACGAGAAACAAAACATCAGCAGAGATGGTACGTGGTAAAAGTTACACTAATAAGGTTGCATAAAGGAAAATATTTGAACAAGAAGAAAAGAGAGATAAAACCATTTCTTAAGACAAAATTCAGGTAAACATCCTTTTTATTACAATCATTTTGATGTAGTTGTACTACACATATTGCACTTGGCTTACATCTAGTGTGGGAAATATAATATCATCATACATCTAACATGGGCCAAGGAAACATACATCCAAGTTAGGCAACATACATCCACACCAGGCTATGTGCTCTACTAGCTACAACCATTATAACCATTTATGTTACATTAGGTTCGGCGAAGTATAACTCATACTAGTTAACCAAGCAATAATATTCAAATACGAGCATTCAAGGTATACATATCATAGGCAACTAGAATTCTAGTCTTATACTTATAAGACCACGTACCTGCTTGTTTAGATCAGATATATAAGAATTTAGAATCAACAAGAAATGTGTCACCCTACACAGAAAGCAAGGGTACAATATTACAATTGGTCCATGCGACCAAGGCTAAGATATGTTCTTAGCTATCATTACTTTTATGCTATCTAATTCGGAATAGGGATTATTCATCTTTTATTTGGGTCTTGAGACTATATCAGGTCTGATCCATCATACAAAGTTTGATTTAAAAGATAATATTTAATTAATCAATTAGAAGATTTCCATAATCACCAAATAAAGAGAGAAAATAATGATCGTCCATATGTCATAAATGTGAGCCCGTTATTGATCATTATCTTAGGGTTTCAATTTAGGGGGAAACAAGGTCAGATCGAATGCTGAAGGGCTTACTACAAGTACTGTCCTTTATTTTCATATTTATATTCCACTATTAAAGTCAAAAGAAATGACATAAAACAAGGTCATATAGAAGATGTCTTGGTCTAGGGTTAGATTTTGGTACAGATGATAATTTATACAGGTTCTTCTCATTTTTCTGAGAATAGGGATATTTTGTGGGTATTTTTCGGGCACATGAGCTATTTTTAAAGGTTTTTACAATACTAACCAATCAGGTAAAACTTAAAGGAATAAAAGAAAAAAAAAGGTGGCTGGAATTGCGGATCAGAGGAGGGAGTAAAGGACGTCAGTGCCCTTGGGGTTGAAGTCTTTGCGCGTGACCACACTTGGACAAAGTGGGGTTTTCACCTGGTTTGATTCGTCTGTTTCTCGCGCCATGGTAGCAGCTAGATGAGGCGAGGAATGGTGAAGGGGTGGGGTAGTTAGGTGGGTGCTGAGTGTGTGTGAGCATGAGAAGGTTGTGTTCGCAAGATCTCCCTAAGTTCAACGAGCCCAAGAAGCTCACCGGAGGTGAACTACAACTCCGATTATGATGGCAGGATGCTCTATGAACTGAGATTGGGTTTTAAGGTTTTACCTGCCCTCCGGCTGGATTGAGGGGTCATGAAGCTCCGTGTGAGGTTCGTGAGACTATGTGTCCACTCCCTGCTACTCGACGTGCCCTAGACCTCATCGACGATGGCAATTTTGAGCTCAGCTGCAGCGGCTGGTCGACCCGAGGTTCTAGACCTTCGCGGCTCCAACCGAGGGTGCTACTCAACTCGTCGGGATCCCAGGAGTGTGTAGCCCCAGTTGATTGAGAAGTAGAGGCTCTGGTGGAAAGGAGAAGGGTCGGGATCAGGGAAGGTGAAGGTAGATTGAGGAAGCAGTGCTCGGGGTGTTGATGATTGCAATTGAGGATGCATGATGATTAAAGGGGGAAAGGCGGAGCTAGCGGAGGCCTTAAGTAGGCGTGAGGGAGGCTAGGCAAGGAAGCCCTAAAATCTACCGCCGCCGCTAGGAGAAAGGGCAAGGGATCGGGAGATTGTTCTCTCTATTGCATGGACGAGGGGGGTGAGTAGAGGGTCATTGAACTCGTCTCGGTGAGACAAGTCTATCCTCCAAATATCTCGTACTGAGGTGATGAGATTCGGGCGCTAGCTATTTTGGAGAGGTTGTTGCACTGTTGAGGGTGGAGACCGGGTCTTGCGGGAGGTTAGGGACGATCTGTGGACCGTTGGATCTCGCACGATCCCTGATCAACCGATCAGACGGTTGTGGCTGATCCCTGGTTCATAAATGTGCCCCCAACCAAGAAAAAGGGATGTGTGACATATATTTATCAAATGGGAATGGAAACTTAGGTCCTAGGGATTAATAGATGACATAATACAAATAAATTTCAATTGTGAATAACTCCTAATTGGTAAATCCAAATGTAATGAAATTTTAGGGGTAGTTTTCTAAGGTCGTTATGAAACTATAATATAATTTTGAGATCCAAATTTTGAATACTTGATGTGTTCGTTTACTAAATACATTAACGTATGTATTTTATTATAATAACATACTAGGGTTCAAATATTTTTGCAATTTGTGACACATATTTGTCCAATTGAGTGAGGGAAGTATATGAGGGTAATTTGGTCAAAAAATTTGATAATAAACTTTTAAGAGAGAGAAAATATTATAAAAACTCACTTTGTCACAGATAATATTCTACAAAACTCTCTAAGGTATGTGGAACTGGGTTATTAAACATGCATAGAGGATATGTGATTGCTCTGATACCATTTGTCATGGAACCATTTATTACCCTAAGTCCACACTCCTAATGGATACACAGCCAAAGGCAAGTGGACCCTAGAATTTGTCTCTAGAGTGGATCACGTAACTTTTGCATTGTGACGATCCGATAACAAATCAAGCCATCACCAGTAATAATCACGGAATAACCATAAGCAGCGGAATTAACCAAAAATCACTAAGAATTAAAACCATTTGGCACATAGATCTTTTCCAGGAAAACTCATACTGAAAGAACCAAAACTTTATATACATGTGGTGCATATCGTATATACATTGTTCCGTCTTACCTTAAGGATAAAAAATACATGTTGCTTTACTCAAACATACACAAGAGCAACATAAAACCTTGAGGTAATCAAACCAATATCTCAATTCGTTCATAAAAAGCACTAAGTACTGTCTCCCAAGGACCTGAGAGTATAGAGACAACACATAGGACTTCTATCTACAAGACACGACAGATAGTACACTCAACCTGAGCTAGTACTATTGTCCCTGTTGATGTGGTCCTTCTTCTATAATCTGATTTCTACATCCTCGTCCGCATCCACCTAAAAATTGTGGATCCCACGGGGTGAGACTATTGTCCCATCGAGAGATATAACTCTCTACCCACAATATTATTATCATAGTAAATAGTATAAAATTGAGTAAAGGATACTTTATGCAATTAGCAGGTTTATTTGCAGTGCAAAGAAATAATATTGATAAGATAGTTCAAGTGTTCATAATAGAGTTATAAATCATCCATTTTCTTTAAAAGGAATATGAACAACATGCACAACATCTATCAACTAAGATGTATAAAAGTAATGAGGCATCAACCAATATTTTCTACATTCGATTTTTAAGAAAATACACTACATGGATGATTACATATTCACATTCACACTTATGCCAAAAGGAGATGAGGTATACCGCTCATACTCCAACCAACCATGACTACGTTAAGCATCAGTACCATAGAAGGTCAGTGGCAGAGCCGACTGTCATGACCTCACCTGTCTCGATTAGTACGAGATATCTGGCAGGACATCTTGTGTCTACTGCAATTAGCTTGTCAGGGTATAGCGACATCTTCACTATATAGTTACATACGCAGCATGTACTCTCTTTGGGAGAAGACCACTGAGCTTTCCCAGATTATTTTTCATCAGGAAGACAACTAAGCAATCATGGTTTTAGTTTCATCAGGAAGTCCACTAAGAAACCTGGTGTAGTTGGGGAGTCCAATGAGCACCCCTGTTTAGTTGGGAAGTCCACTGAGCACTCCAGTATAATAATTACATATTAAAAAATATGTATATTGAGTTAAACACATTTCAACATTAAGCAAATCCTGACACTAAATAGTCTATGGTTTTGGCTACTACATGGTAACATTTCTCTTGATTAATTAAGTGTATTACTGTATCTTTTAGCATCAATCAAGTTACAAGAAAGAATTATATCAGATACAACAAGGAAAGATAAAATATGTTTATCAAGTACTTTCATGATCTTTGGAACACTTATATCAGTTAGGATGTCAATCTCTTACCATCGTCATGCTTGGGTATTCAAACCCTTAGTTCATCACTGAGTACTGTCACCACATAGTGGGTAACCATTACCTTTAGGTCATCAGACCAAGGTATTAATTCACATAGTTCACAAAGATCATTAAATTTGTATCAAATAAATATCATAGCTTTTACTTAGCTATGATGATCACCTCATGATACCTACATGGTTAGTATTTCATAATAACAGAAATATCACATACTTGTCATTTCCATGCATTGCAAAAGAAACATATTCTTCCCATTAATTAGGGTTAGGATTTCCCTTTATCAACTGATTAGGGTTTCAAATCATCTCTTCACCCATTATATAAGATTTGCCTTTAAGAACCACTTAGGGTTTTCAATATCACATCATAAAGGATCAAACCCTAATTCATACTCCATTCATACTAGGAGTATCACATATACTCGTTACATAACATTCCAATATTAGTTTCTCTCTCATCCTCACTAGGATGTTGATTCCACCATACTTTTATTAATTTGGCTCCATTCTCCTTTTAAGATATGTTAGCTCATAATTGCATTAAACTCATTACCTTTTTAATGTTGCATCTAACATAACACACAACATATATCACTAAGTCAAATACATTGGATTGAAGCATACCTACCATATCGGGCATCATGGTGTATATATGCTATCATATTGTGTTTGAGATACAACCTTCACATCATATAATGTATCTATATCAGGCATGTGGTGTAACCACATCATCATATCGTGTTTACAGTGTATATCCCCTAACACCATAACGTGTATCCATCTCGGGTTAGCTATCACTTAGTTCTTATCATCTCAAGTTAACCTCAAATCATATATGAGCTAGATGCTTGACCTCATATCAGATATAAGGGGTCTACTTGTTGCCATATCATGCATACGATGTGCCCCATATCGGGTGTAGGGTGTATGCCTCATCATGGTATCATTCAAGTGGTATATACACAATACCATATCAGTTTCCAACCTTGGATTGGTATCTCGAGTTACCATGTTGATTGACATATCAAGTTAGCATATTAGGTAGGCCATTATGCTCCTATCATTTCATACTTTCAAGGAATCGGTTCTTATCATGTGATTGAATGACAACTAGATATCAGATTGGGATATTTCACAATAATCCTTTACTCAAAATGATAGGGAGTATTGGGTTTCAATCTATCATCTAGGGTTTCAACTCTATATCGGTTCGAGTGTTCAATTGGCACTATATCGTGCATGAGATATGATCTTAACCTTATACATTGTATAAGGTGTAAGTAGGTACCTCCCATATCATTCATAAAGTATGCTTCATATTGTTCATGAGGTATCGCCTATCACCATATCGAGTTACCCTTCATCTTGGGTTCCATATCGGGTTATAAGGTACTTCAACCCCATATCGGGTTGTACCATGATGATGTCATCATTATAAACATTGTATTGCTTATTCTAGTTCATGGACAACAGTCCTAACAACTTATTGGAACTCAAAGGAACATCAATTATTCAAAGGAATTCAAAATTGAAAGTAAATCAACAAGTTCAACAATATTGAAGGTGAATAATAACATAGCTGGGTTCAAGTTATATAACCCGCCTCTAGAACTAATTCCAAGATTTGAGCTCCAAATCTTCACGTTACCAAGGTTTAATATGAGCTTATCCAAGGTCCAAAGATTGAGCTCCTTAGCACTTGCATGATATCTTCACTCCTTGTGGCCGATATCGCCTTGCTAGGTTGATATCACCTTGCTTGGCCGATACCAAGCTCTAAACTAGACACTCCTTTTCTAATGCATGATACCAAAGTGGTATGAATGATATCTAATGGAAATATGGTAACAAGATCCGAAAATTCAACTAATAGGTGAAGAGAAGGGTATTTATACTTGTGGTTTATGAAAAAGAGTGTAAGAGGTGTCATTACCTTAGGCTACTAAGTGCCACATGGCCATGCATGGATTGACACATGTATTTGCATGCATCCCATCTTAATATTGCCATGAAAAAATAAAATATTAAGGATAATGCAAAGGATAAGGTTCAGGCTCCCTAGTTATCTTCTAGGGAAAGCTATTCCACTCCCATTATTATTATATTCAACACAACCTTTTCCAAAAAAAAGTTGCAAACTGATACATATGACTTCCTTGAGGTTCTTATCCCATCATGTGCAAAGCCAAGAGTCATCAAACCGATAGGAGACACCCTCTATGGCTCCTTGGCTGATAGGGACTCCCATTTCAAGTCTACAACTTGATATAGCTCATATAAATCTTGAACTATACAACTTCCTTGGTCTTTTCATCACCAATAGTGATACCACTCTAGGATGATTCAGTCATAGTGTCTCCTTATTTCTATATCCTCTAGATGACACTAGGAAGGAGGAAGGACACTTTAGAATGGTAATTTGCACATCAACCTTACACTTTGGATATATTACAATTTGTACCACGACTGATGCACAAAGCACTTAACATTATTCAAACAAGTTCTTTAGAATTTTGGATTTCTATAAGCCAACACTTAGCATCATACTCTCTCTTATAATGTTAAAACTTAGGATACATTCAACATGTGACATTTGCAATATAACCCCACATCTTGGGTAAATTGCACTTTACACTCAGACTATCATATAATGCACACATAGTTTAAAAATAAGCTCAAACTTGAAAATAAACTTCACAAAGAGCCTTAATTACTTTTCAAAAGATTAGAACAAGTTTGTAAATGACTTACTTAAGCAAAACTTCTAGGGTTAGTCCATAACCCAGGTCTAGGATGTTACAATCATCAACCCTTAAAATGGTTTTCATCCCCGAAATCTCAAGAGAAAAGAGAAGTGTACTTCCTCATCATCTCTTCCTCTAGTTCCCATGTGGCTTCTTCAATGCCATGATGATGCTAGAGAACTTTCACAAGAACTATGTATTTCTTCTTCAATTTCTTAACCCTTCTATCAAGAATCATCATAGGACCTTCCACATAGGATATATCTTCATTCAGTTCAACCTGTACAGTTTGCAATACCATCTCTGTATCGGGATGACACTTTCTCAACATAGATATATAAAATAATGGATGCAGACTATGTAGCTCAGGTGGAAATTCAAACCTATAAGCTACCTTTCTGATCCGTGTTGTCACTGGGTAAGGTCCCATAAATCTAGGATCTAACTTACCCTTCTTCCCAAATCTAAGAACACCTTTCCAAGGAGAGACCTTGAGATACACTCTATCTCTAACTTGGAATTCTAAAGGTCTACGACATTTATAGGAATAAGACTTATGTCTATTTTGTGCAGCTTTCAACTGTTGTTGTATAACTCTAATCTTTTCAGTTGTTTGTTGCACTAACATCAGACCCAAAAGTTAGTATTCTCCTGTCTCAAACCAACATAACGGAGATCTACAATGTCTACCATATAATGCTTCATATGGTGCCATATCAGTACTAGCCTGATAACTATTGTTATAGGGAAACTCTATCAAGATCAAGTGTAAGTCCCAAATTTCTACAAACTGAAGAACACATGCTCTAAGAAAGTCTTCCAAAGTTTGTATAGTCCTTTCAGACTTCCCATCTATCTGAGGGTGAAAAGTTGTAATAAAATTCAACTGCGTACCCAGGGCTTTATGTAGTCGTTCCCAAAAATGACTTGTAAACTGGGGACCTCTATCAAACACAATCATAACTAGAACATTGTGTAATCACACTATCTCATCTATGTAGATCTGTGCAAGATTTTCAATAGTATAGGTTGTTTTGACAGGAAGAAAATGTGTTGTCTTAGTCAACCTATCAACTATCACCCAAATAGAATCACGACTTTTGGCTATTCTGGGTAGACCAACCACAAAGTCCATCGTCACGTGATCCCATTTCCACTGAGGTATAGGTAGGGGTTGTAATGTTCATGTAGGCTTATGGTTTTCTACTTTAACTCGCTGACACACCAGACACTACATAACAAACTAGACTACATCTTTCTTCAAACCGGGCCACCAATACATATCTTTTAAATTATGATATATTTTAGTACTTCCTGGATGTATTACATACATGGATGAGTGAACTTCCTCCATTACTAACTTTATTAAGCCATTGGCATCAAGAACTAGCATCCTACTATGGTAACAGATTATCCCATTCACTGACTCATGGAAACTGACCCATTTCTCACTACCCAACTCTGGCCTAGTCTGCTAAATTATAGTATCAACATGTTGTGCCTCTTTGATTTGTTCTCTTAGAGTAGGTTTCACATGCATCTCAGCTAACAATCTGACTATCAAAGATACTTCTTATTGCAAATTCATTTGTCTCAAAGAGACACACATATCCCACATACAACACACTAAAGAATTCAATTGTGTTTTATTTGTGGATGGAGATGAATATTTTCAACTGAGTGCATCTACCACTACATTGGCTTTCCTGGATGATAATCAAATGTACAATTGTAGTCATTGATTAGCTCCATCCACTGACATTGTATCATGTTCAACTCGTGTTGTGAGAAAATATATTTTAAGTTTTTATGATCTGTGAAAATCTGACATGTTTCTCCATAGAGATAATGTCTCCAGATTTTCAACGTGTGAACCATTGCATCTAATTCTAGATCATGCGTCGGATAATTCTCCTCATGTTTCTTAAGCTGTCATGAAGCAAAAGAAACTACATGATCACTCTGCATAAGCAAACAACCTAGACCATTCTTAGAAGCATCACAGAAAACAACGTATCCCTTTCCCTGCTCAGGTAAAACCAACACAGGTGCACTAGTCAACCTTTCTTTCAACAACTAGAAAGAATGTTGACATTTTTCATTCTAGACAAAAAGAACTTCCTTCCTGGTCAACCTAGTTAAGGGTAATGCTACATAACTAAAGTCTCTGATAAACCTTATGTAGTAACCTGCTAAACCTAGGAAACTGCAAACCTTAGTCGGTGTCTTGGGTCGTTCCCACTCTACAATAGACTCCACTTTTTTAGGATCAACACAAATACCTGAAGCATATATAACATATCCAAGAATAGACACTTCTAACAGTCACAATTCACACTTGCTAAACTTAGCATATAACTTGTGTTGTCTCAACAAAGTTAAGGCTTCACGAAGGTGTTGTTCATGTTGTTGACCATCTGGACTGTAAATCAGGATGTCATCTATGAAAACCACTACAAACTGATCAAGGAATGGTCGGAAGATTCTATTCATCAACTCCATGAATACAATTGGTGCATTAGTTAGTCCAAACGATATAACTACAAACTCATAATGACCATACCTTATTCTAAAGGTTGACTTAGGTATATCACTCTCCTTGATACATAACTGATGATATCCTGATCTTAGATCTATATTAGAGAATATTGTTGCACCATGCAACTGGTCAAATAGATCATCTATCCTTGACAGAGGATATTTGTTCTTTACAGTCACCTTGTTAAGTTGTCTATAGTCTATGCATAGTCTCATAGACCCATCTTTCTTTTTAACAAAAAGAACTGGAGCACCCCATGGTGAAGTACTCGGTCGAATGAAACCATTCTCAAGTAACTCTTGTAACTATTTCTTGAGTTCTGCCATCTCAGCTGGCTCCATCCTATAAGGTGTTTGGGCTATGGGTTGCATAACCAGAATTAGATTAATCTAAAAATCAATCTCTCGGGGTGGAGGAATATCTGGAAATTCTTCAAGAAACACATCCTTGAATTCCCTGACAACATGAACTTCAGAAAGACTAGGACTCTCTGCTCTGGTATCTCCCACATGTGCCAATAATGTTTCACATCCTTATCACATCTATCTCTCAGCTACCATTGTTGATACTAGAAAAGTTGGAAGAATCTTTCTGTCCCCCTGAAAGACCCATGTCTTATCACCATGTGTAACAATAGTCTACTTGGAACCACAATCCAACACAACTCTATACTTCTCTAGATAATCCATCTCAAGAATTACATCAAACCCATGCATTTCAAGTGGTATAAGATCCACTTGAATGTTGTCTTATGAGAAAGAAAGAACACAGGGAGAGCATACCTCTCACAACACTGTAGATCTGACTAATAGAGTTTCTAATAGTAGATTATCCATACTATGACTGATAATTATATTGCAGTCATGAATCACTTCTCGAGTGATAAATGAATGCATAGAACCCAGATAAATCAAAATAGATACGAAGCATGATGAAGACATATTAGAATGAAATAATTCCATCTGACCTGTCACGACTCATGGATTAAGCACTACCTCCAGCTGATTCATAGCATAGAATCTCACTGTTGCATGTTGTCGACCTCATGCTCTGTTGGCTGGTGCAGATGATCTTGCTTGGGATGCTTGTCCATGTCCTCGTGTGCCAATACTGGACTGTTGTTTTTGAGAGCCTTGTTGACTCTACCTCGGTGGTTGGGTTACTTCCACATATCTAACTGGATAATCCTTTATCATATGTCATGTCTGCCTACACCTATAGCAAACTCTGTCCTCCCATTGCGATCTAGGTGGCCCTATCACTAACATCGATGTTGAGCCATGGGCTCCACTTGGTGGAAAACTATGACCTCTACCTCTTCTAGACGTCCACTGCATCTAAGCACTAAACCTCCGCGGTTCTACTAGTGTAGTAAACCTTGGTTTTTTTAAATTTCTAGACCTCTTACCATGGAACTGTACAAGTAATTTCCTACTATTTTCCTCTTGTTTCTCAGTCACACACCTCTCTATCTGCCTAACTGACTCCACAATGGTGGAAAACCTCTCTCTATTCTCTAGAGCAGATACATGTGTGGTTAACTCAGCATTCAGACCCTTCTTGAAACACTGAATTCTCTACTCATCTATAGTATCCATATGTGGACAAAACCACATAAGCTCCATGAACTTGCTTCATACTTGCTAACCTTCATCGACCCTTGTCTAATCCGCTCAAACTGTGAGATCTTCTTATCTAGATAAGTCTTGGGAAAGTATCTACTGACAAGCTCTCGTCAGAATTCCTGCCATCCGACCTCAACACCAGGTATTTTCTCTTCTTCGATGGACCACCAATGACCAACACTTCCCTTCAAGAGGTACACAACATGTTTAACTTTATCAACCTCTAGAATATCAAGAATACTAAAGGCTTTTTCTATCTCAGTAAGCCATGAATCTATGTCTAATAGGTCAGTTGTGCCAACATATTTAATGGCTCCTACCCGGCGTAACCGTTCAAAGGTCTTACCAGATCCATGTCCCTCACTGGGAACCGGTATCCTAGGTGCTGGTGCTGGTATCCGATCAGCCATATACATCATCATATTCATGACCTGCCCAAAAAGAGCATGAAAGGATGGGTTTATTAGCATAGCTTGGTCAAGATGGGGATTCTCAAGCACTTGTTCTTCTCTAGCCTGATCCCTTACACCACCTCCTGGTGCAACAATACTTCTCTCAGTAGCATTTTCTTTGTGCACTCCAACCATGTTTCAATTTTACTTCTTCTCCTCTACGAGGAGAAGTCACTATAAGATAAACTGGAGGACACTAGAACAGACTCAACAAACTTAATCCTATGTCTCTATAGACTCAACAAACCTTAGGCTCTAATACCAAAACTTTGTCAAGACCCAATAACAAATCAAGCCATCACCAGTAATAATCACGGAATAACTATAAGCAGTGGAATTAACCAAAAATCACTAAGAATTAAAACCATTTTGCACATCGATCCTTTTCTAGGAAACCTCGTACTGAAAGAACCAAAACTTTATATACATGTGGTTCATATTGTGCATACATTGTACTATCTCATCTCGAGGATAACAAGTACCAGTTGCTTTACTCAAACATATACAACAACAACATAAAACCTCGAGGTAATCAAACCAAAATCTCAAGTCACTCATAAAAAGCACTAAGTACTATATCCCAAGGACCTAAAAGTATAGAGACAACACATATGACTTCTATCTACAAGACACGATAGACAGTACCCTAAAATTATGGATCCCAAGCACCTGAAAGTATAGAGACAACACATAGGACTTCTATCTAGAAGACACGATAGACAACACATAGGACTTTTATCTTGAGCTAGTACTGTTGTCCCTACTGATGTGGTCCTTCTTTTGTAATACAATTCCTACTTCCTCATCCACATCTACCTAAAAATTATGGATCCCACGGGGTGAGACTATTGTCCCAACAAGAGATATAACTCTCTGCCAACAATATTATTATCACAGGAAATACTATAAAACTAAGCAGAGGATACTTTATGCAATTAGTAGGTATATTTGCAGTGCAAATCAATAATATTGCTAAGATAGTTCAACTGTTCATAACAAAGTTATAAATCATCCATTTTCTTTATAAGTAATATGAAGAACATGTATAACATCTATCAACTAAGATTATAAAAGTAATGAGGCATCAACCAATATTTTTCATATTCGATTTTTAAGCAAATACGCTACACAGCTGATTACATATTCACATTCACACTTATGCCCAGAGGAGATGAGGTATACCTCTCATACTCCAACCGACCAAAACTACATTAAGCATCGACACCATACAAGGTTAGTGGCAGAGCCAGCTGTCAAGACCTCAACTGTCTCGGTCAGTATGAGATATCTGGCAGGACATCTTGTGTCTATTGCAATTAGCTTGATGGGGTATAGCGACATCTTCACTATAGAGTTACAACCACAACATGTACCCTCTTCGGGAGAAGACCACTGAGCTCTCCTGGATTATTTTTCATCAGGAAGACCACTAAGCAATCCTAGTTTTAGTTTCATGAGGAAGTCCACTGAGCAACCTGGTGTAGTTGGGGATTCCACTGAGCAACCTTGTCTAGTTGGGGAGTCCACTGAGCAACCCAGTATAATAATTACATATTCAAAAATATGTATACCAAGTTAAACTCATTTCACCATTCAACAAATGCTAGTAGTGAATGGATCTATGGTCTAGGCAACAACATGGTAACATTTCTCTTGATTAATTAAATGTATTACAATATCTTTTAGCATCAATGAAGTTGTAATCAAGAATTATATCAGATGCTACAAACAAAGATTAAATATGTTTATTAAGTACTTTCATGATCTTTGGAATGCATATATCAGTTAGGATATCAATCTCTTATCATCATCATGCTTGGGTATTCAAATGCTTAGTTCATCACTGAGTACTGTCACCACTTAGCAGATAACCATTACCTTTAGGGCATCAGACTAAGGTATTAATTCACATAGTTCACAAAGCTCTAAACTTGTATCAAATAAATATCATAGCTTTTACTTAGATATGTTCATCACCTCATGATACCTGCATGGTTAGTATTTCATGATAACAAAAATATCACATACCTGTCATTTCCATACAATGCAAAAGAAACATATTCTTCCCATTAATTAGGGTTAGGCTTTCCCTTTATCAACCAATTAGGGTTTCAAATCATCTATGCACCCATTATATAAGATTTAACTTTAATAACCACTTAGTGTTTTCAAAGATCACATCATAGAGGATTAAATCCTAATTCAAACTCCATTCATACTAAGAGTACCCCATATACTCGTTACATGTTTAACATTCCAATATTAGTTTCTCTCTCATCCTCACTAGGATGTTGATTCAACCATACTTCTATTAAGTTGGCTACATTCTCCTTTTAAGGTACGTTAACTCATATTTTCATTAAACTCATTACCTTTTTAATGTTGCATTTAACACAACACACAACATATATCACTTAGTCACATACATTAGATTGAAGCATATCTACCATATCGAGCAACATGGTGTATATATGCTATCATTTTTGTTTGAGATACAACCTTCACATCATATTGCGTATCTATATTAGGCATGTGGTGTAACCACATCATCATATCATGTTTAGGGTGTATCCCCTAACACCATAACGTGTATCCATCTCAGGTTAGCTGTTACTTAGTTCTTATCATCTCAAGTTAACCTCATATCGTGTATGAGCTAGATGCTTGACCTCATATTGGGTATAAGTGGTCTAATAGCTGCCATATCATGCACAAGATGTGCACCATATCGGGCATAGGGTGTATGCCTCATCATGGTATCATTCAAGTGGTATATACACAATACCATATCGATTTCCCACCTTGGATTGGTATCTCAGGTTACCATGTTGATTCACATATCGGGTTAGCATATTTGGTAGACCATTGTGCTCCTATACTTTCATACTTTCAAGGAATTAGTTCTTATCCTGTGATTGAATGACAACTAGATATCAGATTGGGCTCTTTCACAATAATACTTTACTCAAAATGATAGGGAGTATCAAGTTTTAAATCTATCATCTAGGGTTTCAACTCAATATCAGTTAAAGTGTTCAATTGGCACTATATCGTGCATGAAATATGATCTTAACCTTATATCATGTATAAGGTGTAAGTAGGTACCTCCCATATTGTTCATAAAATATGCCTCATATCGTCCATGAGGTATCACCTATCACCATATCGAGTTACCCTTCATCTTGTGTTCCATATCGGGTTTTAAGGTACTTCAACCCCATATCGGGTTGTACCATGATGATGTCATCATCATCAACCTCAAGACCTTTGTATTTCTTATTCTAGTTCATGGAAAATAGTCCTAACAACTTATTGGAACTCAACAGAACATCAATTATTCAAAGGAATTCGAAATTGAAAGTAAATCAACAAGTTCAACAATATTGATGGTGAATAATAACATAGTTGGGTTAAAGTTATATAACCCTCCTCTAGAACAACTTCCAAGCTTCATGCTCCAAATCTTCACGTTTTGAAGGTTGAATATGAGCTTATCCAAGGTCCAAGGCTTGATCTCCTTAGCACTTGCACGCTATCTTCACTCCTTGTGGCCGATATCGCCTTGCTAGGTTGATATCACCTTGCTTGGCTGATATCCTTTCTCTATGGCTGATACCAAGCTCTAACTGCAACAATCCTTTGCTAATGCATGATACCAAAGTGGTTTGCATGATATATAAGGGAAATATTGTAACCAGATCTGAAAATTCTACTAATAGGTGAAGAGAAGGGTATTTATACTTGTAGTTTATGAAAAAGAGTGTAAGAGGTGTCATTACCTTAGGCTACTAAGTGCCACATGGCCATGCATGGATTGACATATGTCTTTGCATGCATTCCATATTTATATTTCCATGCAAAAAGAAAAGCTTAAGAATAATGCAAAGGATAAGGGTCAGGCTCCTTAGTTATCTTCTAGGGCAAGCTATTCCACTAACATTATTATTATATTCAACACAACCTTTTCCAAAGAAAAGTTGTAGACGATACATATGACTTCCTTGAGGTTCTTAGCCCATCAGGGGCAAATCCAAGAGTCATAAAACCAATAGGAGACTCCCAATATGGCTCCTTGGCTGATAGGGACTCCCATTTCAAGTCTACAACTTGATATAGCTAATATAAA
This sequence comes from Alisma plantago-aquatica, assembly GCA_963693085.1. NCBI lineage: Eukaryota > Viridiplantae > Streptophyta > Magnoliopsida > Alismatales > Alismataceae > Alisma > Alisma plantago-aquatica. The sequence goes on from OY856411.1 coordinate 813,462,500, forward strand.
GCTTCAACTATACAACTTCCTTGGTCTTTTCATCACCAAGAGTGCTACCACTCTAGGATGATTCAATCATAGTGTCTCCTTCTTTCTCTCTCTTCTATATGACACTAGGAAGGAGTAAGGACACTTTAGAAGTGGTAATTTGCACATCAACCCTACACTTTGGATATATTACAATTTGTACCACAATTGATGCATAAAGCACTTAGCATTATTCAAACAAGTTCTTACTTTAAAATTTAGGCTTTCCACAAGCCACCACTTAGCATCATACTCTATATTATAATGTTAAAACAATTAAGATACATTCAACATGTGACATTTTCAATATAACGCCTCATCTTGTGTAAATTGCACTTTACACTTAGACTATCATACAATGTACACATAGTTTGCAAATAAGCTCAAACTTGAAAATACACTTCACAAAGAGCCTTAATTACTTTTCAAAAGATTAGAAAAAGTTTTTAAATGACTTACTTAAGTAAAACTTCTAGGGTTAGGCCATAACCCAGGTCTAGGATGTTACATGCATGAATAAAACCACAAACAAGAACAAAATAAGAGACAAGATAGAACATAAAGAAAACTAAACTAGTACTTGACAAGATCTTTGTCCCATATATCAATCGAATTCCATTTGCATGACATTACATGATTCCAAGACTAAGAGCAACATATTATCATAATAAAGTAGAAGCAATAATCTTAGCAACCTTCATAATGTACATGTTACCTAAAATTATAAAATGGGTACACATCAACACAACTGTGTTGAGTATGATATACAATACATAATCTCTCATGTTTAAGAGAACACATATGCTTGGAAAAAACTTGATATAATGGTAAGAAAGAAATGAATAACATTAAAGACTTATTTTTAACAAGCCAACATGTTTTACATGCATTTCCATTATACTAAACAACATTTTAGTGCCATTTGACCTACTTCCCAATGGAAGGGTATATGAGTTTGCCTTGTGCCCTTACCCTGAGAATTCAGGCAGGTGCACAAGGTTTGTATAGTGGACAAGATCAGTTATGTTCAAGGTTTGTTCAACCTATTTTAAGCAAAAAAATATTCTAATCAAAGGGAACAAGTAGCTCAAACAAGTATATGTAGCCAAGCAATTTTAGCATACATACATACAAGCAAGTTCAATACCACTAGTCTAGTAAATAGGACGATAAATCATACCTTGTTAAGATTACAACATTAACCATTTGATTAAGGAAACCATATATACCAAGCTTGACTAGATCTTGGCAATTGAGTCAACATAGATATCTTGGCATTATAAATAATTACATTTGGATTAACATCAGGAAGATTAGGTCTCATTTATCATTATAATGATGATTGGATATGTCACCTACATCCAGGTACTCACTCTATCTACAATGTTTTCAATAACTCAAACTAGGTCATGCACGGGAATTATTAAGAAAGATAGTACATGATGGGTTCATTAGTACTTAGAGTGACATATCACAACTAGATCAGTGATATATGTTTATGGTTTCAAGATTCTAAATTGAGAAATCATCAGATTTGAGCAAGCTTAGTTGCAACAAGCATAAACATTGTCATACTAGTCATTTAAGTCATGATGATGCAATATTGTCACCATTAGAGTATAATATGGACCAAGTAAAATTTGGTGTTATGAAAACTATCAAGACAATTATTTGAAGTCATAAAGTATCATAGATCATCATTAGATTAAGGTTCATGCAATATTAGAGATCTAGTTAATAACATGTCCATTAGGTCACAATTCAAGTCAAGTTTAGGGATTTCGACCACACTAGGGCACAAGAATGTTCTGCCACATAGTTAGTTGCACAAAGCATGATAAGTTATTGATTAGAGATCTACATGACAATTTTGGGCAAATAATACCTTCATGAAAGCAAGGATTGATATCCAACATCAAAGCATACATATAATCCATGTTTCAAGGTTCAATATACATCATCTAATCAAAATAGGATGATAGCATGGACAAGTTCGAATCCTAGTTCAACATACAACCAAAGTTACTCATTTGGGTCAAGGATTGGGATTAGAGGCACATTAAATCTAGGTTAAGAAATGAAGAACTAATCTTTAGCATAAAAGTCTATTTAGGTAATTTAAGACACATTAAATCATTCTAGGGTGCAAAGATGAATCAAGTTCCAATATTTCAGCATAAATATCTACAAGGTACTGACATTTAGCTATAATCATGTTTTGGGGCATGAAAGCTCAACATTATGTATTCAAATAGGATAATTTTTTTAAAAAGACTTCAAAAACATACATTTTAGGATATTACTAGAAATAGAGGTAAAATTAGTATCTAGAAGTATTTTGATTGGAAAGATTTCATTTTTCTGATCAAAGACCATATATTTTACATCAAGAGTGGCCAAAGGAATTGGGAGATATGAATATTTGATGATCACCTCAAAATGATGCCTTCTTGACCCTTGATCTGGACATAAGGGTTTAGATCCAGGCCCCTAATGATGCTTTTCTAACTGGTCCTATAGAGATGCGTGACCCATCCCAAATTGGGCACTGATTGAAGCCCAACCGCTCCTCACCTCTTATCAACGCCAGTAGATGCTGGCCCACACAAGAAGTTATCCCCAAACTCCACTAATCTCTACCCACCGCTCTATATCTCCACCAAACGTTGACCCAAGACTTCCGTCTCTGTCCCTTCCCGCATGCACAGTAGTGCCGAGCAGCGACCATGGAAGATGGTGCGGCGGAAGCCGACCATAGGGGAGGTATCTGAAGCACAAAAAGGTGATGCCTACCCCTATGATGACACCCCACAATGGATGATGCCTTCAGATCACGATGAAGTGGTGTGGATCAGAAATGCCCATTGTGTAGTGGCGGCGGTGCCGCCATGGGTGGCCGAAGAAGGAAAGAAAAGAGAAAAGAGTTAGGGTGCTGAATGAGGCAAAAAAGATAGGGGAAAGAAAGAGGGAAGCAAGGGGAATTGAATGGTGTGTCGATTTCACAAAAAGGGGTGGAAACTAAGGTGATTGGGTGGACCTAACTACCTAAGTGAGTTTAGCTAGTATCGGCGCCACCTCTACTGCTGTTGTGTATTGAGGTTGTTGATGCAATCTGGACCATTGGTTCAAGAGGGGGGATCTGTGAAACCCCATCCTATGACTGGGGTCACTTCAAAAAACAAAAGGGTTCATAATAAATCAAGATAATGCCTCCCTTCAAAAGGGTTCAGAAAAGCAATATTGGCAAGCCAAGGAGGATGCCTCCCTTCATTGGGTAGCGCACCCCATTTGGGCTCAATTGGGGCAAAAAAATGAATAAATCAAGATAAAAGGGCACAACTTCAACATATCATAACTTTTGACTCATCAATCCAATTGAGATGATTTTTGCACCATTGGAAGGGATCAACGAGATAAAGTTTTGCACCATTGGAAGGATAGTTGAATTTTCTATAACGTGAGATATATTTTATAGAAAGGAGATTTCATCGAATGGGTTCAATTTTTATTGCAAGTTGATGATACATAATAAGCATCAAAACTCTGATTAGAGTCATATATATGAGTAAAAAGTGATATTTAACAAAAATCAATGCATCGATTGAGATTAATGTGACTTCAAGTTATCAAATAGATAGTGATGGATGTTAATGAATAAAATAGAGAATTTAAGGAGTCAAGATTTATGTAAATTGAATGATAAAGAAAATCCAAATTATCACAACTATTAAATGAACAACTATCTCTTGCTTGGAACTTTTCCAACCTACAAATCCATTGTTAAGGAAAACAACAAATCTAGATCACATCGGTGTAACACTTTATAACCAACTCTTCCACACCACCATAAATTAGGAATTGATCCTTAATTCTTCTCAAGTACTTAAGGATGTTCTTTATGACAGTCCATTGACCTTCACTGAGATCTGACTGATACTTTCTTGTCATTCTCAAAGCATACAAGACATCAGTGCATAACATTGCATGAATGATAGATCCAATTAGGAACCCATACATAATATTACTCTTCTATTCCCTTTCTTTACATGAAATAATATGTTGGTCTCTAGATAGATTAACATCACAAGACATGGGCAAGCCTCCTCTCTTTCAGTCCTAAATGCTGATCCTTTTCAGCACTTTGACAATATATGTACTCCATCTTAGGATTAGAAACCTTCTAGATCTATTTCTATAGATCTTGATTCCTAATATATAGGATGCTTCACCTTAGTGCTTCATATAGAAGGTACCTCCCAACCAATTTTTTTATTGTTTGTAGGGTAGGGATGCCATTCCCCATCAATAGTATGTCATCTACATACAATATGTGAAATATAATTACACTCCCACTAACCTTCTTGTAAAAATAGGGTTCATCTTCATTCATACTAAAGCCAAACACTTTGTCTGCCTCATCAAATAAAAGATTCGATCTTTAAGATGCTTGCTTTAATCAGAATATTGAACTTTGTAGATTACATACTTTATTGGATCTAGTTGGAAGTATGAAACCTTTGGGGTGTGCCATGTCTGCATCCTCAACAAGATTTCCATTAACAAAAGCAGTTTTAGCATGAATTTGCCAAATCTTCTGTCATAATAAGTTTCAATGGAAAGCATGATCCTGATTGATTTAACCATGACAACTGGTGAAAAGGTTTCATCATAGTCAAGACTTTGAACTTTTTGAAATCTTTGGCAACCAATTGACCTTATTTGATTTTTATATTACAATCCATGTCCGTCTTCTTCTTGATAACCCATCCACACCCTATGGGTTTTACTCCTTCAGGTGGATCCACTAAGGTCCAAAAATTGTTGGTGTTCATGGAGTCCATCTTGGATCTCATGGATTTAAGCCATTTCTCAAAATATGGTCCCTCAATAGATTCTAATGTTGGTATGTATGCCCTGAGAGCCAATCATGGGATGATTGGTGGGATACTTTAAGATTTATTTGATAAACATCAAAGGCAAGCTTCCAATTCTTTCTGGTTAAGTCATATGAGATAGTGATAGAACATATTGAATGTCTAGAGAATGAAAATACTCAATGATGTATGATTTCAGGTTAAGGACCTGAATGATGAGATCATACAAATGCTAAGAGTTTGTACATTCTTGTTATGTCCCTAGTCGGATGTCATTGTGGAAGGTAGATAGACAACAATGACACACAAGACTAGATTGTGGCGTTAGTTGATGACAAAATCTCATTAGTCATGATATAGAGATATCAAACCAAACACATAAGTACTTGTTAGATAACAAGTGTATCGGAAAGACCCATCGTGAGTTTGACACATGAAACCATGACATGGTAGTCACAGTCAGTACTCACAGTGATGGTGGTGACTGTGATTCTTTGAACTGAAATTACTACACTCAACACATGTCGTTGGGCACACTTTGACATCATCAAACGTAGTCCTGAAACATGGGTTGTTATACAGGTGATGATTGGGTGGCTTTGACACATGGGGCTTTTGAGGGGTGAGTGATAGATATGGGATTTGTCCCTCCTGCGGGAGTTTGATATCCATGGCCACTTGATGAGTAGGATTGAGAAAGGCGTGCACACATGTGTGAATCAGTATGTGATATTGATGTCATACATATCTCTTACAATCTACTCTGAGATCAAGAAAGTGAATGAACGTTGACAGGATGACTGTTCCATGCCCCATGATGGGGCAACTCCACAAAGTGGCCGCCAATGCCAACAAGCCGAGGGAGTTCACCCTCACTGACTTTATAAAGATGCAACCACCCTACTTCAAGGGTGAAAGCGAACACAACATGGTGGATAAAGCCGATGACTGGGTGTTGTCTTTGGCCTAGACCTTCTAGGGTATGACATGCCCTCCTCACCAGCAAGTTCGGTTCATGACGTATGTGTTGGATGGATCGGCCCGTCTAGTGGAATGGTGTCACCCACACTCGAGACACCTCTACCATGGAGTGGGACCAGTTCTTGAAGCTCTTCAGAGAGAAGTACTTCTGTCCTACCTTCCTGAGGAAGAAGGAAGCTAAGTTCTACAACCTCAGGCAGGGAGGCATGCGTGTCGAAAACTACATCCAATGGTTCCTACTTATGGAACACTATGCCACTTACCTTGGAGCTGAAAGAAGGGAAATGTTGTTCTTGGAGGGCATGAACTACCAAGTTGGTTGAAGTCTTGTTCCACATCTTCCACTCACCTTCCAGCAGATGGTGGATAAGGCCTTAGCCATCGAGTCCTACCCATGATTCCAATCCTATGGACACAACAATGGCTATAACAACAAAAAGAGGAAGAACCCTACCCAGAATGAGAATCACGGATGTGATCGGTGTAATAGGTGCTCTCACCACCATCCTACAAGGAGATGTCATGCCAACAATTCACCTACTCGTAGAGACAACCAACCTCCTCCGACCTACCACAAGTGTGGCCAAGTTGGGCATATCTGACAACTCTACCCCTGTTTCTAGCAAGGACAGAATAATGCCCAACAACCACAACAGCCAAGGTAGAATTTGCCTCTACAGAATAATATCAAAAACAACAACCTGACACTGAGGCGACTGCCAGTGGAGAGGAAGAATGGGAGAGTGTTTTCTCTCAATGATGAGGAGAAGGCAAAGATAATGAAGTTATTGAAGACACCTTGCATCTTAATATGCATCCTATAAAGGCATTGTTTGATTCTGGCTCAATCAATACCTTCATATCATGTCAGCTTGTTTCTATGTTAGAAATAGAATCTGAGTATATGGATCATATATTAGATGTAAAAACCTCTAGTGGTAAGATCTGCTCTTCGTATCTCCAAACTTCAACCATGGACCTTTGTATATCTGGTATAATGTTTCCCTCAGATTTCATCTTGCTCGACATGACCGCCTTTGATGTCATCTTGGGAATGGATTGGTTGAAGAGGTACAACGCTATTTTGTTTTGTGAAGAATAAAATGTTAGTTTTTCACATCCTATTGAGGGAAGATTGTGTGTTAAGGGTAGGAAGCGTGAAGATCGGTAATTTGTAATCTCCTCCATCAAAGCAGAAAAGGTAGTCTCATAAGGGTGTAGAGCTTTCTTAGCCTATATAGTCCTCGAGGCTACACCTCCTTCTCTCGACCACATAGATGTGGTGAAGGACTTCCCGGATGTCTTTCACGATGAGTTACCAAGTTTTCCACCAACTCGGGAGGTGGAGTTCTCCATCGAGCTTGTACCCAGAACTTCACCAATATCCAAGCTACCTTACCGCTTGGCCCCTGTCGAGCTTGCCGAAATGAAGAAGCAGCTAGAAGAGCTTCTCGACATGGGCTTCATCTGCCCCAGTGTTTCACCTTGGGGAGCCCCTGTCCTATTTGTGAAGGAGAAGGATGGTTCGATGTGGATGTGTATGGACTACCACATGCTTAACCAAGTGACAGTGAAGAACTGTTATCCTTTGCCTCACATCGATGACTTGTTTGACCAGCTGAAGTCAGCCATTGTGTTCTCCAAGATGGATCTACGGAGTGGCTACTACCATATGCACACGAAGGATGATGATGTCCCGAAGACAGCTTTCACAACTTGATATGGGCATTACTAATTCATGGTCATGCCTTTCGGCTTGACAAATGCCCCTACTGCCTTCATGGACTTGATGAATTGAGTGTTCCACCCATACCTTGAGAAGTTCATGGTGGTGTTTATCGATGATGTTTTGGTTTATTCTGAGACGTTAGAACAACATCGTGAACATATGCGGATTGTACTCAACATAATATGAGAAAATCAACTCTATGAAAAATTCTCAAAGTGTGAGTTATGGATAAAGCAAGTGATGTTTCTGGGTCATGTGATTTCTGCCAGACATATAGTTGTTAATCTTGCAAAGGTAGAAGCTGTGAACAAGTGGAAAGCTCCAAAGAATCCCTCAGAGATCCATAGTTTCCTTGGTTTAGTAGGTTACTATCGAAGGTTTATCAAGAACTTCTATGAGTTGGCCTTGCCTTTAACCAAGCTGACGCAAAAGGAGGTCAAGTTCTCTTGGACACCAGAATGTGAGAATAGTTTCCAAAAGCTGAAGGAGTGTTTGACTTCTGCTCCTGTTCTTGCCTTGCATGTTGAAGGCATACCCTATGTCATCTGCATTGATGCTTCTAAACAAGGCTTAGGGTGTGTTTTAATGCAAATCGAAAAGGTGATCACCTTTGCTTCCCACTAATTAAAACTGAATGATGCTAATTGGCCTATACATGATTTAGAGCTTGCTGCCATCGTTCATGCTCTAAAAATCTTGCGACATTATCTCTGTGGTGTGAAGTTTTCTCCGACCATAAAAGCTTGAGGAACATGTTGAAATAGAAGGATCTGAATCTACGACAGGGAAGGTGGATGGAATATCTCAAAGATTATGACTTCACCATCACCTATCATCTTGGTAAAGCAAACGTCATAGCTGATGCTTTAAGTCACAAGAAGGATGCCATTTGTACTGCTCGGAGATGTTCGGTGTGGGGAAATCTCAAATATGCGACTAGTTGGCGACCTCAACCTGTTGATTCAGTGGATGAAGACAAGTTGTGTGTCCATATGGCTAGTTTGACTGTTACACTGACTTGGATCTCAAAAGTCATTTATGCACAGTTGGAAAGCTTTGAGATGGAAAAGATAAAGGCCTTGACCGAGACACTGCAATCTGACTTCTCTGTCGAAGTAGATGGTGTTGCCCGCTTCAAACAAAGGTTGTGGATTCCTGACGTGGGTGATCTGAGAAAGAAAGTGCTTAGTGAAGCACATGGATCCAAGTACACTTTCCATATTGGCACAAAAAAACTGTACAAGGACTTACAACAAAGCATCTGGTGGAAGAACATGAAGAATGATATAACTCTATTTGTCACGAAGTGCTTGACATGTCAACAGTCAAGATCAAACATCAACGACCTGGTGGTCTTCTTCACCCTATTAAAACTCCAGAATGGAAGTAGGAGAAGATCACAATGGACTTCGTTACTGGTTTCCCCAAGTCCAAGAAAGGTTATGATGATGTTTGGGTGGTTATTGATCGTCTTACAAAATCTGCTCATTTCTTGCCTTTTAAAACCAATTACAAAGTTGCATATATGGATCAGTTGTACATCGAGTGGATCGTACACTTGCATGGAGTACCTGAGGTAATAGTTTGTGATCGTGACCCAAAGTTTACTTCTCATTTATGGGGTAAGATTCAATAGGAGAGGGGTACTGACTTGTGTTTCAGTATTTCTTACCACCTGCAGACTTATGGTCAATCTGAGAGTACAGTTCAGATTCTGGTGGACTTGCTTCGTGCTTGTGTGATGGATTGGGTTGGTGCATGGGATCAATATCTGCCATTAGCTGAGTTTTCTTACAGCAATAGCTACCAAGCTAGTATTATTATGCCACCTTTTGAAGCTCTGTATGGTAGACCATGCCATTCACCTTTTTTGGATCAATGGGATCTAGAAGGGGGGGTGAATATAGCTTCACAATTCTCACAAGATTGATTAGACCACCAAATTATATTAATTGTAGAAACTTAAACAAGTAGCAATTTGATGACTTAATCTAACATGCACAGCAGGATGAGAGACAAGGAAGAGCAAGCACATGGATAGGTGGTTTAGAGTGGTTTCATGTCCTAAAATTAGGAGCAATGTCAGTCCACTACTTAGAGTGGGTTAGTCTCTAGGATTTGTAATATTGGTACTCTTATATTCCACATTACAAGATACAACTACCACACATCCAAGGGTTTAGGACCTCAAGCAAAGATCTTCAACCTATAGAAGGAGCTTACCCACTTGAAGCTTGGAGTCTTCAGCCATCAATATGGACTTACCCACTCCTTTATTCAAGTCTTCTGCCTTCAAGGGATTACCTATCTTCCTTGAGTGTTTCCTTGTTTCTCTCCTTCACTTGAAGATCTGGATCACCTATCTCCTTCACTTGGAGACCTAGAGCAGCTTGCCTTCTTCAACCTTGAAGAACAACACAACCTTCTCCTTCACATGAAGAGGGATCTTCAACTATCTTCAAAGGAATGGAGGTTGGAAGATGGAGGAGGAGAGATTTTACATCAACACATGGAGTAGCTCTCTTACACAAGAACCTATCTCGCTCATACTCATGAATTTGACTGAAGGTAGAGAGAGAAAGGGGCTCAAAGGCATAGAACACTCTCAGCTATGGTTGAACTAAGTTTGCAATGAAAGAGCAGCCTTAGAATGAACTCCTAGTGTCCTATATATTGTTGAGGGTGTTGCTTTGAGTTAGGTGAACTCTTGGGCCGAAATATAGCTGTTTTCCTTCAAGACAACGTCTCTATTAGCGATCAAATAACCCACCCACAGTCACATCACTTTTTTTTGCAAATTCTGTACATTGCAATCGGTCGAGTTTCAATAAAGGTAACTCCACTGATCAAGTAAAAGACAAAACTGATATTCAAACGGTCGGTCGAGTTTGTCCTGGGGAAACTCGATCGATTCCTGAAGATCGTTTTGGTTAGCCACTTGATCGGTCGAGTTCTATGTAAACACAGCTCGACTAATGCTATCTTCAGAAAATTGACTTGCGGATGATCGGTCGAGTTTTAAGGCTGGGAAACTCGATCGACCAAGTGCCTAAAATCAATTTTCTAAATTGCATCTAAAGTGATAAAAACTCGGTGTTTTATGTCGCAATCAATTTTCTCACCTTAGTCCCAAGTCAATTCATCATTACAAGTGATTAAAAATATGTTCTAAGATCATTTACATAGAAATCCGAAAAAGCACACTTGTAGCTATTTTGACTTGAACTTGACCCATTCGAGGGCTTTGGATATTGGATCCTTTTCATGTACCTAATGCCTATAAACAATCTTAAACACACATATTAGATACATATGAATGGAATGGTTAAGTCATTATAAAAATATAGGCAATGTATAACCTCTAGATCAACATTCTCCCCCTTTTTGACAATGAAAAACCATTCCTCAAACATATTGAAAAGGATATGAAAGTTATACCTTTTCCTTGTGAATTAGGGGGATTCATGATACGAACAATGTGAATTGGTCCCCCTCAATCTATGCTTCCTCTAACCTACATGGTTTGTTTTTCTACACATAGCAATACCAATATACATGTAATGTGTAGTCCTTTGCATGTTCTAAAGGACAGTGAATTGAACAAGAAAAGGATCTCACAAGCAAAAGCAATATTATAGCAAATATAAACCAATATGATTGAGTTTCAAGACATGAGATATTAATTGAAATATCTCTCCCCCTTTTGACATTATCAAAAAGGTAGGGGGCTTAGAAGAGAAAAAGCTAGGTCTTCTCCAAAACTCAACCAAACATGGATGTAAAGGATTAAACAACAATTTAAAGGCATATATCACACACAGACAAAAGATGACATACAATCCAAGTCATGATCAAGATATAACTCAAGATGGCACCAACGCATAGGATAAACCATAGGAAATAGCCATAGTGCACACCAATGATAGTACAACACAAATATACATCCACATATGAGCAACTACAAACAAAAAAGCGATAAAACAAAGACAAGAAACAGTACAACTCAGAAGAATGTGCCAATATGTTTCTGATACAAAAGAGTCTAGAAAGATGTATATAATAAGCATGCTAGACTACAAATGAAGAAACCACCTAAACATCTAGGCTATCTATATCAACAACGTCCTCATTGCCAGGAGTGTAGTCCTCATCCCCGTCAGAAGGAAGAGCAGTAGTGCCAGCATCAGAACTAGCACCATCGTCAGAAGCATCCTCGTCGTCACCATCATCAACATCATCCTCGGCCTGGTCTGTCATCTCCTCATCAGCAGGAGGGTCAAAAGAACGATCGGGTCAACGGGCATTATTCTCAGCACAAGACATACCAAGAGTGTGAAGCTCATTGGCCTGTGGGAAGGACAGAGCAGAGTCACCCAAAGAGGCTAGCAGAGTGGCCAGGGGGGCAATTGGTAACGACAGAACAGTAGGAACGGAACTACCAGCATCAAAAGGTGGCAGAGCAACAGCGGAAGGCTCGGCAGCAGGATAGTAATGCTCATATGCATATGAAGCATAGGCACTACCGGGGTATGGCTAGTAGGTGGGGTAGGGTGATGCATAGGATAGGTTCATGTGAGATATTATTGAACACAAATCCTGGTGTAGGTTGTCCTGAACCTGTTGATTGTACTCCTATTGATGCATCATATAACCCATAAGGGTTTCATTAGACACACGAAAAGACGCACGATTGGGTCTAGGAGGAGGCTGTAGTGGTGGAGCTTGGGTGGAGGAGGATGGGGTAGATGAAGCGGCTATAGAGGCAGAAGCACCAAAGGCAGAGGAAAACAAAGGAACAGAGTTTTGAAGGGTGGTTTCACTAATACAAACACCCTTTCTGTCGACCAGATAATGGAAGTCAGAAAAGAGACATTTGTCAGTGGCAAACTTGAAAAAACCACAGATCAAAGCTGGGTAAGTTGGGTGGGTGCCTTTGGTGTTCTTGCCAGGGTCAAAGCAGGTCATGTGATGTAAGATATACCTGGCCTACTTGACACTGATATTGTTTAACAAACAATACATAATGATTGTGGTGTTTTTGGCAATGTCCATTTGATTTCGCTTTGGATGGACGATATAGTTAATCATCGAAGCCACTATGTGCCTCTTTAGGTCAAGAGAGGAGTAGGGTAGGGTGGACTTCTTCTTATAGGCCACGTCAGGTTTCTACAAAAATTGATGAACATCCGACAACGTCAATTCCTAGTGTTTGTAACAACCTTCTATGTCAAGAAGATCAAAATACTCTCCATAATCCTTACATCATGTGTCATTTTCCTCGTCTCTATGAAAAAAGACATTTAAAGTATCCTCAGAGAGTTGGAAACGATGACTGGTGATCATAGAAGTAAGAATTACTTGAGTATTCGGTGGTGGGATGAGCAAATCGTAGTTTCGACGCAAGTTGGCATACAACTCGTGAACAACTTTAGTGCTTGACATGGAGTTGTGAAAGTAGTCATGTTCGATCGCTAGGGAGGACAAGTGGTTTGAGGCGAGAAGCCGAGAAACAGAGGCAATAATCGCTTTATACCTAGGGGAAGGCTCGATCAAAGCACGAAAAGGAAAAGGGCTTCGGGGAAGAAGGTCCTTGTACCTATTTACAGCTTCAACTAACACAAAAGAGGTATTATCAAATGGAATCAAATGATTATTAGATGAGGAAGAAGGAGCATTTCTTGGAGCATGACGTTTTCTTCTATGAGAAGTTATGGGAATGAAAATGAGATGAAAAACATGCAAACAAGCAATGGCAAACCTCAAACGCCGACCAAACACCACCAGTGACACCCAGGGAGGTCAAGATCATGTTTCTATATCTAGGGCTAGGAGAGGGTGGTTTAGGGTAGGGTTTGAGAGCTTAGGGCTAAGAGGTGAGGAATCGGTCGTCTATTTTCTAGTTGAGAGGGAAAAAAGACGGTCGATCCTAACTTTTAAGTTGGCTCAGCCAACGGATCGATCGAGTTCTGTGTGTGGAAAACTTGACCGAATGGTCCACTGAAGACTTGCTCTCGGCTCCTGACCGATCGAGTTTCTCAGGGTGAAAACTCCACCGAAGGTCAACCTGAGCTAAAAGTCACATTCTTAGTTTCTATCCATATACATGCCAATGAAATTTATTTTTCCATTCTATTATGTATCATTAACATACTTATGCACATTTAGCTCATCATTGGGCACTATTTTGCGATGAAACATGGAATTCAATAAAAACCAAAAAACAAGGAAAAACTAAGCATGTTTACAAGCAAGTTAGGCACATTTGAACATGTATAAACAAAAAAACAAGGTGAATAAAGACATGAACAAACATATAGGAAAGAGACAACTAGCTAGATCACATGTAAATATCATTCAAATCAACAATAAGCAATTTATATCGAATAAAGTTAAATTGATCTCTAGGTAGAGGTTTTGTAAAGATGTCCGCCAATTGATTTTTCGTGCCCACATGCGTGATATAAATATCCTTCTTGGCAATGTGATCACGGAGAAAGTGATGGCAAACCTCTATATTCTTGGCTCTACTATGCAATATAGGATTGAAAGATAGATTAATTGCACTAGTATTATCACAAAAGATAGGAGAAGCATCAAAAAATATGTTGAAGTGTTGGAGCATTTGCTTCATCCATAGGACATGTGCACAACAGCTCCCGGCTGCAATATATTCAACCTCGGTAGTTGATAATTCCACTGTACTTTGATTCTTGGAGAACCAATATACTAAGCATGGTCCTAGAATGAAGCAAGTGCCACTTGTGAACTTTCTATCAACCAAACACCCTACGTAATCCACATCACTATATGCTCTAAGAGTAAAATCCCTTGATTTAGGATATCATTGTCCAAAATTTTGGGTTTTGGCTAAGTACCTCAAAATCCTCTTAACAACAATAAGATGCGACTTCTTAGGGCTAGAATGAAAGCGAGCATACAAGCCAATACTAAACATAATATCAGGTCTAGAGGTAGTTAAATAGAGTAAACTTCAAATCATACCTCTATCGAGCTTCTCATCTACCTTCTCACCTTCTTCATCTTTGTCAAGTTTGGCGGTGTTGGACATGGGTGTATCCATCAGCTTCATGTTCTCCATCCCAAAGCACTTGAGCAGTTCATTTATGTACTTGCTTTTATTGATGAAGTTTCCTTCTTTTGTTTTCTTGATTTGAAAGCCGAGGAAGAAAGTCAACTCACCCATCATGCTCATTTCGAATTCACTCTACATCAGAGAACTAAACTCTTTGCAAAGATCAAGATCAGTCCTGCCAAAAATGATGTCATCAACATAAATTTGAATTATAAGAAAATGGTTAGAAGTGTGTTTTAGGAACAAGGTAGAATCAACTTTTCCCATGACATACCCATTATCTAACCAAAAGTTCTTTAATTTCTCATACCAAGCTCGAGGTGCTTGTTTGAGTCCATAGAGAGATTTTTTGCAACAAATAAACATGATTGGGTAACTTGTCATTTTCAAAGTTGGGAGGTTGAGTAACAAATACTTCCTCCTCGATTGTACCATTCAAAAACACACTTTTAACATCCATTTGATATAACAAGAAATTTTTGTAACTAGCAAAGGTGAGTAACATACAAATAGATTCTAATCTAGCAACAGGAGCATAAGTTTCGTCAAAGTCAATACCTTCATGTTGGTTGTAACCTTGTGCTACTAACCTTGCTTTGTTTCTTACCACTTTTCCTTGCTCATCTAGCTTGTTGTGGTAGACCCATTTGGTGCCAATGATTTTTCTATCACTTGGTCTTGGCACTAGAGTCCACACACGATTCTTCTCGAATTGCTCTAACTCTTCTTGCATGGCTAGGATCCACTCATCATCACCAAGGGCTTCTTTGATGTTCTTTGGCTCTAGTTGGGAGATGAAGGCACTATCTGCTTGTTCTTTGTTGTGGGTAGCTCGTGTCCTCACTCTCTCGAATGGGTTGCCAATGATCAACTCCTTGGGATGATTCTTTGCAAAGCGGGGAGTGGGATCCTTTTTTCCTTCTTCTACTTCTTCTATCACCTGCTTACCTTTATTTTCGATGTTGAGATCTTTTAAGATAGGAATCAAATCATCTGCAACATCATTATCAACAACATGCTTTCCAAAATCAGGGTTAGTTTCAATAATCTTAACATTGATAGATTCTTCAATTTTAGACAATTCAATGTTGAATACTCTATATGCCCTGCTAGTAGTGTTATAGCCTAGGAAGAAAGCCTTATAACATTTCAAATCAAACTTGTCAAGAGAGTCCTTCATGTTTAAAACAAAACAAGGACATCCGAAAACATGAAAGAAATCAATAGACGGCTTTATACCATGCCATAGTTCATAGGGGGTTTTCTTTAAAGAAGGATGTGTAAAAACTCAGTTTTGCACAAAGCATGAGGTGCTAACAGCTTCTGCCCAAAACTTCTTAGGAGTGTCATACTCAAGAAGCATGGTCCTAGACATCTCTTGTAGTGACCTGTTCTTTCTCTCTACAACCCCAATTTGTTGAGGCGTACGAGGAGAAGAGAAATTGTGTGAATAACCAGATTTTTCACAAAAATGCTCAAAAAGATCATTTTCAAATTCTCCCCCATGATCACTACAGATAGAAACAAATCGGCAATAAGCTTCGTTTTCAGCCCATTTACAAAAGCTCGAGAAAACATCAAGAGTATCTCTTTTAGAAACAACACAAGATATATAATGGAACTAACAAAGTTGATTTGATGTAGGCCATCAACAAACATTATAAAGAAGTAAACAACACAATATATCCACTGTCACAAAGTTGACTAACACTAATCAAATTGTGATGTAGGCCATTAACAAGCAACACATTTTTAATACATAGCCCATTTCCCACATCACCCTCACCTATGACCTTACCCTTCTTGTTGTCCCTAAAGGTTACCGATCCTCCTTTCTTTTTCACAAACTTGTTGACATGGCTGATTTCTGCAGTCATGTTCTTAGAACAGCCATAATCAACAATCCATCTCTTTTTAACCTGCAAGAAAGAAGGATGTCAGAACCCAACTCAAACTTTGGAATTCATGGTTAGCTTGGGGACCCACTTCATCTTTGGGTTGGTCCCCTTGGGCTTGTAAGGACAATAAGTGGAGTAATGTTCATCACATTTACAATGAACACAAACCATAGGGTTCTTAGAGCCAAAAGTCTCTCCATGGAAAATAGGAGATTCCACACTCTTCTTCTTACCTTTTTTCTTGCTCTTTTTCTTATCTTTTAGTGCAGTCCCATCATATTCCAAACTGCTAGTACCAACATGTTTGGTAGAGTGTTCTAGGACATCATTGAGGGATTTCTTTCCCGAGACAAAGTTTTGCAAAGAAGATCTTAACTTGGCATTATCATCACTAAGGTTAATGATAGTAGTAGAAAGACTAGCAAGATCATCTTTATCATGCAATAGGTCGGCCTCAAGACAAAGGGCTTTAGTATGAAAGGAATCTCTTTCTAAAGCTATGCTAGAAACTTCATTACTTTGCAAAATAGGTCTAGAAGATAAGTCATTTACTTGAGCAAGCAATTTGGAATTTTCAGATTTAAGAAAAACAATTTCTCTTTGATAAGCATAAACTTCATTTCTCCTAGAATCATCCATGAGTTTGAGTTCCACATTTTCAGTTTTAACAACATCAAGCTCATCTAGGCACTTTTGGTTTTCTATCTTAAGATCTTCAATGTTTTTAAGATATAAACCATTCTCAACCTCTACTCCATTGTGTTGAAGCTTAAGGACAAGAAATTTCCCTTGCAAAGAGTCTATGCTATCAAGGAGAACTTTTTCATTTTTATCAAGGATATCAATTTTAGAATAAAGATCATCAACTATCTTGCCTAACCTTTTCCTTTTAGATTTTCATTTAGTAAAGGATGATTGACATTCATTAAGCATATCAATGATAGTTTCTTTAGGCAGCTCTAGAAAATTTACTTCACTTACCTTGCTTACCTCACTTACCTCACATACATCTTCATTAGTAGAGGCCATGAGAGCAAGATGGCATTCTCCATCTTTAGAGCTTGAGGTGCTTGAAGAAGACTCCTCCCATGCTGCTTGTGCTACATCTCTTGATCTTCTTTCTTTCTTGTCTTTCCTCTTGTACTTGCTTTCTCTCTTGTGCTCCTTATCTTTCTTGTGGTTGCTCTTGTGGTGGATCTTCTTGGACTTGGGGAAGTCACTCTTGTAGTGGCCTTTTTGACCACACTAATAGCACCTTGGAGTTGAAGAGGAGGGCTTGCTCTTGAAGTGTTTGCCCTTTGAGTAGTTTGCCTCATGCTCATTAGAACCTTCATCTTCACTTGAGGAAGGGTTGGGGGACTTCAAGGCGAGTTGTTGTTGTCAGATCATTTATTCAATTTGTGCTTTGAAGGATGTGCCCTTTATCTTCTTGGACTCTTTTTCTTCTCTCCTCTCTTCCTCTTCTTGATTGTCAAGCCTAGGTTCATGGGCTTGGAGGTTACCAACCATCTCCTTGGTTGACAACTCACTTAGCTTATACACCACTCCAATTGAAGTAACCTTAGGCTCCCATCTCTTAGGAAGATATCTCAAGATCTTAGAGTTGATAGTACCTCTATCCATCACACTCCCAAGGGCTACCAAACCATTTAAGATGACATTGAGCCTAGTGTACATATCAGCCACTCTATCATTCTTACCCATCTTGAAGTTCTCTAGAAGACCACCCAGCATGTAGACCTTAGCTTCCTTCACTTTCTTGGTTCCTTCATAGGTGACAAACAATTTGTGCCATATCTCATGTGTGGTGTCCCATGAGGAGATCTGGTTGAACTCAGATGGAGTAAGGGTGCCATAGATGATGCTCACAGATTTGGCGTTGAGTTGAGCATGCTTCATTTCAACTTCAGTCCATGTGGTGATGTCCCCCTTTGGATCTTCGTATTTTAGGTGGACTATCTTCCACATTTCATAGCTCACACCTTAAAGGTAGAACTGCATCCTTCTCTTCCAATAGAGGAAGTTAGTGTCGTTGAAGATCGGAGGTCTCATGGAGAATCTTCCTTCTAGGTTAAGTGAACCAAGCACCGAATTGCCCATCTTCTCCTACTTGTTGAAGTAGCTTGGAGAAGACCAACTCTGATACCACTTGTTGGATCAATGGGCTCTAGAAGGTGGGGTTGAATAGAGCTTCACAATTCTCACAAGATTGATTAGAACACCAAATTATATTAATTGTAGAAACTTAAACAAGCAGCAATTTGATGACTTAATCTAACATGCACAGTAAGGATGAGAGACAAGGAAGAGCAATCACATGTATAGGTGGTTTAGAGTGGTTCCATGTCCTAAACTTAGGAGCAATGTCAGTCCACTACCTAGAGTGGGTTAGTCTCTAGGATTTGTAATCTTGGTACTCTTATATTCCACAATAAGATTACAAGATACAACAACCACACATCAAAGGGCTTAGTACCTCAAGCAAAGATCTTCAACCTATAGAAGGAGCTTACCCAGTTGAAGCATGGAGTCTTTAGCCATCAACATGGACTTACCCACCCCTTTCCTCAAGTCTTCTGCCTTCAAGGGATTACCTATCTTCCTTGAGTGTTTCCTTGCTTCTCTCCTTCACCTAGAGATCTGGAGAACCTATCTCCTTCACTTTGAGACCTGGAGCAGCTTGCCTTCTTCAATCTTGAAGAACAACACCACCTTCTCCTTCACTTGGAGAGGGATCTTCAACTATCTTCAAAGGAATGGAGGTTGGAAGATGGAGGAGGAGAGCTTTTACATCAACACATGGAGTATCTCTCTTACACAGGAACCTATCTCACTCATACTCACAAATTTGACTTGAAGGTAGAGAGAGAAAGGGGCTCAAAGGCATAGAACACTCTCATCTATGGTAGAACTAAGTTTGCAATGAAAGAGAAGCCTTGGAATGAACTCCAAGTGTCCTATATATAGCTGAGGGTGTTGCTTTGAGTTAGGTGAACTCTTGGGCCGAAATATAGTCATTTTCCTTCAAGAAAATGTCTCTATTTCTGATCAAATAACCCACCAATGGTCACATCACTTTTTTCTGCAAATTCCGTACAGTGCAATCGGTCGAGTTTCAATAAAGGTAACTCAACCGATCAAGTAAAAGACAAAACTGATATTCAAATGGTCGGTTGAGTTTGTCCTGGGGAAACTCGACTGATCCCTGAAGATCGTTTTGGTTAGCCACTTGATCGGTCGAGTTTTGTGTAAACACAACTTGATCGATGCTATATTCAGAAAATTGACTTGACGATGACCGATCGAGTTTTAAGGCTGGGAAACTCGACCGACCAAGTGCCTAAAATCAATTTTCTAAATTGCATCTGAAGTGATTAAAACTTGGTGTTTTATGTTTCAATCAATTTCTCACCTTAGTTACATATCAATTCATCATAACAAGTGATTACAAATATGTTCTAAGGTCATTTACATAGAAATCCCAAAAAGCACACTTGTAGCTCTTTTTACTTGAACTTGACCCATTCTAGGGTTTTGGATATTGGATCCTTTTCATGTACCTAATGCCTACAAACAATCTTAAACACACATGTTAGATACATATGAATGGAATAATTAAGTCATTATCAAAATATAGGCAATGGATAACCTCTAGGTCAACAACCTTTGCATTGGGATGATGTCAGTGAACGTTCTCTAGTGAAGATCGATGACATGTAAAGGATGACAAAAAAGGTGTAGTTGACAAAGAAACGCATGAAAGCTACTCAAGACCGACAAAAGATGTATGGTGACAAGAAAAGATCCGATGTTAACTTCCTAGTGGGATACTATGCATTTCTAAAGATCAAGTCTATCTATTCTATTGCTAGATCTAAGTTAAATGCAAGTTGAGTCCCCGCTATGTTGGACCATTTGAAATCTTAGATAAGGTCGGAGACTGTGCATACCGCTTAGCCTTACCTCCTTCCAATGATAAGATTCATAATATGTTCCATGTCTTTGTGCTGAAGAAGTATGTGAATGACTCCTCTCATGTGCTTACTGTTGAGCCTTTGGATATACATGAGAATCTAACCTATGAAGATCTACCTATGAAGATCCTTGACTCCCAAGTAAAGCTAATGAAGAACAAAGAGATTGAGTTGGTAAAAGTTTTGTGGAAACATCATGGTCCGGAAGAAGCCGCTTAGGAGTTGAGAGATGAAATGTTACATACTCACCCTTTTCTTTTTGCTTGAGATTTCAAGGATGAAATCCTTTTTAAGGGGTGGAGTGTTGTACCATAATGAATCTTAGATGTAATATCCAAGTAAACCTTTTCCCCAAATTTCCCTTTCATTTCTATCCTTTATATTGTTTATGTTTAATTAGTGGAATTTATAGTGGTTTAGTGGACATTTACTCACTAATTGTACCACTATAAGGGTTTATCCACAAATACCTCAATGAAAGATTAATTACCATCATAAAGTTCTCTAAACCTTAATGTAACTTTTTGATATGATTTGAAAAAATAAAATGAGCCTAAGTTTCAAATTTGGTTCAATTTAGATGTTGTTTGTGCAAGTTATGCAATTTTAGGTACATTCTGGACTTTTATTCAATTTACCCAATTGGGAGGTTTTCTTTGCAAATTATCACCTGAATTTTAATCCTTTGATATTCCCTTACCATTCACGAGATTTTGGACCATGGGGCACCTGGTTGCACCTTGGTTTGAAGGTGTTACTTTCCAAGGGCATTATAGGGATTACCCTCTTTATAAATATGCTTACCTTTAAATGCTATCAACCAATGGGGTTATTTCTTTGTTTGAAGGACGGTGGGGATAGCCTAGAAGGCTCTATGGGCTCTTAGGACCGAATTTGTATATGCTAGAAGGTCCATGATCTTTCCTCTTGCATGGCCATGAAGCCCTAGCCTAAGGACACGGGGAAAGTCACATAGACACCTCACACTTTCCCTCTTCTTTATAAAGCCATGCCTACCCCTTCCCACATTCCAATCCAAGAAGCAATCCTATCCTTCTCTTTCTTATAGCTTAGTGTGATAACCCATATTTTAGGATTTTGATAACCAATATCATATCAAAAGACCATGATTGTTATGTAAATTATTGATACCAAATTGAGGAATCAATTATTCAAATAGGGACTCTTTTCATCCAAAAAGTTAACCACACATGCAACTGATGAGTAGTGTACCTATTTGAGTTTGATTATGATGAATAGGTCTTTTTATAGACTTGTGTACTCAAGAGGCCAGGATTTCCATTTATTAGACACAACAAACCCAAGTGTCCTATTGATGAACCTTGAGGTATCTTAGTATCATAACATTTTGTTTTGATGGACTCATAGGATAGAGATATGATGATGATGTGAATTGCATTCAAAGTCTAAGCATCTAGTTATAAGGTCAATTGATTAATTTAAATTTATGACCAAATAATCGATTTTGAGTCTCAAACTTTGGTAGAAGCTTCTTTTAGATATTAGGAGTCTATGTATAAAATCATAGAATGGTTCGAGATTCCTAACAAGAGATATAATTCTTTGAAGTTGGGGCATTATTGATATAAATGTTTAGAAACCTAGTTCATTCGATTATTTAGTAACTAGGCTTTAGTAATTGATGTGTCGTGTGATCCAGCTCTAGTCGGAACCAATGTAATAGATGTGGTCATATCTGGATTGTTGATTTTACTTGATCCAAAGGCTAGTTGGTCATCCTCTACCTCCGAATTAAAAAGAACATAGCTACGACTTGGCTGCGATCCTACTGGCCTTGGAGTGCCTTACTTGCGAATTATATAGAAGGGATGGTGGATAAAAAGGATTAACCTCATCAAAAGCTTCATTATTACCCATTGCGTGAAGTTTTTGGTGGAGAGAAGTGAGAGATCGACCCCCTCTTTTCAACCCCTACTCCATCAATGTTCACGGCAACCAACTAGGAACGATTGAGGGTTTAAGGAGCCAAAAAGGTGGTGGTTCGCACTGCGGGGAGGAACCATTGAAGGCACAGGACAAGGAAACGAGGTCATATGGGGAGCCACCAAGATATGCGGAGCACAACTAGAAACTCCTCAAGCGTGTCTTCGCCGGCCATGAGAGGTGACCTTGGAGACAGGTATTGTGACATCCCCAGATTCTCTAAAACTTAATCTAGTGTGTGACGTCCAAATCGAAACCTTACCTCAGCGAGCATCCCAATTTAAGCATCCCACACTAGGCTAAGAAGAAGAAAATCAAGGGAGTCATAAGGAAACACAGTAGCACATGTACATGAACATTAATAAAACCATACACACATGTTTACCATTCAACATATGGTTACAACATGAATTTTTACAACATTTTATATGACATATTGAATCACAAACTTATACATATACATGTACTACCATAGAACTATAGGATCTTAAGACAACAGGTCCACCTGTACATCAACTCGACACACAACTCTCAACTATCTTGGATCTTAAAGATCATAACCACAACCTAAACAAAAGATTACATGTGGTACACATCAGCACAATATTCAAGAATATTATATTGAGTACGCCTGCGTGTCTTTTATATACCTCTCCTCATATCTTGGCAATAAGATAAAACTAATATAGTTGGCAGTAACAGAAGAATATAAGAAAAGTGTATACTTGCACAAAGATATTCATTAACAAAAGAGAACACATATTTGAAGCTCATTTCCATTATATATCTTGTACATCTACCCACAAGGGCTTTGATATTTTTAGGCCTGATGATCTACCACCAAGTGGTTTGTGATCATTATACAAACCGCATATGATCTACCACCAAGTGGTTTGTGATCATTATGCAAGTACTCTACTACCAAGTGGTTTATGAGCTATCCTATGATGGAACATCTATATTATGTTTGCCATAAGTATGGAAATTCAAGCAACATATCATACAAGACAATCATTTCAATCAATACCATCTGCCAAGTCTTTACTACCATATAACACAAGCATAATGTATAATAATCCAAGCAAGAGGTAATGGTGTACCTTGAACAAGAACAAACCTAATCATCATATCCTCATGTCAACTATCACTCTTGTTAAACCTGATTAAGACAAGATCATACTCTACCATCAGTTTCTCCTCATCTCAACCCTAGTTGATTCATTTTAGGGTATGCTTAGTTCATTAGGATATCCCATTATTACTTATCTTCTTGTCTTAGAATTATTTTACTGATCTTATATTACATATTATAGTTCATCAACTGGATATACTCATGTGTCACATTATCATGTGAACATATTTAACAATATGTCACTTCATTAACCATATTAGGGTTACATCACATGTATTAAGGGTTCTCTTCATATAAACATCGATTTTGTGTATAAAATTGATCTCAGATTTACATATTATCTTCCAGTTACTGATATGAGGGTTTTCTGTAAATATCATCGTTTATTGAGCACGTAAGTATTTGTTGCATTTTATTTAGTGTTATTAGCCCTTATTAGCCATGTTAAGCAAATTACATAATTTTGTACATCAACATGACCATATCTGACATCATATGCATTCTATACATAATTATGGACTTACTGACACTTTTCCATGATTTTATGTCATCATTTGCTATTTATTATCCATTAAATAAGCATTACACATCTTACATGATATCACTTAGATTAGTGCATCAAAAGCCTGATATTATAGTTCCATCTTGTTCTATGAAATTTTTTTTGTGAATTTTGGTATTTTATTTGCCTTTATGTGACATACTAGCTAACTATTATGAATTATACAAGATCAGAGCATATTGTGAGATAAATTACCTAATGGGCCAATCGGCATCTGCCACATGGGCCCTGAGGGTGCACTTCATTCCCAGCTTGCCTGGTTGATCCGGTCGGTTCTTAGTTGTTCATTTCCTCTGGACCGCCCACTCTTCCCCCTCACGATCTCAGAGTTCAACGCTCGCCCTTGCGATGTGTGTCACCTCTAGTTTGCATCCGAGAACTGCGGCCGCCACCAAGGGCTCTAGGGATCTCGGCACCGCTGCTTGAGCTAGCTCTAGAAAGGATTGCATTGATGGACCTCACCTATTCCTCTCCTTCCACAGTAATCAACTTCTTTTCTTCAGCGCTATATGCATTGATGCCACTGGCCTCCTCACTGGTGTGTGATCAGTGGTGTTTCCAGGTCTCCCAGCCGAGGTGGGTGCTCTACAGCCTACCACCGCCATCACTGTTGTGACCTCTCAGTGCCTCTTCCTAACCATCGATTTATGCTTCTGCTAGTTGCATCATAGTGGTCTCTCCTGTGGAAATGTTGTCTCTCATGTTCTTGTGATCTGTGAGTCATGTCGGCTCCTCTCGCTCGACATGGAATGATGCCACTGAGCTAAAGGGGATCGCTGCCTCCAGGGATCCGTGTCGACGACCGATCAACAGAGTAGAGCTCCTTCTCCTCTCTAGAGACCATGCTAGATGTTTCCTCCCATGACAATCCATATCAAGTCTCAAGTACTGACAGTCGTTGCGGCTAAGAGACCCAATAAGGGATCGACTTGGAGTCCTTGGGTTTGTAAGCACTGCCCTCCTCCATCGTGATCGGGGGATGGTTTGTTTATATCCCACATATGTTTGCCTAACACCTGAAACGAACGCCTGGACTATAGATCCTAGTCATCCGAAGGAAAACTAACTAGTCACCCGCCCCTTTCACCCCACGATCATCGGTCGTGCCTTCATGGAGGATCACTCACCTCATTACGTCAACTACATAACTGCAGGGTGGGAGAGGATTGTCAACCGACTATTCTTCATATCCAAAGGTTGACAGGAGGCCATGCCGCCAATCTGTGGTTGATTCTAGTCTGGGGTGAGTGACACCCTATCAGATTGGAAACTTAAGCTATATAATCTAGATTTTATTAATACCTACTTCAATACACACATTATTTCACGAACAATCATATTATTACATGGTATTAAAACCTAAATTACCCCATATAGAAAACTCCAATGGCCACCAAACTTTAACCATAGATTTAATACCTCTCAGGCTGCATTCTACTCGAATTTAGTGATAAAACTTAACTATTTGATCATCCAATTAAATTCCTCAAAAACTTATGGATCCAAATAATTATATACCCTCAATCAATAATCAAACTTTACCAAAATACTTGAAACTCTCAAACATCAACATGTTTGACTTCACTTATGTCTTTGGACATTTTAGGGTTCAAAAATTCCACTCCATCACATCCCACATGCCTTAAAAGAAATTTCGTCCTCAGAATTAAGCTAGAAAAACCAGTCCATCACATCATATACGTCTTAAAAGAACTTTCATCCTAAAAAGTAAACCATACTCATACTTCCAGGGAAAACTTTATCTTGCCTTCATTCATATTAGGATACTACCTTAGGTGATACATATCCATAAGAAAAAGCTCTATAACTATATCCAAGCTACCAGAATGCTTTACAACATCTAGGGTGAAACATCACTCCATAGAAGCTCAAACAAGGGTTTAGAAACTCTGATTAGGTAATTACATGTCTCATATATTAAGGTTGCATCTTTATATTTAGCCAGGCATTAGGGTTCCCACATCATATTACCATGTTCCATAGGATCTAACTAAAGTTAACCCATGCATGAATGTGTTGTAATCATTATGTTGTATTATTTGTCAAACTATACTTTTCATCTTTATTACGCACTAAGATTAACACTTCATGTAACATGTTTCATGCACACAATCTTATTTTATTGTCCATAGTAAGTTGCAACATTATTAGTGACTTCACCACAAGATTAGTCATCATTTTCACTATATTCATGTATATAGTTAACCATTTATGCATTGATATCTATTAAACCATCTCTAGGGTTCCATAATATCATGTCTATATATCACATCTCGAGATTAGATCACATGCTTACATTTATTATATCATGGTTGTGCTAAACACACTTATATAAGTGGCATGTCAAACATGTATCAAAACTTTATCTAGTCCAACTGAGGTTCTCCTGACCCAAATCATGTCAGTAGTGCCATGATTAGTCTCTCTGAGCTAACTCAAGTCTATGAGTATCTCATAAGCATATACTTTATATTTCCTCTCTTAGTCTAGGGTTATCAGGTTACCTCATTGGCACTGGAGATAGCCTTACAAGCTCTAGCCACATAAGTACACACCAAAACATGTTATGACATTATCTTCATAGGTTTTCTACCCACGAGACATGCTTACCCAAAACTCTCTATATATACACCACTAGATTCCTATGTGGGAAACCACCAACCCGATCATGAGGCTTCACAGAAACTAACATAGCTACCTCCTCCAGGGTCTTGGGCTCTCTCCCTCACCCAGATGACATGCATTCATATCCATGTTCACATTCACATATATAACCAGCCTCTCTCTAAATCTAGGGTTTGGTCCTCCCAAGGACATCTAGGGTTCGAGATAACTATAGGAATCATGCATAAAGCAACTCATCTCAATCACTCAGGAGTACTCTAGTTTAGGACATATCATATCACATATCTCATAATTCTCATATCTTGGAGTTTAGGTTCTCTAACCTTCTCCCAATGGGTCTCACTCTCTCTAGAGTTAACCCCGAAACTGGTCCTAACACTAGAGGTCCTCCTTCATAAAAGACATTGAGGCTCGTGAAGACTCACAACCTAGTCTTAACCTAAGATATCTTATCTCATAAAAGCCTAGTTACTCGCATCATCAAGTGTGATGACCCAGAATTTTAGGGTTTTGATACCCAATATGGTATTGGAGGTAAACCTAGAGTAAAATAGATATTAATGGACATGAGGTAGTATATAGTCAAATTGAATAATTTAGGCTTGTGTTGATAATTTTGTAGGATGTTTGATGTGTAGCTTAAGTCCGTTATCTCTATGTATGTACCACTTCGGGGTACTTATGAGTCCATGTGTCAATGAGAGCATACATGAATCCATATGGTTGAACATTGATATGAATATGCATCATGATCAATTTAATAGGATCAAACATGTTTCATCAAGTTTTGGTAACTAACTGATCTATATTTAAGGTTGATACACTTAATTATGAGATCACATGAACAAATGTTGGACTTTTGGTGTCAAACTTGGCTGAATGTTGGTTTGGATGATGAGGAACTAACGGCTAAAACTTCATATCTTTTGCACTAACCAAGCTAGAGATATTGTTGTTTGAAAATTGTTCTAGTCATTGATTTATTAATTTAGACCTTAAGATGCTTTTATATGTCATGTCGTGGTTAGATGGAGGGTTAAGTAGAGAATCATTCATCACCTACCCTCTGAAAATAGTGGAGTTGTTAGAGATAAGAGCCCGATGGCTGGGAAGCTGGAATCACAGTGATCTATCTTCATTTGACTAAACCTGTCACTCCGCGGTTGAAGGATCTTCTCAACAACCCATAAGCCGAGGACTTCAGATCTACAAAAAAGGGAAATCCACCATCACATATCCGACTCCTCTCCACAACAAGTTGTAGGTCAAATAAGAAAGAAGGAGCCAAATCTCAAGAGCCAGGATGTTGTATTATACCTAGTGGTTAGTTGCTTGGTCGTAGGCAGTGATCGTTAAGGAGGCAGTGATGGGCAGTAATAAGAAGAAGAGTAAGTCAATGAGGAGCCGAGGAGCAAAGAAGCGCTGGTGATAGCTTGCTGGCTAGGTTATGAGAGCCCCGTCAAAGCCAATGAGGTACCCCCCATTTGGGTATGTCATGGCAGCAGCTGGGCGGCGACGCCTCTGCGAAGGACGAGACCCACACCCGTGGACAGGGGGCACTAGTCCAGCGATGCGAAGCAGAGATCAAGTGGAGCTAGGGCGGATCACATGCCGTCGAAGATCTTCCCTCAAGGTGGCGGTTGTCGTGGATGAAGAACAAAGTCCACAAGCAATGCACACATGGCACAAGCGAGAAGATTTGGTGAAGAGGAGGAGGCCTTGGCCAATCTCTAGCCGACACTCCAGTCCAGCGGTGACACTCACACAGGCGGCAAGGCCAAGCCTAGCGGTGGTGGCATCACGGAGGCGTCACAGGACTTCCAAGCAGCCGCAGGAGGCGATCAGGAGGTGTCAAGTCCTTTTCGCTGGTGTTGGATAAGAAGACTAGAAGAACGATAGGAGATTGACCTCTCTCCAAAGTTCCAAGCCACTGTGGCGGCTTGCACCACAGACTCACGCCCAGGCGTCGAGCGGAGACGTGAAGAAAAGAGAGAAAGAGGGCGGCTTGCAACCGGGTCTAGCCCAAGTCAAAATTGTTTGGTTCAATCGTGAACTCAGATGACCAAAGCAAAGGAATTGTGCCTCTCACAGGCCACGTGGTGACACGTGATTCACCGAAAAGGTAATAATCTCAAATAATCATCAGATCTTGCATGATTTGTAGAAATTAGCTTGCACATCAAAAAAATACAAACAAGGTACCAAAATGTTCAGAAAAATGCATAGAACAATATGGAAGCATAATGTCAGACTTTTAATACTTTAGTAATAGTGATATCATGTAATATGTGTAAGGCTTATTTCATAGATAATAAATATCAAATGATGATATAAAGTTATGATAAAATGTCAGTAAATCCATATTCATACTTATAATCCATCTGATATTAGTAATTATGATGTTGATGCACGAAATCTTATAATTTGCTCAATATGGCTATTTAGGGCTAATATCCCTAAATAAAATGTAATAAATACATACATGCTCAATAAATAATGAAATTTATTAAATACCCTAATATCAGTAACTGAAAGATAATATGTGAATCTGAGATCACTATAAAAATTCCACACATAAGTTTAGGTCAGTTTGAACCTAGGTTTGACTTAAACCCTAATTTGGACCTAAAATTACCAAGAATATGATGTAAATATATTAATGATGATTAATTTCTTTAAATCAGGTGCTGACCAGATTATCTAGATGATCATGAATATGTGTGGAATATCTGAACTCAAGTACGTGGATATAATTATATGACTAGATTTGCTAGATGTTAAATATATGTACTTGCTTGCTTGTATTTGAAATACATTGTTGGATGTAGATGTTTGTATATTGACAATTTTTCCACATGGAACATAAAAGAATATAAATGAGGATAAATGAAATGTAGTTACTAGTGGTGCTCATTAAACTCCCTATTAGAGTGGGAAAGCTTTAATGTTGACTAGCACCTCCCTAGAGTACACGGTATACAGGGAGATCCCTAGAGTACAAGGTACACGGGGAAGGGCCCACCATTTATGTTTGTGCTAAGTCCACCATAGTATTGCATATTCATTCTAAATGTGGCTAATAACTTATGATTACCTGATTTTCTGCCTTTAAGTAACGTTTTCTTTCTGTTTCTTCAATTTCAAGTATTTTATATGCCAGCATAGTATAGCTTTTAATTCCATGTACCAACTTTTGTTGATGATTTTGTTTCTCATATTTTCTAGGTCCAGAGCTAGAATGGGATAAAAGAATAGGATGTGAACAAGTTGTATAAGTTGTACCTTTTGTCTAAGATCCTCCTAGCATACATGATCATAGACTTGTCAAATCATCTTTCAATATGTAATTGTAATTCATGTTGTAATAATGTACATGTTGAATGCTGAGATGTGTCATGGTGTATGCATTCTATTTTTATGTTCATGTATGCACATTTTGCTTCCGCAACGCACTTTGATACAATTTCTTAACATTTTTGGATTTTGTCTTCTCATCTCCATGGGGTTTTGAAAAGGTGAAAATCCAGGGACGTTACAGTTGGTATCAGAGAATGAACAGTAGCTACACCTAACAATTTCTAACCATGAAACATAAAACATAATTTCACCTTTCACTTTAAACCCTAGAAACTTAGTAAGTTGTTCTATAGAAATTAAGTTCTGACTTAGCCTTTAGGTTAGAGCCTAGATGTTCGAGAACTAGGTTTAGACTAGTGTGTGAGACCCTTTCCATATAGAGCTCATATGTATGGGGTAGCTACACTAGTCTACATCTCGTTCTCACCATTTCACTAGGTGACATAGCACTAGACTATCTACTGTGTGTGGGACACTCGATTTTGCTGATTTGGTTTTGTTTTCTAATCAGCTCGAGCCTCGACAGTTTTCTCTGATGTCTTTTTTCTCAGAGAAAACTATATAATATTTTATTAAATATATGTAAATATAAAATGTGTACCTCACATTGGAGAGTAGTTAGTGTTCATGTAACCTAAGTGAAAGGGAGTGACATCAGTCTAGAAGAGAGTATATCTAAAATAGATGTCTAGAGCCTTATAAAGATAGGTGATACATAGTGTAGATGATAGAATGATAGTTGAAATAAGCATGTGCAATCTTATCTAAGTTTTATCTATGATGGTATAAGTTTCCTTATAAATATTTAAGTTGCATATGAGATGAGTTCAATTTTAGAAAATCTAAGCTATGTCTTGATGAAGAAAAGACATACTTCTTTCTTATTAAGGCATTCTAAGTTTAAGATAAAGTTGAATATGCATGAGCCTCAAGCTCTTTTACAAAGGAGGACCTCTAGTGTTAGGACAAGATATGTGATGAACTCCAGAGAGAGTGAGCCACAAGGAGAGGGTCGTAGGACCTACCCCGAGATATATATGAAATGATGTGTCCTAAGTTGGGTTACTCCTGAGTAGATGAGTTAAGTACTTTTTGCATGATCCGATCCTATATATGAGAATTGGGTTAAAAAATGACGGGTAGGTGACTCATAATGAGAAAGTCAATCCTTTTGATTGAGTTAGTTCCTATCTTGAGTGGCATATGTGTATGAATCTCATCATTAGCTGCGAGTGAGGTTATATATATTAACTCTAGTTCTAAGAGTAAAATGCTTTATGCATAAGATAATCATAAATGTTTTTCCTTCCACTTATCTTTCTCTATATATATGATGCTAGAAACCTCACTTGATCTATATAGATGATTTATTTATGAAGTGTCACTTGTGTAAGCGTGGCCTAATATAGTCTATATTCCCTCCCTATATCATCATGTAATATCCAAGTTTAAAAGCATGATAAAATTGGCTTAGTATATTCTCTTTCTCTCTATATCATGCATGAATGATATAAGTTTGAAATCATGAGAAAAAAAAAGGAAGATATGTTTGGCTCATAGATTAATAATCACAAAATATAGTGCCTAGGATCAATCCTTCTAAATCTAAGCTTTTTCTTGAGGATAACTCGTTGAATAGGGTGAGACCCTAATATTTATGTATGATAAGAAAGCATTTCTCTAATGATGAAATCATAGTATGATGTTGATCATAAACCACAATAATGATGTAAACATGATAATTCTAGTGACTAAAGATGAGAGATCTTGACATAATCTTACATAGGCAAGTAGGATGAAAGATGAAAACTTTAGTAATACCTCCTTAACTTCTTACGAGCAGATAAAAACCTTATCCTTACGGGCCTATGAGGATGTAAATCTTATAATGCAAGAATGCCATGCCATGACTAAGATGTGAAATGGTACTTCACTCTATATAATATGGGGTGGGTACATCCTAGGTTTTGTAAAATCCTAAGACACCTACAAGTGGTGGCCTAGAATTAGTATATACTCTTTGATATCTCCTTCAACATGAGATTAGTTGAATTTTGAGGACGAAATTCCATATAAGATGGGGTGAATGTGATGACCCAGAATTTTAGGGTTTTGATACCCAATACGATATTAGAGGTAAACCTAGAGTAAAATAGATATTAATGGACATGAGGTAGTATATAGTCAAATTGAATAATATAGGCTTGTGTTGATAATTTTGTAGGATGTTTGATGTGTAGCTTAAGTCCAATATCTCTATATATGTAACACTTCGAGGTACTTATTAATTCATGTGTCAATGAGAGCATACATGAATCCATATGGTTGAACATTGATATGAGTATGCATCATGATCAATGTAATAGGAGCAAACATGTTTCATCAAGGTTTGGTAACTAATTGATCTATATTTAAGGTTGATATGCTTAATTATGAGATCACATGAACAAATGTTGGAGTTTTGGTGTCAAACTTGGCTGAATGTCGGTTTGGATGATGAGGAACTAACGGCTAAAACTTCATATCTTTTGCACTAACCATGCTAGAGATATTGTTGTTTGAAATTTGATCTAGTCATTGATTTATTGATTTAGACCTTAAGATGCTTTTATATGTCATGCGGGGGTTAGATGGAGGGTTAAGTAGAGAATCGGTCATCACATAGCCTCCAAAAATAGTTGAGTTGTTAGAGATAAGAGCCTGATGGCTGGGAAGCTGGAATCATAGTGATCTATGTTCATTTGACCGAGCCTGTCACTCTGCGATTGAAGGATCTTCTCAACAACCCATAAGCCGAGGACGTCGGATCTACAGAAAAGGGAATTCCACCTTCACATATCCGACTCCTCTCCATAACAAGTTGTAGGTCAAATATGAAAGAAGGAGCCAAATCTCAAGATCCATGATGTTATATTATACCTAGTGGTTAGTTGCTTGGTCGTAGGCAGCGATCGTTAAGGAGGCAGTGATGGGTAGTAATAAGAAGAATGGTAAGTCGATGAGGAGCCGAGGAGCAAAGCAACACTGGTGATAGCTTGCTGGCTAGGTGATGAGAGCCCCGTCGAAGCCAATGAGGTACCCTCCCCCCTTTGGGTCTACCATGGCAGCAGCTGGGCGGCGACGCCTCTACGAAGGACGAGTCCCACACCCACGGAAAGGGGGCACTAGTCCAGCGACGCGAAGCAGAGATCAGGTGGAGCTAGGGTAGATCGCATGCCGTCGAAGATCTTCCCTCAAGGTGGTGGTTGTCGTGGATGAAGAACAAAGTCCACAAGCAACGCACACATGGCACAAGCAAGCAGATTTGGTGAAGAGGAGGAGGCCTTGGTCGATCTCTAGCCGATGATCTAGTCCAGCGGTGACACTCACACAGGTGGCAAGGCCAAGCCTAGCAGTGGTGGCATCACGGAGGCATCACAGGACTTCCAAGAAGCCACATGAGGCGATCAGGAGGTGTCAAGTCATTTTCGGTGGTGCTGGATAGGTAGACTAGAAGAACAATAGGAGATTGAGATCTCTCCGAAGGTCCAAGCCATGGCGGTGGCTTGCACCACAGACTCACGCCTAGGCGTCAAGTGGAGACGCGACGAAAAGAGAGAAAGAGGGTGGCTCGGAACTGGGTCCAGCCCAAGTCAAAATTGTTTGGTTCAATCGTGAACTCAGATGACCAAAGCAAAGGAATTGCGCCTCTCATAGGCCACGTGGTGACACGTGATTCGCCAAAAAGGTAATAGTCTCAAATAATCATCAAATCTTGCATAATTCGTAGACATTAGCTCGCACATCAGAAAAATACAAAAAAGGTGCCAAAATGTTCAGAAAATGCGTAGAACAATATGGAAACATAATGTCAGACTTTTAATACTTTAATAATAGTGATATCATGTAATATGTGTAAGGCTTATTTTATATATAAAAAATATCAAACGATGATATAAAGTTATGATAAAATGTCAATAAATCCATATTCATACTTATAATCCATCTGATATTAGTAATTATGATGTTGATGCACGAAATCTTGTTATTTGCTCAATATGGCTATTTAGGGCTAATATCCGTAAATAAAATGTAATAAATACATACATGCTCAATAAATAATGAAATTTACCAAATATCCTAATATCAGTAACTGAAAGATAATATGTGAATATGAGATCAATATAAAAATTCCACATATAAGTTTAGGTCAGTTTGAACCTAGGTTTGACCTAAACACTAATTTGGACCTAAAATTACCAAGAATATGATGTAAATATATTTATGATGATTAGTTTCTTTAAATAGGGTGTTGACCAGATTATCTAGATGATCATGGATATGTGAGGAATATCTGAACTCGGGTACGTGGATATAATTATATGACTAGATTTGCTGGATGTTAAATATATATACTTTCTTGCTTGTATTTGAAATACATTGTTGGATGTAGATGTATGTATATTGACAATTTTTCCACCTTGAGCATAAAAGAATATAAATGAGGATAAATCAAATGTAGTTACTAGTGGTTCTCATTAAACTCCCTATTAGAGAGGGAAAGCTTTAATGTTGACTAGCACCTCCCTAGAGTACACGGTATACGGGGAGATCCCTATAGTACATGGTACACGGGGAAGGGCCCACCATTTATGTTTTTGCTAAGTCCACCATAGTAATGTATATTCATTCTAGATGTGGCTAATAACTTGGGATTACCTGATTTTCTACCTTTAAGTAACGTTTTCTTTCTCTTTCTTCAATTTCAATTATTTTATATGCCAGCATAGTATAGCTTTTAATTCGACGTACCAACTTTTGTTGATGATTTGTTTCTTGTATTTTCTAGGTCTAGAGCTAGAATGGGATAAAAGAATAGGATGTGAGCAAGTTGTATAAGTAGTACCTATTGTCTAAGATCCTGCTAGCATACAAGTTCATAGACTTGTCAAATCATCTTTCAATATGTAATTGTAATTCATTTTGTAATAATGTACATGTTGAATGCTGAGATGTCTCATGGTGTATGCATTCTATCTGTATGTTCATGTATGCACATTTTTCTTCCACAATGCACTTTGATACAATTGTTTAACGTTTTTGGATTTTGTCTTCTCATCTCCATGGGGTTTTGAAAAGGTGCAAATCTAGGGACGTTACATCAAGACTTATCTCAAATCCTCAAAACCAAACTTACGTCCTGAAAGACAAACATTGATCATCATAAACCCTGTTATATCATCTATATAAGACCTACATCATATCATCAAAACTTATTTCATCTATTCCATCTATCATATATTCTAACAAGTCTCTAGACATATAATCTAGAACTACACTCTCCTCTAGACTGATGTCATTCACTTTCACTTAGGTTGCATGATCACCTCCTACTCGTACATGTGTGGGGACACATTTTTGTAATACATATACATAATAAAATATTATATACTTTTTATCCGATAAAACAAGCGTTAGAGAAAAATATCAAGGTTCAATCTGTTTGGAATCCAAAACCAAATACATAAAATGAGTGTCTCACACATAGTAGAGAGTACAGTGCCATGAAAACTAGTGAAAAGGGTGAGAACATGGTGTAAATTAGTGTAGCTACTCCAGACAATGAGTGCCATATGTCTAGGGTTTCTCTTCCCTTGATGTACATCATTACCAAACAGTGCAACGTCCCATACCACTGCACTATAAGGAAAGAAAGACATCTAAGGACTTGCTACAAACAAGCACCAGTCTAGACATAGTTCTCAGACATCTAGGTGCTCACCTAGAGGCTAGGTCAAATCTAGTCTCTAAAAGATGACTAATCTAACCCTAAAGATTATTAAGTTCAAGGTTTTATTTAGTTTGAGTTGCATAATGAGAAAATGTCAGGCTTTGATATTGTTCATGCTCTGATACCACCTGTGACATCCCTAGATTTTCTAAAACTTAATCGAATGTGTGACGTCCAAATTGAAACCTCACCTCAGCGAGCATCCCAATTTAAGCATCCCACACTAGGCTAAGAAGAAGAAAATCAAGGGAGTCAGAAGGAAACACAGTAGCACATGTATATGAACAATAATAAAACCATACACAACCACCATTTAACATATAATTACAACATGAATTGTTACAACATTTGATATGACATATTGAATCACAAACTTATACATATACATGTACTACTATAGGACTATAGGATCTTAAGACAACATGTCTACTTATACATCAGCTCGGCAAGCAAATCTCAACTATCTTGGATCCTCAAGATCATAACCACAACCTAAACAAAAGATTACATGTGGTACACATCAACACAATATTCAAGAATATTATACTAAGTACGCCTACGTGTCTTTTATATACCTCTCCACATATCTTGGCAATAAGATAAAACTAATATACTTGGAAGTAATAGAAGAATATAAGAAAAGCATATACTTGCACAAAGATATTCACTAAAAAAAGAGAATGCATATTTTAAGCACATTTCCATCATATATCTCATACATCTTCCCCCAAGGGCTTTGATGTTTTTAGGCCTTATGATCTACCACCAAGTGGTTTGTGATCATTTTACAAACATCACATGATCTACCACCAAGTGGTTTGTGATCATTATGCATGCACTCTACCACCAAGTGGTTTATGTTCTATCTTATGATGGAACATCTACATTATGTTTGCAGGTGTTCATAGCCATAAGTATGGAAATTCAAGCAACATATCATACAAGACAATCATTTCAATCAATACCATATGCCAAGTCTTTACTACCATATAACACAAGCATAATGTATAATAAGCCAAGCAAGAGGTAATGGTGTACCTTGATCAAGAACAAACCTAATCATTATATCCTCATGTCAACTGTCACTCTTGTTAAACCTGATTAAGACAAGATCATATACTACCATCTGGTTCTCATCATCTCAACCCTAGTTGATTCATTTTAGGGTTTGCTTAGTTCATTATGATATCCCATTATTACTTATCTTCTTGTCTTTGAATTATTCTACTGATCTTATATTACAAATTAAAGTTCATCAACTGGATATACTCATGTGGCACATAATCATGTGAACGTATTTAACAATATGTCACTTCATTAACCATATTAGGGTTACATCACATATATTAAGGGTGTTCTTCACATAACATGAATTTTGTGTATAAAACTGATCTCAAATTTACATATTATCTTCCAATTACTGATATGAGGGTTTTCTATAAATCTCATCATTTATTGACCACGTAAGTATTTCTTACATTTTATTTAGGTTTATTAGCCCTAATTAGCTATGTTAAGCATATTACATAATTTGTACATCAACATGACCATATCTGACATCATATGTATTCTATACATAATTATGGACTTACTGATATTTTTCCATGATTTTATGCCATCATTTGCTATTTATTATCCATTAAATAAGAATTACACATCTTACATGATATCACTAAGATTAATGTATCAAAAGCATGATGTTATAGTTCCATCTTGTTCTATGCAATTGTTTTTTGAATTTCGGTATTTTATTTGCCTTTTTCTAACATACGAGCTAATTATTTTGAATTATTCATGATCAGAGCATATTTTGAGATAAATTACCTAATGGGCCAATCGACATCTACCACACGGGCCCTGAGGGTGCACTTCATTCCCAGCTTGCCTGGTTGACCCGGTCGGTTCTTAGTAGTTCACTGCCTCTGGACCACCCGCTATTCCCCCTCACAATCTTAGTGTTGAACGCCCGCCCTTGCGATGTGTGTCACCTCTGGTTTGCGTCCGAGAACTGCCGTCGCCACCAAGGGCTCTAGGGATCTCGGCGTCGGTGCTTGGGCTATCTCTAGAAAGGCTTGAAGTGATGGACCTCATCTATTCTTCTCTTTCTGTAGCACTCAACTTATTTTCTTCAGCGCAATATGCACCGCTGCCACTGGCCTCCTCGCTGGTGTGTGACCAATGGTGTTTCTAGGTCTCCCGACCGAGGTGGATGTGTCGCAGCCTACTGCCGCCATCACTACTGTGGCGAAGCACAAAAGGCAAAGGCATCCCGCTTGATGTTTCTATCATCTGCGAGCTCTTGGCGCCTCCTCCTAACCATTGATTTATGCTTCTACTAGTTCTGTCGTAGTGGTCTCACCTGCGGCAACGCTGCCACTCATGTTGATGTGCTCTGCGAGTTGCGTCGGCTCCTCTCGCTCGACCTGGAACGATGCCACCGAGCTAAGGGGGAGCGCTGTCTCCCGGGATCTGTGTCGATGACCGATCAATAGAGCAGAGCTCCTTCTCCTCTCTAGCGACCATGCTAGTTGTTGCCTCCCATGATGATCCTCGTCAGGTCTCGGGCACTAACAGCTACTGTGGCTAAGAGACTCAGTGAGGGATCGACTTGGAGTCCTTGGGTTCGTAAGCACTATCCTCCTCCATCGTGATCGGGGGTGGTCAGTTTATCTCCCACATTTATTTGCCTAACACCTGAAATGAACGTCTGGACTACAGATCCCAGTCATCTGAGGGAAAACCGACTAGTCTCTCACACCTTTCACCCCACGATCATCGATCATGCCTTCATGTAGGATCACTCACCTCCTCACATCAACTACGTAACTGTAGAGTGGGAGAGGATTGTCAACCTACTATTCTTCAGATCCAAAGGGTGACAGGAGGCCACGTAGCCAATCCGTGGCTAATTCCAGTCTTGGGTGAGTGACACCCTATCAGTTTAAGCTATATAATCCAGATTTTATTAATAACCTACTTCAATACACACATTATTTCACCAACAATCATATTATTACATGGTATTCAAACCTAAATTACTCCATATAGAAAACTCCAATGGCCACCAAACTTTAACCATAGATTTAATACCTCTCAGGCTACATTCTACTAAAATTCGGTGATAAAACTTAACTATTTGATCATCCAATTAAATTCCTGAAAAACTAATGGATCCAAATCCTTATATACCCTCAATCAATAATCAAACTTTACCAAAACACTTGAAACTCTCAAACATCTCAACATGTTTGACTTCACTTGTGTCTTTGGACATTTTAGGGTTCAAAAAGTCCACTCCATCACATCCTACATGCTTTAAAAGAAATTATGTCCTCGGAATTAAGCCAGAAAAACCAGTCCATCACATGTATGCAACCTACCTCACTACCCATGAAGATCACCTTCAAGCTCATTATGAGAACCCGTTACACGAAACGATATTGCTCAAAACATAAAACACAATTAATCACTAATTAATCACATACCTAAAAATATGGGTAAATTAAAACCGATTTCAACGTCAGCACCTTCTAAAAAAAATTTGCATAAGACCCCAACATGTTTCTTGTATCCATACTATGCCAAGAATTTGATACAAATTATTCTATCTTCTTTGACACAACCTATATACACAGGAGAACAATATTCATATATGCCACACAAACACGCATTAAAATGCTAACAAAAGTTCAATTTGTTTGAAACACCATATACAAACTTTTCCAGCCCGGACATGAGAGTACATGGACAACTCTAGGACAAACTAGACATCTAATCAACTTTATCAAATATTCATTACTATATCTCCTCTTTGCTGCCACAAGTTTGTTTTTGTCACTTCCGAGTACCTAAAAAAATGTGGCAAACCACAAGGGTGAGACCCATGTCCCAGCAAGAGATATAACCTCCAACAACCTTTATTGATTACAATATTTTTAAGTAATTAAATAGTTATGTAGTTTAATTAGATATAACAAATAAGATCAACAATATTGATGATTAACAAAATACATAAAGGAGCAAATAATAGCTATCATCATTAGCCAGAATAAAATCCTTTATCTTGTTGATAATATAAGAAATTTAGTAGCTTATGCAGTTCTAGCATCATGAGCAAGTCTAGTAACATAGCATAGATAACAACATGAGCATGTCTAATTGGTTGAAGATATCAACATTATAAAAAGAGCTAACAACATAAGCACAACTACCTGGATAAGCATCATTAGCAGTATATGCGTCTCTAGCTACAAAGGCCTGGCTAGCATGCTAAAGATAACTAACAACATGAGATATCTAGCATCATGATTATAATCAGCAGTAGCAGTATAGTTATCAACATAAGCATGGCTATCGTATGTAATCGTCTACAATCTAAGCATATCCAAAACATAAGTATATTTACTATCTCTTAATTTTATTAAGCATGATCTTTATGTAAAGATAACAAACAAGGGTTATCATCCAATGTGAAGCGTCGTGTATAACCCTAAATAGATATGTTATACGGTTGTATTACATCTTTTATTATGCCCTAGGGAATTTGAATCATACCATTCAAAGTCGAACCGACCCCTGCAAAGGGCTATTCAGTTCTGTACAAGATCTAGGAGTGCCGATATCCTAAGATCTCTTCCCCTCGGTCAGTACGAGTAAAAAGGCAGTGATATATCAGTCGAAGATGCTACCACAGCGACATATAGTCAAGCTGATAACCACTAGTCTGACCTTGGTACAGGTCATGGCACTAGAAACTAGGGTATTCAAACCCAATCACTGAGGTACAATCACATTTGTCCTCTAATCACATCATGTTATAATCACCGAGACACGACTCCAGCTATTCTCAATCACATTAGATGTATGCGGCATGACCATAGACAACCTCCACAATCTACATTGTGGATGACAAGGATATATTCTCAACCTGTCACCCCCACATACTCAATGATATGCGCTCCGCGTTTCCCTTACGAAAACTCGTTTCACCATCCAAAAAGTTCTCACACTGAAGATGGCTCTACGGCACAGGGCACTACATGATTAGAGTTGCACTTGATTAGTTATGCCAATTGGATGAATTAATGTTGCATCAAACAAGTGGACATACAAACCCTAATTCACTTCTAGCAAGCATATAAATATTAAAACTTTGAAAAGATATAAATATGTGAAACATAATTTTTCATCTCATCATCACATGGTACTATTCACTTGCAATTCATGAGACCACACTAGTCATCATACTATCACAAGATATAAATCTTTTTCACAATATCAAATGGTATCAACCCATATCAACATAAGAGGATTACACCTCATTCAGGGCTCAACCATACCCAAAGGTCATTAAGACCATCATACTATCAAAGTATATAAAATCCTTTTCACAATATCATAGGGTATCAACCCTTATCAACATAAGAGGATTACACCACATTTAGGGTTCAACAATGCCCAAATGTTATTAAGACCATCATATTATTCCCAAAAAGGTCATCATTATCTTTGTATGTGTTATAACAAGGCTCAAAAACATCAATTTAATATAATACACTAGATCAACACAATATTGCATTTATGAGCTAGGTGGTATTCATAAACAATCATAGTAGGGTTATATTAACATTAATAACATTCCTTTATTACATCAACATCCAAGGAATTTAGATATGATTAACACTCATCATATTGATAATGCACATGTTTAGCATAAGAAAATATCAACAATGTGGTAATGATAACCACCAATTAACACATTAAGGTTATGATCATGTTAAGGAGGTTATTCCACCATAATTTCATCATATAAGAATGTTAAACATGAATACTTATCTTTATCTATTTGCATTAGAGTAGGTTCAACATGATAAATTATATCAACATTACTAATCAACACTTATACCCAAACCCTAACTCAAAACATCCCCATTAGATCATGGATGCATAAAGTGAAGCATAACCATCACATTCATTACCATTCTCAAGTATGAGCCCACACATAAATCAAGATGTAACCATTGGGTTATAGCATACTAGGGTTTCAAAGATAATAACAAAATACTCCATGATTGTATTAGTCATTCAAGGACTATTCATGCCTAATTAACATCATTTAGTTATATTAAAGCTATGTGTAACAAGCTATACCT
This sequence comes from Alisma plantago-aquatica, assembly GCA_963693085.1. Lineage (NCBI taxonomy): Eukaryota > Viridiplantae > Streptophyta > Magnoliopsida > Alismatales > Alismataceae > Alisma > Alisma plantago-aquatica. The sequence goes on from OY856411.1 coordinate 813,504,651, forward strand.
CATTAGGGTTACATATCAACACAATATGGCTATCATCCCTCCCATTCATATGAGTGAATAGGTAAGACTACCTTATTAAGGGTAACCCTCCATTTGTTCCATCATCATTCAACTTGTATCACCATACCACAATGTCACCCAGAACCATTGGATGTTTAAAAGGTAAGACCTTTGGTTGTTTACATAAGTAAACATCTTAGATAAACCACCTATTAAGTCTTTGATTTGTGATCTATAAAGAGTCACCATCTAATCCTAGACATCCCTTTATAATCTATATGAAAAGTTCCATTGAGAGTAGGGTAAAACCCACAATCGACTATTCAGTTAAAACAAGCCATCCATTATCAACAATTAAGCTCCTTAAGTTGATCATATAAAGGAAACCATCTAAATCATATTAGGAACAAAATATTACATTAGCCATCATTCCACCTTAATTGAGGAATAAACAATAGATCTCGACCATTGGGTCAAGTTCACATGTTAAAACCAACAATTATAGTATAGGTCTGACCATTGCATCAAGTGACCCAAGAAACCATTGGCCTAATGCTTAATTGATGCTAAAACTAGAATGCTTGACTCACCATAGGTTGTAGAGACCTGATCCGCCATCATTAGTGACCATTAAGTCACCATAGGTTGTTATATCAACACTAATTCATTAATCAACATCAAATATTAAGCTAATGTCAACATTGATTGATAACATCAGTAGGGTACTTAATGGTTGATCATTAAACAACTAATTGATCCAAAACCTGACCTAAGGTGGTGAACGTAGGTTGTGACCATCATTTGACACCCTTGATCATGACCATAAGTTGTTATGAATACAACACCATGGGGTTGTTGCAATGGCACCATCATCGGGTCATGGTTTATAGAAGAGACCATTGGTTGATAGGTTCCTAGCACCATAGGTTGTCAAACCAACCTGATACAAGTCATATTGTACCTTAGGAGTAGCATACATATGATCACAAGTTCATATATAACTTAAATCAGAACATGTAACATTATAAAAATCTAAATCCAAGTCAAGCATACACTACTACAGAAAATGCTTTTTACAACAGTTCCTTTTCTCAATTTACAACAGGTGTTAACCGTTGTATTAGATCGCGTGGTCTTATGGGGGGGTGCTTTACACAACATGTGATCGCATGTTGTAATAGATGTATTTTATACAACAGTTGAAACATGTTGTCTTTTAAGGAATGGCATGTTGTAATATGGGTATTTTACACAACATGTGGTGCACCTGTTGTAATATATATTATACAACAGTTGAACGGCATTGTCTTTCTCTAAACACACCCGTTGTAATAGGGGTATTTTTTACAACATGCGGTTCACCCGTTGTAATATATATTATACAACAGTCGAAGCATGTTGTCTTTCACTAAACACACCCGTTGTAATAGGTAGGTCTATTACAGCATGCAGTGCACCTGTTGTAATATACATGTTTATACAACAGTTGGAGTATGTTGTCTTTCCATACAGTTAACCATTGTAATAAGATTGTTTAGACAACATGGTGTGTGTCTGTTGTAATATACACAATTTATACAACATGTTATGCATGTTGTAGTTCACTAGAAACACCTGTTGTAATAGGTGTATTTTTTCCTGACAACCCTATTGTAATAGGTGTGGATAACACAACATGTGTTGTTTGTTGTAGAATCATATATTTTACAACATATTATTAACTGTTGTCTTTGATTAGAGTTTGACAGGTCATATATCGAACCAATTGTATTGATCAAATTAACCATAATATTAATAAATTATAATAAATATTCTATTATACTTTTTCATTTCACAAACAAACACAAAATTGAAAAAAAATTCCATCAAACCTTGAAAGAAACTCGTACTAAATTTAATTAATATTAAATCATCCATACAATGATTCAATAATACAAAGTATTGAGTATCCACTCTAGAATCGAACTGAAAACTAACTTAAAAAGTTTCACACATTGATCTATGGTAAAGAACAAATGTCTCCTGCACATGTCACATAATCTTATGTGTGCTCAAGAACACATGTCGCCCACTCATTTCGGACCTCATCGATTTCCTCTTGGTTGAAGCAACGATCAATATACTTCGAATAATACTACAATCATATGACAAATATATCAACATATTGTGATTTTTTCAATTTATTTAGAAATTTGAACAAACTAAAAGAATATAATGTTAAGTAGCTTACACATTCAGGAATATTTCTATTGCTCGCATCAAAGATGTCTTTCATATACTTTAGCACATAATACCCGCAATCTGTATTGTTCGGTTGCTTTGGACACTATACAAAATAAATATTAATTTGTTATCCAAATAATTGTGAGAACTTGTCAGGTAAACAGAATCAAAAATATTCAAATCTTTGTGCAAAAAGAATCAAAAATGCTATTCCTGGAACATTTGCAAAGATTCAAACCCATGAAGAAGTCAAGCTTACAGCAATTCCAACAGTGACTGAAACATGGCAGGTACTGATTTGCCAATATTTTCGATATAAGATTTATCATACAGAAAATATTCAAATCTAAAGTCAATTATCATTTTACCAACAAAAAACATTTTTTTTATATCCACAATCTAGATAAGTTGTTAATATCATAGTTTTCAGAACCGGACCGGTGAGCAAACTGGTGAGGCCTTCGGTTCTCGGTTCGCTGGTTCAACCGGTGGTCGGACCGGTTCAACCGGTGACATTTACAAAAGGCATTTTATTTTGATTAGTAAATTCCAAACAAATCTTTAACCCAAGAGATCAAAAGCAGTGCACGTGACAATTCATGTTTTGGCAGCACAGTAAGTTCAAATTGACAGGAAATTGCAGTACATTTCCGTGTGCTTCTTTTCCCAATACTTACTCAGATGGGTTTCTAGCCATGACCCCAGAAGATGAAGCAGCATTCCTTTGCATATCTAACACTGTTGCAGGTGATAAAGAGCATCAATGAAATAAGAACAAGAAAATTCACTCAAGGCCATGGGATATATGTACCTGTACAACTACAAGACAATTGAGAGTAAGCTAATAACCCACCTCTCTGATGATCTCCATCCTTCACCAAGTGGTCATTGAATTCCTTGTGAGGCTGTTTCCCAAGTCTGAATTTCTAGAAATAGAATTCAAGAGTAAGAGTGATTTTTGTAAGAAATTCAACTAGGACATGTTGTTGCATACGTCCTTGATGTCAACGTCCGACGGGCCAACCCAGTGGCGGCGGCTAAAAAGATTGAATTGATAGGAATTTAGTAGGTCTTTGCCAAAAGATTGAACGAGTTTCTAAACACTGAAAACACGTATCTCAAGCAGTCAACAACTTTCAATCCCAAACTTCACAGATATCAAAAGCAAGGAAATAGAAGTTTGGTATTCAATGGCGCTTCCTGAAAACACTACAAAAACAAACTCCAAAACAAAGAGAAAGTGGATATTCCTTAAATCATTGCATTCAAAAACCGATATATACGATAGATTATTTAAAGCTATTGGCAAACAATCAATCCCTGAAACTAGAGATTCCTTCTTCATTGCATTCAGAAAAGCAATTATACGATCAATCTTCCTTCCAGCAGAAGCGGAAACGACCAAACGTACAGTGAATCAAGCCTATAAAACAACAGATCCTCCATGAGATAACTATTCTACCTATGCAAGATATCCCGCCCTAACACTGTAGTCCCATGTGTAGTAAATATGGACACAATTTTGTTTAACTGGCTGATTTAGAGTGCTCGAGGTTACCTGGCCATCATTCGGCTGCTCGTGATTGTCGTTGTTGTCATTTTCGCCTTGCCCCAGCTGGTTGTCTATGGTGATATAGAGCTGGTTGGTGTGGTAGTGCCGATCCCGGTGAGCACAAAGCCGAGGATGCTTATTGTTCCAAACAAGTAGCCATCCGTGGACAGAAATGCCATGACCAGGCAACTAGCGGACAGAAAGAAGCCCATCACCAGCATGATGGTATTGGCTAACTTCAGCACGCCCAGGAGGAGACACAAGACGGCGATCGAGTAGCTATAGATACCTATGAAGATCAAAGACTGGAAAGCAAAAGTACAGGCGAGTTGTTAGCTAACTGGAATCGATTACCAAGCTATGAGAGTATCTGGCACGCAATCAGGACGTTGTCTTCAGAAAAAGGCTGTGATTTGAAAAGGAAAATGTGTCGGGTGGGATCTAGTGGCTTACACTCTAGTAATGCTTCTTGGTTATGTCATACCCACCTCTGTATTTCCTAAAGTTGTCCAGAGGGTCGACCTGCACCGTTTTGTCGGACCTTGTTCGTGGGGAATCCATGGTGGAGTTGCCTAGCTGGGTCAATCTCCTCCCTGGTGCCGCAAAGAAGAATCAGAGTAAGATACAGAGAGAGATCTGCACGTGGTGTGAAATTGCAACAAGTATAAGTCAATAATTATGTGATCTGATTCTAATTAAAAAAATTAAGTTGGCCTCATGGTAATATAATATATAGCTACATAACCATGAATAAAAGTTGTTTTTTTCAAAATTTCAAGGTAAGCAATCGCACTCCGTGCTCACCTCATGGTGTTTTAGGAACAGTCGACACTGTAAGCATAGCAGTACTACTACTGCTCCTTCCCAAGCTCAGAAAGACCATCTCGACCTCCAATAAGATGTTGAAGCTGCAAAAAGAAGGTTGAACTTGGATATCACTTCAAAGCTCTAGGGAATGCTGAAAAGACCTGCAAATTAAGTGGGGAACCTGACGTTAATGGAAAAGGCGGCCACAAACTCGCCAAATGCTATGATCTTGTGTTGCAGAGCCATGACCATACCTGCAAGTTAAATTAAAATATAATTAGATACATGCACGCTATTTATCACATCTCCACTAGACTATTTCTACTAGAGTAGTAATTAAAGGCAGCAACTTAATATAGTAATTTGAGCGTATCTCTATGGTGAATGTTAGATATATTCACACATATGACTTACCCAAGCTGAACATGGCCATCTCGAGTCTTGCGTCGGGGAGAATAGAGATGAATCTCTTGAATTCATGTCGTACTCAATAGAAGCCTACCATAACTCTTAGTTAGGCCTCCCATTCTCTACGAGTGACCTTGAATGCAGGCCAAAAATGACCCTCCTTGAAGCAATTCAAGCAAAATTCATACATACAAATAGAAGAAGGAAAATTTGTAAACATAAAAATACATCTTGAAATATTAGTGATAAAGATTCAAATAGAAAGAAATCAACTTCCATTATAAAAATATGCTTAAGAAATGAGTTTTACATTCCTCAACAATAGCTTACATTCAAGCTCTTATCGAGAAGCCATCCATAGCATGTAAAGCATGCAGCTCTGAGAACAACTCAAAAAGAACGTTACCTAAAAAGATTGATAGATATAGAAGCCACATATTTTCGCTGGAAACCACCAAAGATTTCCTTGTTCAACAGAGTCCAAGGCAAGCTGACATCGAAGGCATGCCCACAAGTCATCATCTAATAAACTACCAAACATTAGAAGAAAATAATAGAATTGAAAAAGGAAATGCATAACATAAGCAACATAGAAAGTAATGGTTGGATATGATAGCATGAAACCGAATTCAACTAAACATGGTTGATAATCATGTTGACCTTTGATAAGAGTGATATATGGCTTTACACAGAGCTAGATTTGCTCCTCTGGAAATCAATTAATCAACTTAACACCTAGATCAATAGTAACTAAGATAGCTCCGAAATAATACATTCTAAAGAAGTAGAGAAGGATCATTTTGAAACCAGACGTATTGACGAGGAATCACATGATAAGGATCATTTTGTGCCTACCACAGGCGTTTTCTAGTCCAAGTATGGCCACTATGGGTTGTCTTCTTCTATTGATAGGGTCATCGACACTTAAGGATGTTGTGAATAGTGATAAGATAGCAAAGATAGCAATACATATATCTATTCTTCACGTACAGGTTCATCCTGAATCAAATATACCCACTCGCTATCAGGCTTGTCCTCTCTCTTCTACTCTGATACTTGTGGATCTCAACATTAGAATCTATACAGTTCTTCCCGTGTTGGTTTCAGATACGGTAGCAGGTAATGGTCTTGTTCTAGAACTAAATGCTTGTGTGGCTCATCTTGAGAAGATACTCAATGATACAAACCAACTCAAAGGATAGACAAGGTCAAGGATAGTTAGATTTGTATTTTTACTTGTATGTGAGCTTCAACATTCAGTCCCAAGGATGCACTGGAAAGCTTCTTGCTTGTAGAAGCAAATTGTTAAAAAAATGTAAACAACTAAGCATGTATGAGAAAGGAATAGATGCACTACGAGTAAACAAAGTAAAATAAAGAAAGATGATTTAAAACAGTGATATAGATCTCACGAGTTTGTATTGGAAGTAACTTGATGTAGAAATAAACTCAAAATAGGAGATTGGGGAGACTCTACAGTAGGATCCTACCACCACCAAAGACCTCAACATTAACAGGCACCTAAACAAGTGAAATCCATGTGCTCAAGGGGGCGCACAACTAATACAGAGCACTGGGGCCTGCAATCTTCCTTCTCGTACCTGAAGGGATCATATACATTGTAGAGGGCTCTGGAGGCATCTTGGTCACCCGATTCTGCGGATCTAGGGCACCCACCTTGCTTGTGGTGGCTTCATCTTTGCCTGATTGTCGTCGCCGGTCTCAGAATTTCATATTCATCGTCACAAACTTCGTGCTTACGAGCATGGGCCTCCCTCGATGGCTCCCAGATGACACGGGGCTGGAAGGGAGGGGGTACGGATTCGAAAAGAGTTGGGCGGGGGACGGAGTGGCATAGTCTAACGGGACGAAGGCAGGGGCTCAGGGTCAGAAAGGGGTGAAGGCATGGAGGCAACATAGCCAGAAGGGAGGCGGGGCGATGAGGAGATGAAATTGGAAGGTGAGCAAGGAGACGGAGGTCGCGAAGTCGGAAGAAGCAGGGTTGCGGAGGGGATCAGAAGGCATATCGCCACGAGATTAATGCGTGTGAGTGGTCAGACGGGGAGTTGGAATCCTTTGATGCAGATCACCAAGCTAGGGCGGGTGCCGAACAAGGAGTCGAGTGCTTTGTTGCTAGCTGAGCCGAGGCTCCGGTCACTGTGACTTCAATGACGGTGACACAAGTGACCGTCTTGGCCGAGAGTTAGATGAAAGAGGGCCTACTGATGTCGAACCACTGGTGGCGGCTTGCGGCATGACTGGCCGTGGTGCGAGGTGCACGAGAGGACTGGCGACAGGCAGCAGGCGCTAGGCGGCTGGATACCACGCAGCGGACCTAAAACGCCATCGTTGGGGTTTCGAACAACAGTTGCAGGCCCTAAGTAAGGCTTCATCACGCACTGGTTCCCGCTTCACTCGAGAAGGGTTTCTGTGTGAAATTGGGAGGGGGCAACTTTGGGAGAGGTGGGCAAAAGTTGAGGAGAGGCCAACTGTGCCACCGGCGAGGAGAGGCCGAATGGGGGACCAGCGAGGAAAGCACGACTGTAGGGTTGAGACTTGAGTGCAGTTACCTTGACTGAGTTTTGGGAGCGCGAGCGATGGTGAATTTGGGGCGGGTTGTCTTGTGTAGTGGGATGACATTTGGCGGGCGAGTCAAATAGTCCGTGGAGGGGGCTGGATGTAATTTTTTCTTTTTGAAATTACCTATTGGTCCCTATGTGTACACCAG